>OZ057399.1:126277474-126694974 GCA_964056695.1 Melieria picta | reverse complement strand
TTGATGGTTTTGCAGCCATTATTTTAATATTTATAAATCATAAAAAATTATATAAAAAATATCGGCAGCAATTATTAATATTTATGATTTTCTTTCTTTAACGAAATTTTTCTTGATTTTATTTCAATTTTTATTTATTTCAAATGCAATTAATTTGGTCCTTAATGCTCCTTGCTTTTTCTTTATACGCAGTCTTTCCTGTAGGTTTTTTGAGAACAACTTTTGCCTTTTTGCTTGTTCCATCTTTTCACATAAAATCTCTTCCTTTTCGTCAACTATTTTCATTTTTATTCTTCCACTCGCATCTCTGCTGACGTGTGCCTCATTTGCTGCTTTCTTCAATTCAATGCAGTTTTCGCTTCTTTCGTTGACAACGCGACAGATTCCTTTGCGAATTTCTTTGAGCAGTTTCTTCTTTGTACTGGTCCTTCTTGTTGTTGTTGTTGTGCTGCGAAAATTGCGAAAAAATGCCGCACGAATGGCATTTACATGACATTCCGCCGCTGTCAAATGCACTGTCGGCATGGCATTCGTTACTGCCTTTATTGCTGCTACCACTGTTGTTGTTGTTGTTGCTGTTGTTGCTGTTGGAGGCTGCCGCTGTGAAATAGGCTTCATTTACAGCGCATTGGCGGCTGGGTTTTTTTTTTCTTTTTTTCTGCAGACAGCTGCAACAAAGCGCGCCTGAAAGTGTTAAACGCGTTCAGGTTCGTGTGGCATGCAGCGCAGCTGAAAAGTGCAAAAATGAAAATTGCTTGTAAATGCGCAAGAAAACGTGAAAATATGCGCGCAATTACATGCGATGGCAACGAGAACGACAACGACACGACTCAGCGCCGACGATGGCGTTAGATTTCCAGCATTGAAGTCATAGGAGAAGTGGCGAGTGAGAGCGGAGCGTAGCTATTGGGTTTCGATTTTTTTTAATACAAAATTATATGAGCAGTGGCACACAAAAGGGGGAGGGTGGATTTGGGGGTTCAACCTCATCCTTCATATAAAAGCTTGCGGGTGAAAATAAGGTTTCAAATGAGAAAATTAGGTCTTCAAAAGTTGTATGCAAACCGCCCTCCCCACAAAAGTGAAATCCTGTGTGCGTCACTGCATAGGTGTGTGTGTATGTGTGACCGTATTTGATTTTTTTTATATGTTTTCTTGACACTGAGTGATTTTTTTTACTTGCAGCATAGTTGCTCAGTGAATGAGTGGTGTTGGTGGTAATGTTTGAAACGTTAGACGTTGCACAATGACGAAGAGGAAGACAGAGAATACAGGAAGAATCAAGTAGACATTGTCTAATTATTGCTTAACCCTTTCGCTATTTTGTTGCCATATGGCAACATGCTACTTTGTGGACCCCTGAACCCTCTGTGGTTTCAAGAATACATTTTTTGTTGGTCCTTAGAATAGTTTGAAGTTTTAGAAAAAATACGAAATTAATAAACTGAATAATTAAGTTTAGAGAAGAGAAGTATACACGTTTTTTTAATGGTATATCTTGAAATAGTAAAGGAAGAAGAAGCAGAAAAAATTAGATAACTTTTTTAATTTGACGTTTTCTTTCAATTTAGACACTTTTTTTTTATTTTGGCTGAAGTAAATGAAGAAATATTCAAATTTTCGTTACGCATAAAAGTTTTATGTTTAAGTAATTATTACAGCCACAACGATGTGGTTGCTCTCATAGAAATACACTCTAAAATACAGGGTCCGAGTATAAAAATTTAAAAATTGTTTATGGAATGTTGCTAATATAACCACATATAAGCCTAAAACGTAAAATTTAAAATTTTAACTTTCCCCTGTAAAAACCTGTATCGAAAGGGTTAACTCACTTATTAACGCCTGACTGGTGTTTTTTTTATACAGCGTGGCGCAAAAGTGCAACCAGTGTTCTTTGGCTCTAATTTGTTTAGGAATAAATGGATGAATGAATGAATGAATGGATGAACGAATGAATGAATGGATGAATGAATGAATGAATGAATGAATAAATGAATAAATGAATAAATGAATGAATGAATGAATGAATGAATGAATAAATGAATAAATGAATGAATGACTGAATGAATGAATGAATGAATGAATGAATGAATGAATGCATGAATGAATGAATGAATGAAGGAATGAATGAATGATTGAATGAATGAATGATTGAATTAATGAATTAATAAATGAATGAACGAAAACATGAAGGAATGAATGAATGTTAAAGTAAAATTTACTTTGCCGCCATTTGCAAAATTTATAGCATCTGCCAATAAAGTGATGAATTTTGCGACACCCTGTATTTTTTTGAACGCTACTTTTCGGTAAAACATCGAACTTCAGAAAATGTAGTTTTTTTAGACTTTCTTCAGCGATGCTTTTCAACAGAGATCAAAAGTCCTTAAGTCTCACCAAACTGTTTTTCACGTGCAATTATTTAAAATTTCAACATTTGCAATCAAAACTTTATAGAAATGCTAATTGAAAAATTCAGTTCATTTATTTCTTAACCCTTTCGCTATTTTGTGGCCATATGGCAACCTGCTAATTTGTGGAGGTCTGAGCACTCTATGGTTTCAAGAAAACATTTTTTTGTTGATCCTTAGAATAGTCAAAAGTTTTAGGAATAATATTGTACAAAATTAATAAACTGAATATTTAAATTTTAAAAATATACGTATAGACGTTTTTTAAATATTATATCTTTGTATAGTAAAGAAAGACGAAGCGGAAACAAATTAGAGAAATTTTTAATTTGACTTTTTACTTCAATTCATATATATTAAAAAAAAAAGAAATTTAGCAGAAGTAAATTAAGAAATATTTGATTTTTTATTATGCTTAACAAATTTTATGTTTTAATAATTATTACAGTCACAACGATATAGTTGTTGTCATATGACAATATTCTAAAAAACAGGGTTCGATAACAAAAATTAAAAAAATTAGTATGGGATGTTTTTGATATAATCACACAGAATACTTAATTGATGAACCCACAATTTTAACTATCCTCATTAAAAATCTGTAGTGAAAGGGTTAACGAAAACAAGAGTTTTCACTTCATTTCAAATATTTGTTTTCAACATTTTCGTATTGAAATATTGACATTTTTGTATCAAATAAAAAAATATCTCTAACTATTGAAGCCAAGCGGTGACGTCTGGAACAAGTTTGGAAACTGAAGATTTGTTTGCTGACCAACTAAGAGCCAAATGGTTAATAAACGATGCACATCTTAGAAAAGCAGCTATTCTATAAAATTTCTTACACATAACAAAATATGAAGGTTTGAGAGCAGCAGTGGCGCACACAGGATTTCATTTTGGGCGGGCCGAGGGTTTGAGTACAACTTTTGAATACAACTTTTGAGCCGAATACCGTTCGAAACCATATTTTGTACTAGCAATTTTTGTGTTTGGGGAAGGTTTGAACACCCAAAGTCCCCCTTTGTGCGCCACTGGAGAGCATAATGAATAATTTAGATGAATGCTTTGAGTCAATGTAAAGCATTTTCTGGGAGTTTTAAATAAAGTTATAAAATAAATCAGAATTTGTTAAAAGAACAATTTTGAATGGCACCTTTAAAAGACATTTTGGGTTAATGCTTTGAGTTTCTTTAGTAGATTTTCTGTTTTTTTTTTTAGTTGACCTTTCTTGGCTGCCTATCTATCTGTCCAATTTTATTAGCAAATCTGTGTGGAGGATGAAGAAATATGCATTCAATATTTTGCTGTTGTTAGTCTGTATGAATTGTTATCTAATTCTAGGCTATTTTTATAAATACATAAATAAAATAAAATAAAATATTGTAATCTGCTTACATGCCTTCAAATCTGCAAGAAATGGAGGAAATTTATACGGAAAAAAATCTAAGAAAAAATTCCCATATAGTATTGGAGTATATGAACTCTTCTAATAATCCAAACAATAGTTTTGTAATGTCCCGGAAAATTCGCGTACTTAACCTAATCGAATCTATACTTTAAACAACAAACTTGAGCAATGCTTTAAAGACAACAAATTAAATTCTCCGGCATTGCCTCATAGCACACACACACACACACACACCACTACCACGAACACAACTCACATGCAATACTCGCATTGCTTTGACTTAATTCTTTCACCGATTGATCATAAAAACGAAAATTGTCCACAAAACACAAACCTAAAAGAAAACAACAACCAAACTAGACGTTTTACCACTTTTCTTGAATTTTTTTCTCCAAAACCAAGTTGCAAGTGGCGTAGTGTGAGAAGCGTTGAACACATGTTCTTGATTTTTCGGTGCAAATTGCTGGGTTGTTTCTCTTCCAGCCGCACTTCCACACTTCCAACTTTTCAAGTGTCAAAGAGTGTTGCCGCATACAAAAGGCGAACGCAAAGCAATGCAGCAACGCACACAGTCAAACAGATGCAGTCGACTGTTGGAGCAGCCGCCGCTTGCAAATCGCAGTCGGCGTGCACAAATACAGCTGCAGCGGCGGCCGCGAATGAAAAGTGTAGTTAAGAGCTAAAAGAAAACCGTAGCAGACAGGAGTAGACGAAAAAAAAAGAGGTAGCAGAATATGGAGCGAGCATAGAACTCATCGACTGCTACAAAACGCCGACAAGTGCGCTGTGCGTATTCATCATTTCTGACGCTTTTGAATTTTGAGCGCTGCACAGTGATTCGACTCCATACAACCGCGGGACAAAATTAGAAGGAGTGGTCCGTTCTTCATAAAATTTGGTATACTAGTTAATCATGGTCTGCTGAAGTGAAATCTCCCCTTTGTTTTTCTTAAACTTTTGTAGTTTGGCAATGCCTGAGACTTAAATTTGCAATTTTCGTCATTTTTGGTGAGCTATAGCGCCAAGTGTATTGGCTAGATTTTCCAGATTTTCCATTTAATCAGTGACGTCAACATTGATAATTGCGAAAAGTAACAGAAATTGTATGACGACTCCTTAGTTTTGCAATACAAATGATAATAATAGATGTATGTTTTGCTTTTTTGCAGTTTTCTCAATTTTTCATGCTGATTGCATACTTTTAGGGATGAAAAAAAATAAATTTTGTCGAAAAATAGGTGTTTAGACCAATTTTCAAATTGAATTATTTTCTGAAATCGAAAGATATCGGAGGATGTAATTACATTGTCCGACAAAGAAAGAATGCTTCTTAAAATAAAAAAAAATCCAGGAACATACTTTCACATACTTTTTAGATATTTTCCTCTAAGTTTTGCCAATTTTCAAATTTTTAATTTAAAAAATATTTTGAATTAAAAGTGATGTAAAAGCCTCAGCTTTGCCAATTTCGACAAAACGTTAAAAGCGAAAATGGCCACATCATTTCTTAATCTATATGAAAATGTTTAGCAACTTCTTGGTAACCATGTATTTTTACAATTTTTTTTACTCAAAAGACTAAAAAACAAAAAATATAGTATGTGTTTACAATTTTTTGTGAAAAAAGTTCCGACTTTGAGCCGCTTTTGCACTCACACTAATTAATATTTTGCACCGATTTTCGGGGATTTTCTTAGTTGGAGTTTTACCTTTCAAATGACATCAAAATCGTTAAATTCTGAGACTATAAATTTTTTGAATTTTGTCTATGGAACGAATCACTGTGCGCTGCGGCAAGAAAAAAATCAAATCGGCAACTGTGAGAGGGGAAAGAGGAATGGAAATTTTAGCTGCAGCACTGGCAGCAACAGACAGACGGCTGAGCGAGTGGGCGGTTGAAAGCGGCTGTGACACAAGTGGCGCTGTTCAGTGGATCTGAGTTGTTGCTTTTTTTCAGTTGTTGTTTTTGTCTTCACTGCTGCAGTTTGTATTTTTTCGCTTCTGTTTGGTGTGCTTTGGCCCGTTGCGTTGTAGTTCAGTTGAGTTTGGAGTTTTTTGAAATTTGTTTGCGTTTTTTGGTCTTTTAGTTTTTTTCTCCGGCTGTTTTGACTTAATCGTTGGGACTTACGGAGCGAGCCGGTAAGGTGGAATGCATCAAATGGACGAACGATAAATGAGAAAAAGGACACTAAATGGGAAATAATGTGTGCAAAGTCTGAAAGTGCGTCAATCAACGTTACAACCGAGCAGACAATGCGGGGTTTTTGGTTGTTTGATTTGTGTGAAGAAGAAATTTCTATATGGAAGGTAATGGTACCTAACCCAGAATCATTGAGAGCAGAACATTAGGAATAATTTGACTTTCTTGGTCTCATAAAAAACCTCCAGAAATGTCCACTTTAGACGCATAAATCATAAGCCATTAGTTTTTCTTCAGAATGAATGCAACCATTGCTTTCATTTTGCTCATTTTGCTTCGAAACACTCATTGGTTCTGTTTTTATTGGAAATAATTGTATCATAAGGCCTGGAGGAGCGGATTCCGTAGACCAAATTCACTAGTAATGAACTGAAGAATTAACTCCTAAGACACTTTAAAATTCAATCTTTCGTATGGTGACATGTTCATGTTCACAGACTCGAGACTCTGTCAACGTTCTGGAAGGAATGACAAATCTTTGAAGCAAAAACTTGTCTACAGTTTCATCTCCTAAAAACAGAAACTTGATCCTCTGATGGGATATTGAGAGATCTTAAATTCGATGACGCTTTAAAATTCCATTTGGCGCAAGATGAGATGTTCTTGTTCACAGACCCGAGACTCGTTCAAGGCTCTAGAAGCAATGACAAATCTTTGAAGCAAAAACTTGTCTACAGTTTCATCTCCTAAAAACAGAAACTTGATCCTCTGATGGGATATTGAGAGATCTTAAATTCGATGACGCTTTAAAATTCCATTTGGCGCAAGATGAGATGTTCATGTTCACAGACTCAAGACTCGTTCAAGGCTCTAGAAGCAATGACAAATCTTTGAAGCAAAAACTTGTCTACAGTTTTATCTCCTAAAAACAGAAACTTGATCTTCTGATGGGATATTGAGAGATCTTATTCTCTCTCTCTATTCTCGCAATCTCTCTATTTGGCGCAAGATGGGATGTTCATGTCCACAGACTCTTTGGAGCAAAAACTTGTCTACACTTTAATCTGCTAAATGCAGAAACTTGATCCTCTGATGGGGTAATAAGAGATCTTAAAATATCAGTGCATTAATTGCTCCTCATACCAAACATTTCTCATAAAAAAATAAATATAAGCCAAGCTTAATTGGTGAAATTGGATTTGTTAGAATTTTTCCATTGCAGTTTTTCTATTTAGCCACATTGCACAGGGATTTGTTCCATAGAAAAAATTCAAAAAATTTATATTTTCAAAATTTACCGATTTTGATGCCATTTGAAAGGTAAAACTCCAACTAAGAAAACCCAAAAAAATCTGCGGCTCAAATTTGAAACTTTTTTCACAAAAAAATGTAAACACATATTTTCTGTTTTTTCAGTCTATTGAGTAAAAAAAATTATAAAAATACATGGTTACCTAGAAATTGCTAAAACTTTCAATATAGATTAAGAAATAATGTGGCCATCTTCGCTTTTAATGTTTTCCTAAAATTTGCAAAGCTGAGGCTTTTACTTCACTTTTCATTTAAAATATTTTTCTAAATTAAAAATTTGAAAATTGGCAAAACTTAGAGGAAAATATCTAAAAAGTATGTGAGAGTATGTTCCTGGATTTTATTTTATTTTAAGAAGCATTCTTTCTTTGTCGGATAATGTAATTACATCCTCCGATTTCTTCCGATCTCAGAAAATAATTCAATTTGACAAATTCCTATTTTTCGACAAAATTTATTTTTGTCATCCCTAAAAGTATGCAATCAACATGAAAAATTGAGAAAACTGCAAAAAAGCAAAACATAGGTCTATTATTATCGTTTTTATTGCAAAAAAATTATCAATGTTGACGTTACCGATTAAATGTAAAATCTGAAAAATCTAGCCAACACACTCGTTGCTATAGCTCTCCAAAAATGACGAAAATTGCAAATTTAAGTCTCAGGCATTGCCAAACTACAAAAGTTTAAGAAAAACAAAATGGAGATTTCATTTCAGCAGATTGACTAGTATACCAAATTTTATGAAGAACGGACCACTCCTTCTAATTTTGTCCCGCGGTGTTATGGAGTCGAATCACTGTGCATTGTATAGAAATTTTAGAAGTACTTACAAATTAAAGTGCGCGTCTGCCATATTCGGTCGAAATTTGATCGCCTCGAGCAGTGCTTCTTTGGCCTCCTCGTAGCGCGCCTGAGAGCTAAGGACACTTCCAAGATTGCCGAGCGCTGCAAAAACATAAAACAGAAATAACAAAATGATCAATAAACCATAAAATTCGACGGGGATTGAACTCTTAACACTTTATGTGTCTTATTCTAAGACAAAAACTGATGGATCACTAAGAAACTTTTTGGCACAGACAGACAAGCGAATTAACCGATTAACGTACAAACAGACCGGCACCTTAGCTGAACCATCAGCAGTGCCATCATTCATTCGTTTAGGTCATTGCGTTCAGTTTTCATTCGACTCACCTTTTGGTGGATTGACCTGAACGGCGCTTCGAAACAGCGACTCCTCATCCCGCCAGTCCAAATTGCGACGCACAGTGCGCGCGCTTAGCACGCTCAGCGCCACGCTGAGGCACAGCAGGAGCGCCAGCTTGCGTTTGCGTGCCGCCGGCGTGCGCAGCGGCTCGAGCAGTTTGGCAATGCCGAAGCCCACCAGCAGGCAGTAGCCGACGCTGGGCAGGTAGAGCAGCCGCTCGGCCACCACGAAGCCCACGTAGAAGAAGAGATTGGTGGCGGGCAGGAAGGGCAGCGTCAGGAAGGCCAGCGCCATTAGCAGCACGCAGGCGTTGTTGTTGCTGCTGCTGTTGGCCGCATTCGCGTCGGATGCACTGCCCGAGGAGCTGCAGCTGCTGCTGTTGCTGCTGCTCGAGGCGCTGCTGGCGGCGCTCTTGTTGCTCGCCGTTGTGCTGTTGCTGCAGCTGCTGCTGCTGCGCGAGCTGCGCGGCGTTGGCGCCGGCGCCGGTGCCGTCACTGTGGCAATGGCCTTGTGCAGCGCCAGCGACAGCAGATGTGGCGCGCCGCCACTGGAAGACAATAACTGATGGCAGCAGCAGTCGCCGAACACGCTGGCGCTAAGCGACAGCACATTGTTGTTGTTGTTGAGTGTGCGACACGAGCTGGTGTGCTGCGCGACGCTCAGCTCCTGCTTGCAGCCGCGACACAGGCAGCTCAAGTGCGACGCGTTGGCGGAGGCGGGCGCCAGCAGTTTTCGCTTGAGCAGCGGCAGCGTAACGCTGGTGACGTACGGCGAGTGTGTCGCTGTGTGCAGCGCGCTGTAGGCGACATCGGCGGCGGCGGTTGCTGGCGGCAGGCGGTATTTTTTCTTGGCGCGCGACTTGCGGTGCGTTTGATGGTGCGGATGCTGGGCCTGGTGATAGGCCTGCGGGCCGGGCGCGAGCAGCGCATGTCGCTGCTGGCGGCCGAGCCGCGCGAGTCGGCGCTGCCACAGCAGCTGGCAGCTCTGCCACGCGATGGTGAAGAGTGCGCCGTAGAAGAAGAGGCTCAAGGCATTGCGGCGGTCCCAGAGGGTGGTGATGCGCGGTATGGCGTCCATGCCCCAGTCGAAGCTGAGCACCTGCGGGCTGAGCAGCAGCCGAAAGTTGAAGACGGGCAGGTAGAGAAAGGTGAGGAGGCGCGTCCACGGCGACGGCGTTTTCGCAATGGGATTGTCGGCGGTGGAGAAGGCGGTTTGCGGGCGCGGCAGCAGCAGCAGGCGCCAGTAAATGGTGCAGCCGAGTGCGGCGGCCAGTATGCACAGCGAACGCAGACGATGCTGCAATGACAAAAGCAAAAAGAGAGAAAATGTGTTGCATGCAATTTAAGAGAACGATGTGCTTTCAGCTAAATTAAGGGAACTCACCTTATCGCTGAAGCCGCACAGGCCGCGTATGGCATCGAACAGGCCGCACACTAGCAGTGCCGTTATGGCGGTCTCCTTGAATAGCAGCGCCACCAGCGACAGCGCGACGCACATCAGCAGCGCCAGCCACTGTCGCTGATCGCCGCGTTCGCGCCACACAATGTGTCGCATGTAGGCGAGATAGGTCAGCAGGTAGAAGATGCAGGCGGCCAGATCGGCGCGGCCCACAATGCCGGCCACCGCCTCGGTGTGTATGGGATGGGCGGCGAAGAGGGCGCCCGTCGCCAGCACGCCCCACACCGACGAGAGGAAGTAGCGCGCCAGCTTCACCACGAGGCCGGTGGCGAGGCAGTGCATCAGGTTGTTGATGAGGTGAAAGCCGAAGGGCGTGTAGCCGCCCAGCAGGAAGTTGAGGCGGAAGCTGAGCACGCACAGCGGCCGATAGGAGCCGTGCGAGCCGGTGTCGGTGAGCGGCGTGCCCCAGTAGTCGTGCTGGAAGGCGTGTTGCCACGGAGCGTTGCCCGACACGTCCGAGTTGGCCAGAATGGCGCGTCTGAAATAGTAGAAAGAGGAGAAAAGAGATGGAGAAAGTGAATTATTTGTTGTTTGAAGAAGATGAGAGAGAGAGAGAGAGAGAGGAAAAAGATGATTTGAGGTAAAGAAGCCTGGAACAATGGGAGTCGAAATGACTACACCGTGCGACAAAAATTAAAAAAATTGTTCACACCGGAAAAAATTCATATGGGCGTGAAACTAGAGACCAAATATAGTAATACCGCGTACTCAGTTTTTCATTTCCACATCCTTTGTCCTTTTAACCCTAATTCCCAGAATTTTAAACGTAACGTAAACCCAAAAGTGAGACTGTCAGGCTCATATGAGCCCTCGATTTTGAAAGTAGTATAAGTCATATTTTCCTTGTTTCGAGATATTTAGAGTTTTGCATTTTAAAGGATTAAAAAATATTTTTGTATAATTTTAACATTCCATTAGAGGATTACATAAAAAATTGGATTCGAAAATCTTTTGGTATAGGATTTATCACCATTTGAAATCTTTAGTGAGACTGAGATGCTCACTTCTGGGAATTAGGGTTAAAAGGACTTCAAAATTTTGAAGGGGATAAAAAATATAAAAAATATAAAAAATACTTAATCTCGTTAAAATATGGCGATATGTATATCAAATGAAAGAGGAAAGGCTCAAGAATTTAAATAATATAAATTTTTTATCTATTTGTAAAAACACCCATATGGGCGTAAAACTAGAGACCAAATATAGTAATACTGCGTACTCAGTTTTTCATTTCAGACAAAGGATGTGTCTTTTTAAAAGGACTTCAAAATTTTGAAGGGAATAAAAAATTAAAAAATATAAAAAATACTTAATCTTGTTAAAATATGGCGATATGTAGATCAAATGAAAGAGGAAAGGCTCAAGAATTTAAATAATATAAATTTTTTATCTATTTGTAAAAACAGGATATGAAAAATGTCCTTTGAAAATTGTAATCCTTTATATGCTTGAAAATTTATAAAGAATTTTCTTGAAAAGTAAGTATGTAAAAATTATGTATGTATGTATTTCAAATAAATTAGAATTTTTGTACTTTATTAGAATTACAGCTTCCGGTTTTTTTTAAATAACTTTCGAACCAATAAAGCTAGAGTAATGAAATTTAGACACGTGATCAAGGAGATTTTGGGTTTTAACAAATTTACTTTTAAAGAAATTTCTATGTAAATTTTCAAGGATATAAAGGATTAAAATTTTCAAAGGACCTTTTTCATATCCTTTTTTTTACAAATATATACAAAATTTATTTTATTTAAATTTTTGACCCTTTCCTCTTTCATTTGATATACATATCGCCATATTCTAACGAGATTAATTATTTTTTATATTTTTTTATTTTTTATTCCCTTCAAAATTTTGAAGTCCTTTTAAAAAGACACATCCTTTGTCTGAAATGAAAAACTGAGTACGCAGTATTACTATATTTAGTCTCTAGTTTCACGCCCATATGGATTTTTTCCGGTGTGATAAATGCTGTCGCACAGTGCTATCAATAAAGAACAAAAAGGACAAAGAATATTAAATAATAAGAAATCTGAAGACAAAGACGTCACAGAAACAGTATTAAAGGATGAACCGAAAAGTGAAAAGCAATATTTTTGTATGAAGCGATAACTTATTGTCGAATGTTAAAGAAAAACAAATAAAAGTTTAAGAAAAGCAAACGAGACTCAAAGTTGGTGTCAAATGTGATGACAAATGTTGCCAGTGCCGGCGAATCGCGCAGCGCGTTCTAATTAAATTGCTGCACATGTAATCAGATACTCGCATCGGCCCTGCGTCAGCTACGAGCACGCGCCATGCCCCCTTTGCTCTACACTTCTCGTGCGACAGTCAGATCACCTGTCATATTAATTAAAATGATTAACTGCCGCATGCGCTGGCGCTGACCAAATTAATTTCCCCTTTATAGCCGCCACGGTAACAGCGGAAATAGCTGCAACAACAGCAGTTACAACAACAGCAACAACAACTGCTATGCACAGCCACAATGCCCGCCAACAAGATTGCCCAGAGACAACGCGTCACTTTGCATAAATTGCAAAAGGCAACGCGATATACGTGTCGCCTGACCCTCCTCGGCGGCAGTGCACCCTGGCCAGGTGGTGAGACGGTCGACGGTCGACGGTCGACTTCTTTCCCGCCAACTGTGCGCCTTGCTTGCTGTCAAAGTTGCCGTTGTTGCGCATAAATCCAAGTCGACACACGACACGCCGACCGCCGTCGACTGCATGTGCGCGTTCCTAAGCGCCACTGCGTCGTCGTCCCCACGTCCAGCGCGCGGCCTGTTTACGCAATTGAGTTGATTAATTGTCGATTTATATGCCGTCGTACATGGGGCGAAACTTTGCTTAAGTGGCGCACGTCACACCACAGCGAGCGGCCCAGCGAGCGGCGCCCATTCGATTGTTCGACTTTTCGTGTCGCACACATTGTTGCTTATTTACAGGTTGCTTGTGCTTGTTCTTGTGTGTGGGCTGTAGGGCACTTGTTGTGAATTGTTGTTATCGTTCTGGTCTTTATTGTTGTTGTTGTTGTTGTGGCAGACGCAATTAGTGCGCTTATAGCGGTTTAACAATAAAGCTCAAGTTACTTCAAGTGTTCATTCACTCTCGGACTCAGTCACCGTCGGGTGTCAAAGAGTCCTCCTTAATTAAATGCCGCTTACATGGATATCACACACACACACACAAACACACTAACACATATACATATATTTATATAGATATTTATGCTGTGTTGTTGTGTTGCATTTAGTATGTCTTGCGGTCATGCTGAGAAGGTCACTGAAGTGGCTTTTGATTTGCCTGCGGAGCGATTTTTGGGCCCCTTTGAAAACTTTTGCTACGAATGCCGCAAGGCTGAAATTAGTTAAGTTTGAATCAAGTGTGGTTTTCTGTGCAATGCTAACTAGCTCTGCCATTGAAACGCAAAGTGGAATTTAATATTGAATCGAGTGTGGTGAGAGGCGATGTGGTCAGCTGAAGTGTTGTGGTGAACTTTGCAAAAGTTGCTGGGACTGCAATGCTTTGCTTTGGTCAGAGTTGTACTATGCGAGTAGGTTTTTTTTTAATATGTTGGCATTAGAAGATAAGTTGGGTCTTTCTTTGCTTTGCTGCTTTTGGCTGAATGCCTTTTAAATTGAATATTGCAAAATACGTTTTGATTGTTGAATGCTGATATTAATCAACAATTAAAAGGCTGTCTAATGATTTACAAATAGTAAGATTACTTTCTTCCTTTGGCGCACACAGGATTTCGTTTTAAGGGGGCGGGGGGTGGGGGGGGCGGAGTGAGCACAACTTTTGAGTTCAATACCATATGAAACCATATTTTGTACCAGCAATTTTTGTATTTGGCGATGGGGTTTGAACTCCCAAAGCCCCCTCTTTGTGTGCGTCACTGCTTTCTTCCCAACAGTCTGTCCCTTCGGTGCTCCTATTGTGTGCTCTCCATTCCTTTCTTTCCCTACTTTGCTTAATTTGCTAACTTTGATTACTCTTTTCTTCATCTTTCCTTACTCTTTATAGTCGTTTATTCCTCTCTTTGGCTCACTTCCTGTCATTCTTTTCCTTTCTTTCCTTCCTTTTCTACTTTTCCTTCTTTTCCTTTCTTTCCTTTCATTTTTTCCTTTCCGTTCCTTTCCTTCCTTTCTTTTCTTCCTTTCCTTCCTTTACTTCCTTTCGTTCTTTTACTTTCTTTCCGTCTTTTTCGTCCTTTCCGTCCTTTCCTTCCTTTCGTTTCTTTCTTTTCTTTCCTTCTTTTCGTGACTTTCGTTCCTTTCGTTCTTTCCCTTCCTTTCCGTCTTTTTCGTGCTTTCCGTCCTTTCCTTCCTTTTTTTTTATTTTCTTTCTTTTCTTTCTTTTCTTTCCTTCCTTTCGTGCCTTTCGTTCCTTTCGTTCTTTTCTTCTTTTTCTTCCTTTACTTCCTTCACTTCCGTTCCTTCTTTTCCTTCCTTTTCTTCCTTTACTTCCTTTACTTCCTTTACTTCCTTTACTTCCTTTACTGCCTTTACTTCCTTTGCTTCCTTTACCTCCTTTACTGCCTTTACTTCCTTTCCTTCCTTTCCTTCCTTTCCTTCCTTTCCTTCCTTTCCTTCCTTTCTTCCTTTACTTCCTTTACTTCCTTTACTTCCTTTACTTCCTTTACTTCTTTTCCTTCTTTTACTTCTTTTACTTCTTGTACTTACTTTGCTTCCTTAACTTCCTTTACTTCCTTTACTTTCTTTACTTCCTTTACTTTCTTTACTTCCTTTACTTTCTTTACATTCTTTACTTCCTTTACTTCCTTTCCTTCCTTTACTTTCTTTAATTCCTTTACTTTATTTACTTCCTTTACTTCCTTTAGTTCCTTTACTTCCTTTACTTCTGTTACTTCATTTAATTCCTTTACTTCGTTTACTTCCTTTATTTCCTTTACTACCTTTACTTCCTTTACTTCCTTTACTTCCTTTACTTCCTTTACTGCCTTTACTTACTTTACTTCCTTTCGTTCTTTTACTTTCCTTACTTTCTTTCCATCTCTTATTTCCTTTACTTCTTTTACTTCGTTTAATTCCTTTCTTTCTTTTACGTCGTTTAACTGCTTTACTTCTTTTACTTCGTTTAATTCCTTTACTATATTTACTTACTTTACTTCCTTTACTTCCTTTATTTTCTTTACTTTCCATAATTCCTTTTCTTCCTTTACTTCCCTGCTCCTCTTTCTTTCCTTTACTTCCTTTACTCACTTTACTTCCTTTACTTCCTTTACTTCTTTTACTTTCTTTACTTCCTTTACTTCTCTTACTTCATTTAATTCCTATACTTCGTTTACTTCTTTTAATTACTTTACTTCCTTTACTTCATTTACTTACTTTACTTCCTTTACTTCGTTAACTCCCTTTGCTTCCTTTACTTCCTTTCCATCCCTTTCTTCCTTATCTCTTTTACTTCAGTTACTTCCTTTACTTTTTTTTCGTTCTTTACATCTTTTACTTCCTTTACTTCGTTTACTTCCTTTCCTTCCTTTCGTTTCCTTTACTTCCTTATCTTTTTTAATTCAGTTACTTCCTGTATTTCCTTTAATTCCTTTCCTTCCTTTATTTCTTCTCCTTCATTTCCTCCCTTTACTTCCTTTAATTCTTCTCCTAACTTTTCTTCCTAATCATCCTTTCATTCTTACTGCCTCCTCCTCCACAATTGTCATCTTTTTTATCGTTTCTCAGTATTTGTATAAATTTCTATGTGTCCCTTTTTAACTGCGTCATAAAACAATTGATCCTTTGATCCTTGGCCCTTTGACTTGTCCCCGCTCGGCATTTATTTTTATCCAACCATAAAAACAAACTGATTTAGGTGCTCGCAGCGCTGTTCACTCCCCACGCATTGCTGCGTTACGACCCGAAGCAGTTCAATCTTATAATGAGCGCCATAAAATAAAAACAAAAAATAAAAAAAAAATACAAAATGCCTGCGTGGAGTAGAGACATGTTTTCTGCTTCGCGCACTCATTCTCCACTTCTCCTCAGTAAAGCATTAGTTATAAGAGGGAATTAGGAATGAAGAGCGAAATCGCGGACCATGAAAGACGGAAAGGTACAGACAATTTTATTTTCCTCGCTTTCATGCGTTTTTTTTTACGGCAGTCACACGTGTAGGCAGTGCTGAAAAAATAGCAACAAAATTCATTGAAAATTTCTGCGGGGTGAAATATAAATGTTGGTGCCGCTTTGATGCACTCAAACCATGGCAACAGGCTCAGCAAACCTCTTCGCCGCACCGATACTGCAATTCCAAATGCCTTCACGTGCCTTGGAGCCTCTTCCCCTGACACATTCGCTCGTTATATATTTTTTATTTTAATTTTTTTATTCGTCTACATTGCTTTGTTGTTGGGGCCGTTGCCGGCAATAAAGGCAAATTGTAAACAATCGCATAAAGTCGAGTTTGGTTGCGTCCCTCTGCGGTTGCTGGCTGTCATGGCAATAAAGCCGATTTCAAGTTGAGGCTACAAAGTGCAAAAAATCAACATATGCCGGGCACATGGCGAGAAAGAGAGAGTGAGAGAGAGAGAGAGAGAGTGAGATAACACAGCGCTGGCATGGCGACAAAGCGGCTTTGGCTGGCTCAAGTTGCAAGTTGACTGCATGCAAAGATGATTTGCTTTTGTTGTCATATTTTTCCTTCATTCGCTAAGAAGTTGTGCGCCGTGTGGGCGGAGGAGACGTGCGCGCTGTGGGCGCAGGTGTACGTTTGTAGCGGTCAAATGCGGAAGATGGTTCGGAGGAAGAGACAAAATGTCAACTGAGAACTGTTTTGAATGAAAAGTTGGCAACAAGTTGAAGACAAAGTTGTCAGCAGTGCTGAAGTAGTTGAAGTTAGAGACAGTTCGAGAAAACCTGAAGAAGGATATAAATACTTGATTTTGTAGAAATGATTTAATTTTTACTAGAAATAAGTTTTGGTGAAAAGCTCTTGAAAATATCTTAAGAAAACTGGTCTTTTATTACAAATTAAAATGGGATTGAGTTTTTAAAGCAAAAATCATACAATTAAAATTTAATCAAAACAAAACGACTCAAAATTTAAATTAAATTAATTCATAAAATTTGTTTTTGTTCGAAAGAAGTGTCCTAAGAATTGTAAAGCAAGAGATAAAATAAAAAAAAAATAAATATTGACTCTATTTTTTTTCTCGAAGAACCTGCAATTTTCATATAAAAATGTAGCATTAGCTAACTTTTTATTTGTTAATTTTGCACAGAAATTTTTCCGGCATTTTATTATAATTAACTGACAGTAAATTTTTGTTGGAATTCATTAAATTAACAAAAACTGTTATATAAACATGCAACATTATTACAAATTAAAATTGGATTAAGTTTTTAAAGCAAAAATCATTCAATTAAAATTTAACAAAAATTAAAAGACTAAAAATGAAATGAAATTAATTCATAAAATTTGTTTATGTTTGAAAGAAGTGAACACAAGAATTGTAAAGCAAGAGATAAAATAGAAAAAAAATAAATATTGACTCTATTTTTTTTCTCGAAGAACTTTCAATTTTCATATAAAAATGTAGCATTAGCTAACTTTTTATTTGAGAATTTTGCATAGAAATTTGTCCTGCATTTTATTATAATTAACTGAGAGTAAATTTTTGTTGGAATTCATTAGATTAACAAAAACTGTTATATAAACATGGCTGCAGATTTTGATTTTTTAGAAATGATTTAATTGTTACTAATAATTTTTGGTGAAAAGCTCTTGAAAATATCTTAAGAAAACTGGTCTTATTTTATTACAAATTAAAATTGGATTAAGCTTTTAAAGTAAAAATCATACAATTAAAATTTAATCAAAACAAAACGGCTCAAAATTTAAATTAAATTAATTCATAAAATTTGGTTTTGTTTGAAAGAAGTGAACACAAGAATTGTAAATAACGAGATAAACGAGAAAAAAAATAAATATTGACTCTATTTTTTCTCGAAGAACTTGCAACTTTCATATAAAAATGTAGCTTTAGCTAACTTTTTATTTGTGAATTTTGCATAGACATGCAAATGCATTTTATTATAATTTACTGACAGTCAATTTTTGTATTTTGAATTCATTAGATTAACAAAAACTGTTCAAACCAAGTTTTTAAAAAATCATTTTAAGCTGGACAGAGCTGACAGCATTTTCCATATAATGCTCGATCTATGAACACATAAACCCACACACACACACACACACACATACACAGAAACGCACAATGCCGGCATTCATTCACTGGTCAGGCCAGGCGTCCGTTTCTCTCCCCGCAGCAATCCAGCAGCTGCTCGCCGTGGCCAGCTGTCTGTCAGCTGCTGCTGCATTGTCAGCTGGCTGGCAGTTTGGAAATTGTTTATAATTGTTGTAATTAGTTTCGGGCTGCTTGCGGCTAATGTAGAACAGCGTACGAAAGCGCAAACGTCAGAACGACGAACGACGGCACCGAAGTTTAATGTGCGAAAAGTGCGTTTTTTATTTTATTTTAATTTATTATTTTTTTTGTTGTATGCTGAAAAACTTGCCATAAAATTGGGTTAATGTTATGGCAAGAGCAGAAATTTCATTTCATTTTTGTTGTTGCTGCCTTCCTTTGCTTCTTTCACTTTTCAAATGAAATATCAAAATGTTTTTTGTTGCTGCCAGTCATACACAAACACACACACATACACACACAGGAAAACTGTGCTTGATACAAAAGTGGCTGATAGTTTCGAATGGGGCCGAATGTTGGCTGCTGGGGGTAGCTGGAGCAAGGACAAAGGAGTAAGAAGTGAGGGTCATAAACCGCATTTGAGATTTGTGGTTGCTGTGTATGTGTGCGAGTGTGCGTTGAGCGCTTATGTTGAGTGATGATAATAAAAGGCGCACTAAAGCGTCGAACGGAGGCGGGCTTGAAGCGGCGGCAAACATTTGCCAAATAGCTGCAAGAGCGCGAGAGTAAAAAAGCAGCGAGATTTCAGCTGTTTTATGCGCGCAAGTTGAGAAATTGTATATCAATGCAAATGCTGAAAAGTTGGTGCTGCCAGGATTCAGGAGCCCAAAGCATAGCAAATGGAAGGAGCATGAAGTGAAGGGAAGGGATGAGGTGGAGAGAGAGCGGCTGGCACAAAAAGCGCTTATAAAGTTGTAAAAGTTGTTAAGTGATTAAGGTGAGTGTGTGCTTCTTTGTGCGCCCATGTTGCGCAACATTTGTTGATAGACAAATGTGTATAAACATTTTTGAAACTATGGAAACTGCACTAAACTGATTTTAAGCGCATTAAATATTCAATGCCAGGTTTTTTTCGTACACATTAAAATGCATAGTTATTTATTTAAAGTGACACGTTTGCAGTTTGCATTTTAGTTGAGTTGCTTTTGGTTTTATTTTTGGTGGGTTGAGTGGGTTGACAGGATATGGCAGATATAGGTCAGCTAGTTGTTGTCAGTGCTTAACGTTTGCCATTGTTTATGGACTTTGCTGTGCCACAAAAATATTGACTATTCTAAAAGTCAGCCACTCTGCTGCAAAAACAGCCAGTCAACTGCAACAACAACAACAGAACACAAATTGAAAGCATAACAGAAATGGAAAAAGCACACAAAACAAACTCACATACCTATATAAGTAGAAAAAAATGCCTTATGCCAGTTCACACCAGTGCACAGTGATTCGACTCCATACAACCGCGGGATAAAATTAGAAGGAGTGGTCCGTTCTTCCTAAAATTTGGTATACTAGTTAACCATGATCTGCTGAATTGAAACCTTCATTTTGTTTTTCTTAAACTTCTGTAATTTGGCAATGCCTGAGACTTAAATTTGCAAATTTCGTCATTTTTGGAGAGCTATAGCAGCAAATGTGTTGGCGAGATTTTTCAGATTTTACATTTAATCGGTAACGTCAACATTGGTAATTGCTAAGAGTAACAGAAATTGTCTTAGGACCCTTTAGTTTTGCAATAAAAACGATAATAACACTTCTGTTACCTTAGGGTCATTTTCGAGTAAAATTTGACTTTAAAGAGCCGTATCTTTCTTATTTCTGGTGAATAATTGTTTTCCTTTGGACTCAGTGACTAATTTTATGCCATTTGAATATACGCTAAATTTAATTTTATTTGCAACACTGGTCTACGTGCAAATGAGCAACTATACAAATTTGACCTTAGGGTCATTTTATGACCCATAGTACTCAACGCAAGAAATTGGTCGATGCGATGTGAATTTTATTAGATTTGGTTTCAAAGTGTCGTGGATAAATTTTTCTGGCATTTTTGTTTTGTTTTGTGTTGGTAAGAGGGCGTGGCGCTAGCTATACAACCCTTTCTACTATGGAGTAAAATCGAAATTATGAGTCATACAAAATTGCAATTTCGTGCAGTGTCCCCATGTAGACACTGTTCCACTGGAAATATTTCATGGGCGTGTAATAATGGGCGTGACACTCTTTTAACGATCCAAATTTTGTATATAACTTCGGAACTATAAGTCGCACATCAATGACACTCAGATCGAACTTACTATTGGGTCATGTTTTTCGAAAGGGAAAAGGGGGGAAGAGAAAAACGGCATTTAATAAAGGGCGTAGCTTCGCCCACACATCTCAATGAGCAGTACAAGAGCTTTTAAGCTTCAAGGGATCGAAACCCAATAGTACCAAAACTTTATGTTTGCTGGTATGAAATCTTAATTGAATCTTTCAATATAAATAGTACATATAGTACGATTTCTAGCAAGTAATAAATTTCTAAAAAATTCCAAAAGGAGTGTGAATAAGCTAGATCAAATTTCTGAAACATATTCGTGTCAGCGACAAGCAAAAAATTTACTCGTTGCTGCAGTTCGCAACTCTATTATTCCTTGCGGCACCATTGCATATGTGATGTGAAATTTATCCCTGAAATGATATCGTAACGTCGTTTATTCTACAAAGAATTGGAAAAGTTACTTCCTGGGCTTCTAATTTTGCGAAAAGAAAGGAAGCCAATAATAGAATCGTGTGAGTTATCCTTAGCAGTACCTTCACCAAAGAAGAAGATACTCAGTGAAAGGAAACGATATGGCACAATCTGGGTCAGCCGAATGTATTCATTTTCTTCTTCGGGAAACTGAATAATGTAATATAAATTAATATATAATATAATTTTGATTGGTTCATTAGTGTCAATATCTAGTAAAACTTTAATATTTTGGCATACTTTTATAAATTAAACCTCTAAACTGAGTAATTTTTTGTGAGCCGCGGGAACAGGTTTTCTTGCGAAATCATTTATTTTAGGGCGATTAACGATTAATGATTATTATCTGTTATACATATATAATATAGTTGTCCAAAAATTAGTTGCGAAATAGTTTTAACTTCTGAAGAAATTGCAAGAATTAAAGTGCCCGAGAAGAAAATCAAGAACCTGGACATGGTCTGCATGTTGAAAATATTTGACTCCAGTAAGGCAAAATAATCGCTTATCAATAATAAAAGTAATAACTACGGCGCACCGAGTACTTTAATGTTGGTTTGTGTAAATCAAACTACGCTCGAAATGCTCCTTTGACAAGAGTACTAATAGAATATAATTATCTCTCAAATTCTTTGGATATTGATCTTAGTCTTTCTAAACATGTTTTTTGCAATACTTTGTCTAATTCTAAGTTTCTTAGGTAATATGAATTGTTATCTTTCTATCTGTTACTTCTGTTAGTCTGTAAGTTGTTAGACTGAAATAAATAAATAAATAAATAAATAAATAAATAAATAATTGTTAAAATCACATTGTCCAAACTTTTGTGTACAAAACAGAAAACATGTGTTTAGGTTTTTTTTGTGAAAAAAGTTTCAACTTTGAGCCGCTTTTGCACACACACTAATGAATTTTTGGCACAGATTTTTTGGGGTTTTCTTAGTTGGAGTTTTACCTTTCAAATGACATCAAAATCATTAAATTCTGAGACTATAAATTTTTTGAATTTTGTCTATGGAACGAATCACTGTGCATTGCTTTGGGAGAATGGAAGAGAGTGAGGGGGGAAGTTCAATTGGCGGCTGGCAGAAGACAGGTGCACGCTTAAGTTAGCTGCAGAGACAGAGAGAGGTAAGTGTTGTAGACATACATATAAGTGAAGTTCTGTGGCATGGTATGGCAGGCAGAAAACTACGCAAATCACTCTTTTCACTCTTCAGCTCTTGGGTTGCTTTTAAGTTGCATTTTATGTTTTTTGACTTTGTTTCAGCGCCGCTTCAGCTCCAGCCGCTCCATTTCAATCGATTTGTGGCAAAAAAACAACAACAACAACAGCGGAAAATATAGCAGCAGCTATTTGTTATGAAAATATTTTACTAAATTGTGTTGCATACTTTGGGGCGGAGGAAGCGTTCATGCTGTTTGCTACTTCTTTGTCCATACTATTTTTTTCTCAGCAAATATTGTTTTTGTTGTTGTCGCTGTTATTATCAGTTGTTGTTGTTGTTGTTGTTGAGCTCACCTCGACTTGTGCACCATTTTCACTACTCTGTGCTAGTGTCTTGGCTATGCGGGCGCACATGTAGCAAAGTGTTTGTGTGTTTGTTTGTCAGTGTGCGTGTGTGTGTGCCCACACGAGCGCACAGCGACAACATCATCGTTTCCGCTTTTGTGTATTATCATCTGCGCCAAGCAGCAATGCCAGCACCCAAAAACGAATAGGTACCAAAACGAGTACACAATAATAATAACAACAACAACTACAGCAACACCGACTCACATCTCCGGCAGCGCAAAACAACAAGAACACAACAAGTGCTGGCATCGAGTCGAGCGTTATCGGCAAATTTGCAGCCACAGCGCGGCACGTTTGCGTTGGCTTTTGTCAGCGGAGACAATACCCCAGAGGGGGCCAAGGCGGCTTACTTGGCATTTGTGTGTGTGTGTGTGTGTGTGTGTACGCAAGGAGTATGTGGCCATGTAGGCAACCAGCAACAGCAGCGGAACCAGGAGTAAGCCCAGGAATTGTGTATCATAGCTGCGTGATACATGAACGCAGCAGCGCATATGTGTGCGTGTGTGTGTGTATGTGAAGCGTTATGTTGCACGGCGGTACATGTGGCATGTTCACAACAACGCGCACTCGCTGCATGAACAAGTGCGCGAACGTTTGTGTGTGTGTGAGTGTGTGTGGCCCTTGGGGAAATTTTTGATTTCGCCTTCGTTTGGCTGCTTGCGCGCACATGAAAATTCCTTTACTCGCCGAACATTGTGCGGCACGTTTTCACGTAGCAGCTTGCGCCAATATATGGGTGAGCGTATTTGTCGTCTACCTGTATGCATGTGTGTGTGTGTGTGTGTGTGTACTTTCCTATTGCTTCGAAATGGGAAGTTTGTGAATTTTCTTGCATTTCTTGTGCCATGTCTCATTGCAGGCGGTGGCAGTTTCGTTCTACTTGCCACACATACACACACACACACACATATATAAAATTTTGGGCGCAGCACAGGTGCGTTGCCCATGAATTTTCCAAAAATAAAAGTTAAAGAAATTTAGATTAAAAATTACGATGCAGCAGAAAAGGCAATGGGAGAGCAATGGAATAAGAAGAGCGCGCCTAGAAGTATGCTATGAAAAGAGCGTTGAAATTAAAGGGAATTGGTAGATTGAGATAATAGGAAATGGTAGTATTGTAAAATCAATTTGAATTATTAAATATTTTGTTGGAATTATGTTTTAAATTTAAATTAAAAATTTTTTATTTTATTTAATTTTTTTATTTAATTTTTTTTATTTTATTTTATTTTATTTTTTTATTTTATTTTATTTTATGTTAATTTATTTTATTTTATTTTATTTTATTTTATTTTATTTTATTTTAATTTACTTTATTTTATTTTATTTTATTTTATTTTATTTTATTTTATTTTATTTTATTTTATTTTATTTTATTTTATTTTATTTTATTGTATTTTATTTTATTTTATTTTATTTTATTTTATTTTATTTTATTTTATTTCATTTTATATTATTTTACTTTATTTTACTTTATTTGATTTGATTTGATTTTATTTTATTTTATTTTATTTTATTTTATTTTATTTTATTTTATTTTATTTTATTTTATTTTATTTTATTTTATTTTATTTTATTTTATTTTATTTTATTTTATTTTATTTCATTTTATATTATTTTATTTTATTTTATTTTATTTTATTTTATTTTATTTTATTTTATTTTATTTATTTTATTTTATTGTATTTTATTTTATTTTATTTTATTTTATTTTATTTTATTTTATTTTATTTTATTTTATTTTATTTTATTTTATTTTATTTTATTTTATTTTATTTTATTTTATTTTATTTATTTTATTTTATTTTATTTTATTTTATTTTATTTTATTTTATTTTATTTTATTTTATTTTATTTTATTTTATTTTATTTATTTTATTTTATTTTATTTTATTTATTTTATTTTATTTTATTTTATTTTATTTTATTTTATTTTATTTTATTTTATTGTATTTTATTTTATTTTATTTTATTTTATTTTATTTTATTTTATTTTATTTTATTTTATTTTATTTTATTTTATTTTATTTTATTTTATTTATTTTATTTTATTTTATTTTATTTTATTTTATTTTATTTTATTTTATTTTATTTTATTTTATTTTATTTTATTTTATTTTGTTTTATTTTATTTTATTTTATTTTATTTTACATTATTTTATTTTACTTTATTTTATTTTACTTTATTTTATTTCATTTCATTTCATTTCATTTTATTTTATTTTATTTTATTTTATTTTATTTTATTTTATTTTATTTTATTTTATTTTATTTTTTAATTTTATTTTATTTTATTTTATTTTATTTTATTTTATGTTATTTTATTTTATTTTATGTATATATTTTTATATGTATATATTTTGTTTATTACAATTCTATTACAAAGTTTATTGTTAGGAAGTGTCCATCTCATTGGTTCGAAGTCCAAATGGACAGAATTTTTTTTTTTTAATTTACTTATATGGAGCCCAAGAAAGAGCGTCAGGCTGCTTGTATTCATTGTTGTTGTACGTGATAAAATTATCAAAATTGAGTATTATTTGTAATTTTGCCATTATTATCTGTTAAAAGCAAAGCTGTGTATTGCAGTCCGAATGTTACGTCCATTCGGAAATGTATACATTTAACCCTTTCGACCCCAAAGTTGCCTGAGAGCAATTTCACCTATTTGTCATCTTATAGCAAAAGCTACTATTGATTTATCGGTTTAATTTAGGTAGGCACCAAAAAATTTATATTTTTAGAAGTGAACTCAAAGCAAATTACAAAAATTTTACTGTTATCCCCAAAATAATATCCAATAATTTGCAGCGATATCAGGGAAAGTTTGTGTTCTAATTGAAGTCTACGAAGCTATAATTGTTCAAAAGTAAACTAGCTCTAGAACTCTAACAAAGAGGCGTGGCGACTTCAAATGTCTTGTGCACACTTTTAGGCAAATATTTCATGATTTAAATACCAAAAAGTAATATCGAGACACAGGGTAAAATTCGGGGTCGGAAGGGTTAAAAAAATATATAAAATATTTAAATGAAATTTTAGGCCATCTTCCTTGTAAAACCAATACCATTGTGCACAAAAAATATTTTTTCATTTCTTTTATAGATAAGTTAGAATTTTTCTACCATCTCCAGCATTTTGCCTCTAGTAACTTCAGCTATGCATTACGTGTGCTCAGAAAAAGTTGGCAGTTGCCATTTCTTTATGCAATAACACGAAAAAACGGCATATCTTACTTAAATCGCATGTAGAGTAATTTAATTGTCTTAAAGCGGGTTAAATTTCTTGCTCAGCGCACACAACTACCGCTCGAGTTCGAGCGAATTATGAGCAGCGCAATCGACCACAGAACGGCAAACACAACGGAATTGAAACTGGAGTTTGCTTTGCTCGCCACCCACACACATAAACACTTACTCACACACTCGCACACATACAGCGCCGACAACCCAACTTACGCGCTCAGTGTGCAAGTTATGCAATGGAAGGGACGCGTGAAAGGAATCGAGTCGAGGCACGCGGAAAGGGCTCTGTGTGGAATTCCTGTCCTTTGGTACATGACTGCTAATATTTATGGCCAATTCGTTTCGTTTGTCGTTTGTTGTGTCGTCCCACATTACCATTCAGCGCAGGTAAACACAAACAGCAATGCGAGCACAGTGCCTCCAGTGGCCGCTATGCACTACTGATTTTGTTGTTGTTGTTGTTTGTATTGTTGTTTTGTGGTCAACGTGTGAAGTGGTGTGCTGTGGCTGCGAACAACATTTGGGCATTTTTGGGCTTTAATTTCATAAACGGCAACCGCCGGTCGGCGACTGCCACTGACAGTGGCAATGGTCACTTAAGCGCAGCGAGTGTGCTCCATTCAGCCACTTGGCTTCGTTGCGGCATAATTTTGTGGCTGGCCTAAAGTATTGTCTCGCTCTTTTTTGACTTTGCTCTTGCTTTGCTTCTATCTAATTTATTTCTGACTTTGACTGTTTTTGTTGTGTGTGTGTGGCATACAATTTATGTGCGGCCAAATAATAGAAATTCAATGAGCACATTTTGTGCTAAGCTAAAACAACAACTATTGGCTTATGGACATAAAAAAATAAAAAAAAAAATAAAAAAAAAATCATTCTTATGAAGAAAACATAGAAAATATATATGCAAAATTCGTGCTCTGTGAAATGCACATAAATCACATTCTTCCACTTTTGTGCGAAATTTTGTTGCTGTTGTTTTTGTTGTTGGTGTTTGTTATTTTGAAAAATTTAAATTAAATAACTGCGAGCACGTGCTTGGATTTTGCGATGATGCCAATGAGTTTGCTTTGTTGCCATATCAAATTGCATATAACAAAATATTTTCACATTAGAAATCGAAAGGACAAACATTGCATGAACAAACGCATCCTTAAAGTATGCTAGAGGTGGGATATGCTAACTATTTGATATTCAAACCAAGTCTCAGACACTGGCAGTTGCCAAACAATTTTGAAGCATACTTTCAGGGGCTTTTAAGAATCCGGAGAAAAAATATCAGGGATCAGCCTTATCCTTAAAGTATGCTAGAGTAGGGCCATGCTAATTATTTGTAATTTAAATATTTTTTGTTATTTATTTATAGACATTAGAGGTTTCCAAAAATTATTCTAAAAAATTTTTAGGCGTCAAAAACTCATCGTTAAACTGTGCTGAATTTCGGCGTTGCTAATTTTTTGGTGTTCAAAACAAGTTTCAGGCACTGGCAGTTGTCAAAAAAGTTCGAAGCATACTTTCATGTGCTTCTAAGAACTAAGAGAACAAATATCAGGGATCAGCCTTATCCAAAAAGTATGCTAGAGTAAGGCGATGCTAATTATTTGTTATTTAAAACAAGTAATAGACATTAGAAGTTTTCAAAAAATTTTCAAGCATACCTTTAGGGATTAAAAGGAAAAAAATTTTGAAAATAAATTCATCCTAAAAGTATGCTAGCGTAAGGGCGATGCTAACTATTTGGGGATTGAAGCAAGTTTCAGACAATGGCAGTTGTTAAAAAAGTTTAGAGCATACCTTTAGGTGCTTTCAAGAATCAAAAGAACAAATATCAGGGATCAGCTTTATCCTAAAAGTATGCTAGAGTAGGGCGATGCTAACTATTTGTTATTTAAAACAAGCTATGGACATAAGAAGTTTTCAAAAAATTGTCAAGCATATTTTTAGGCGCTTTTAAGAATGAAAAGCACAAACATTGCGTAAATAAACTCATCGTAAAAGTATGCTAGAGTTAGACGATGCTAATTCTTTGGTGTTTTAAACAAGTTAAGATTTTTTTGAAGCATGCTTTTAGGCAACAATTCATTCAAATACGGCAAAAAACGTAACTTTCTGTTTATATCTGTAGGTGAAAACTCTTCAAGTAGTACAAAAACTGTCTTTATGTAAAATTCTGAAGCAGTTATGAAAAGGTTTTGAAGCATAAATACAAATATTCCGCAATTTATATCCCAACGGAATCATTGCCATCACAGTCACCACAACATAATCAGATAAAAATAAAATTATATAATAAATAAAAATTAAATATGAATAAGCTAGCAAAATTTTAAAAGTCAAAAGTAATTTTCAATAAATTTAAGATACTCCAAGCAATAATTTTGCTCACCTGTCATCGTAAACGAAGCCGGCATTGAGTGTGTTCAAGTATAAAACGAACGCCAACGTGCAACAACCCAAGCTGGTGTAATCCATGCTGTAAGAAAAGAGACAAAAAACTCATTTAATAAGTATTTTTTTAACATACTGAAAATATAAAAATTTAGAAGATACTAACTAACTAACAACTTATTCTACATATTCAGTTTCGGGATCAAATGTATAATTATTATATTTATAATTAATTATTTAAAATTTTTAGAAACCGTAGAAAGCCTAGTAGAAAGCTTTTAGAAAGCCTAGTGGACTGTAAACAGTCCAAGTCAAGAAGATCCGTAGAATACCCCAAATTGTCGAAGAAGAAGTTGACTCTTCCATTTTCTGGATAATGGGGGGGAAGTACCTCAAAGTTTATTTTAGTAAATTTTAAACATACTTTCAGGAACATCACCTGACTCTAAATATTGAATATCTAAATACTGCATGTGGTGTGAATTATATATTTCTCATAACAAAAGCACTCCTAAAAGCTATGAATTCCATTGCTTATGTGCGACGAGAGCCAACCTCTGAAATTATTATGAAGCATATTTTTAGGCTATTATGTGGAGCACTTGGAGAATTGATTCAATTACATGAACATTGCGGATATTGCTCCTGAATTGTTTGAACTTAATTTATTTTTAGATATTTGTGGAATTTCTAATATAGAATGTTCGCAAAACAATTCAATTCAACAATTCAATTCCTCACAGAACATTTTCGTATTTTTCTGCTTTCTCTATTCGTCAGTGCGCGAATACTCATAAATAGCTCAATTTTTCACTTCCCAAAGGTAAGGAAGCAATTTATATATTTTTAAGAATTCTTAAATTTATTTGTATTTATTTACGCGTGCAAATAATTCACAAAAAACATGTACAAGCGCGTTGTGCTTAAAGCTTATGTGGGTGCGACTTTGCCCAGCTGAGCGGCTGTAAGTCTGAGCGACTGTGAGTCTGAGTGGCTGTCAATGTCAAACATTTCAGACGCATTTAAGAATTCATCAAATTCCACACACTTTTTACTTGTGCGCACTGTCCTTCAGATTTTGAGCACAATAATTGTTTTGTTGTTGTTGTTTTTGGGCTCATATTTATCTTTACAATGGACAGGCAGCTCTGAGGTTTGCTTTAAGTGTAGGAAAAAAAATTTTGGTTGCAGTTTTTTATAATATTTATTACTCTTTAACTGTTATAGATCAAGAAATTTTTTAAAATTTTTAAAATTTTTAAAATTTTTTAACTAATATTTCTATGAATAGAAAATTCCAAATTAATAGAAAATTCTTAATAAAAAATTTAATTTGTGTCCAAAAATAAGGATTAGCAATGAGTTAAAAAATTTAGAGCCATATTTATTAACTTTTTTTTTAGAACTATACACAATTTTTTTGCAATTAATTTATTTTAATTATTTAATAAGTAAATAATAATATAAATTTAATTTTTTTATAACAAATTTTTTAAATGTTTAATGAATTTTGCTCTGACTGTGACTGCATTCAATCTTTCAGACATTTTAAATTCGTCTTATAAATTAATAATATAAAAAATTAATATTATAGAAAAATATAAAAAAATAAACGAGAGCAAGAAGATCAATTTTTTGCAATTAATTAATTTTGCAATTTAAATAATAATATAAATTTAATTTTTTTATAACTAATTTTTTATGTTTTTAATGAATTTTGCTCTAACTCTGACTGCATTCAATCTTTCAGACATTTTAAATTCGTCTTATAAATTCTATTAAAATAAAAAAAAAAGGATACATTTTTTGCAGTTAATTAATTTTAATTATTTAATATTTAAATAATAATATAAATTTAATTTTTTCATAACTATTTTAAATTTTTAATGAATTTCGCTCTAACTCTGACTGCATTCAATCTCTCAGACATTTTAAATTCGTCTTATAAATTAATATTATAAAAAATTAATAATATAAAAAAATATAAAAAAATAAACAAAAACAAAAAGATCAATTTTTTGCAATTAATTTATTTTAATTATTTAATAATTAAATAATAATAAAAATTAAATTTTTTTATAACAAATTTTTTAAATTTTTAATGAATTTTGCTCTGACTCTGGGCTGCATTCAATCTTTCAGACATTTTAAATTCGTCTTATACATTTTATTAAAACCAAAAACAAAAAGATCAATTTTTTGCAGTTAATTTATTTTAATTATTTAATAATTAAATAATAATATAAATTCAATTTTTTTATAACTTATTTTTTAAATTTTTAATGAATTTTGCTCTGACTCTGATTGCATTCAATCTTTCAGACATTTTAAATTCGTCTTATAAATTAATAATATAAAAAATTAGTAATATAAAAAAATATAAAAAATAAACAAAAACAAAAAGATCAATTTTTTGCAATTAATTGATTTTGCAATTGAAATAATAATATAAATTTAATTTTTTTATAACTAGTTTTTTAAATTTTTAATGAATTTTGCTCTGATTCTGAATGTATTAATTCTTTCAGACATTTAAATTCGTCTTATAAATTCTATTAAAACAAAAACAAAAAAATCAATTTTTTGCAGTTAATTTATTTTAATTATTTAATAATTAAATAATAATTTAAATTTAATTATTTTATAACTAATTTTTAAAATTTTTAATGAATTTTGCTCTGACTCTGATTGCATTCAATCTTTCAGACATTTTAAATTCGTCTTATAAATTCTATTAAAACAAAAACGAAAAGAACCAAATGACTTCTTGTTTACCCAAAATGTTTGCCTCTTGATATATGCTTCTTCTTCTTTTTCTTAATTTTCAATGTGTACATCCTCTGCTTTTGCTTGCTTGCTCTTCTCCCCAACTGCTCCATCCACAAAATAAATTTACACAATATAAAACTTTTCCATTGCTTTTCCGCACCGTGTCGACGGTCGCACAACCGACTGTCAGATTTTCATTCGTACACAGATTCTTAAAGTTGTTTGGCCATTTTCGCTGCATGCTACCAATTTTCGTGATGAATGAATGAATTTCGGTTTAGCATTCGAAATCGGCATCAACATCAACATCGAAATCAAAATGTCATTCATTCATTTGTTTTGCGTTTATTTTTGTTTTCATTGCTTGTGTCTGGTGTGTGGCTGTGGCTGTGGCTATGGCTGTAGTTGTTGTTGTTGTTGTTGCTGTGGCTGGTGTTGTAAATGCAAATAAATAAATTGTGCGCAAAAATATTGCCGCCTCTCATGTTTATTTAGCTGACTGCCTGCCACAGTCTGCCAAACTGTCTGCCTACCAGCCGTCTGCCTGTGTGCTCAACCCCACCTTCCCGCCCCCCCTTGCTGCTACTCCAGGCAGCTATTTGGCCCCGTTTTATACATTCCACTGCTCTGTCATGGCGCGTTTTGCAAAAATTCTCATGCATAAAATTGAGTGTAGGCTGGGCTGCGGTGCGAACGATGCCGGTGCGAGCTTGAGTGCGTCGGCAATGTGGGCGGCAAACAATTGCAAAATTGTGCGGCAACTTACCAACTTGTTGTTGTTGTTGTTTTTGTTATGCTGTCAAATTGTACAACACCCACTCACACTGCGACACTACATCACTCGCTCGTCGCTCGTTCAGTTGTTCTCTGTTAGCTGAGTGAGCGGGTTGAAGCGGCGCGTTTGTTTATTAGTCCAACAATTGAAGGCAGCAAATGTTCATTCAAATTTTTGTGCAAAATGTTTTTCTCATTCTCTTTTGGCTGCCTACGTATTTTTGCCATGGTTATCAAAACATTTAAACTTTGACGAATTTCATGTATGTGAGTGAGGGAAGATAGATATGTGTGTGTTTGTGCCTATATGTATGCAATATTTGTTTAAATTCTCATGAATTCAAGCACCATTAACGCCTTTCTTCTAGAAGCTTTTCGCTCACTTTTCTGGGCATTCAGTTTATGCTTAAACTCTTTACGCATTTCATGCTTCACTTTGTGTTGCCAGCAGCAATTTTGCGCAAGTTCACAGACAAATTTGCAAATACCTTTTCAATCCATTCATTCATTACTCTCACACAGTCTTAAGAATTCGCACAGACCTAGATTTCACTATTAATTTCAGGCCCAACCGAATGGCGACTGTTCCCTGCACCCTGCACCAGTCAACATGACTGATGTTTAGTCAATACAGTCAGTCAGTCAGTCAACATGCTCCGCCAACTGCTTCCTATTACCCACTCTTGCCGCATCAAGTTGCAGCACAACTTGCGGAATTTTCAATTTAAATTTTGATCGATTCGTACATATTCGACAAAGTTATTGCCGGCACGCTGCAGGCTGTATTCATGCGTCGCTTCGCACTGCATTGCGCCACACTAACGTCTTTCACTCGCCACCGCCACCGCCTCCACCCGTTAGTGGCTTTACTCGCAACAACACCAAAATGAAGCATACTTTTATGCGCGCCGCATTTTGTGTTTTGCTGATTTTTGATATCAGCTTTGCATGCAACTTTTTGGCAAGCATTTTTCTCAAGTGTTTTTTTCTTATTGCTTTCTAAATTCTTTGCCGCTGATTTTCGCGCTGGCAGTTTGCTGTTTGGCATTTTTCCGTTTTCTTCGTTGGTGCTGCCAGCGTCCAATTGAAGCAGCATTTTCGATGCTGTCAAAGTCGCCTGTCGTTAATTTTTGCTCCCAGCACACACACACACACATATATGTTAAGTTTATGCGTATGTTCAGCAGTGCGCAGTGCGCGCAAAAGTATGCTAAGAAATAAAATTTTGCTGCAATATGCGCTGCAAAGTATGCCAGCCAGTCATAATTTTTCGATTGGAGACTGCAGCGCAAAGTTTATGGAATTTTTGAAATATTTCGATGTGCTGCTTTTGGGCGCAGTGTTGCTTTAAATAAGCTGTGTGTGCTTTTAAATATTTTTAGTGCCATAGTTTTGTTAAAACTAAACTCAAATGTGTAAAAACGCAACAGCAAATAAACAAATTTTTATTAAATTTTTATAAAACTAAATTCTAATTCAATTCAATTAAATTCAATTCAATTCAATTAAATTTAAATTAATTTGTTAATTAATTAGTTAATTGCATGAATGAAATGAATTGAAATTAATTAGTTAATTAATTAATTATTAACGTGTAACTTTTCTCTTTTTTGCGCCACTAAATTTTTGTATTTAAATTTTGTATTTTGTTTTTAAATAGATTTAAATTAAATTAAATAGATTTAATTAAATTTATTTATTTATTAGTTTATTTAAATAATTAAATTAATTAATTAAATTAAATGAATTAAATTAATGAAATTAAATGAATTTGTTTGTTTGTTAATTACTTAAATTAAATAAACTAATAAATAAATAAATTTAATTAATTAATTAAATAAATAAATAAATATATAATGAATAAATAAATAAATAAATTTAATTAATTAATTTAATGTAGTAATTAAGTAATTAATAATTAATTAAATTAATTTATTTATTAGCTAATTCATTAAATTTATTAATTAATTAATTTAATTTATTAATTAAAAACAAAATTTTAGTCAATTTAAATCCATTTTAAAATCTTGTTTGTTTTTTTGTTTGTTTGTTCCATTAAAAAACCGAAATGCATAATTTAAAAACAAAAATTTAGTGCTGCAACAAAGAGAAAAATTATACGTTTATAATTAATTCATTAACTAATTAATTTCAATTCATTTCATTCATTCAATTAATATATACAATTTTTATTAAAAAGTTAGACATAATTTTGTTTTAGAGACTTTTTAATTGCGTTTAATAAACATTTCTCATAAAATTTATTTAACTAGAAATTATAAAAATCTTTTAAAACATAATTTGTTACATACTTTTAAAAGATTTCATAAACATTTCAAAAGTATTTTCATAATTTTAAATAATTCACATATCTGTTTCACTACTTTTGCGTCCATTTGTAGTTATTGACTTGTATTAATTTTTTTTTGCAAAAGTTTCAACACAGAAGTGTAGGTGAACTGGTTTGTTGTTTTGGTTGTTCATTGCGCTATTTTCGTATATTTTTGTTGTTGGTTTGTCTGTACGCTTCCAAAATTATTTTTGTATTGCAAATGTAATAAAATAAAATAAAATAAAATAAAATAAAATAAAATAAAATAAAATAAAATAAAATAAAATAAAATAAAATAAAATAAAATTAAATTAAATTAAATAAAATAAAATAAAATAAAATAAAATAAAATAAAATAAAATAAAATAAAATAAAATAAAATAAAATAAAATAAAATAAAATAAAATAAAATAAAATAAAATAAAATAAAATAAAATAAAATAAAATAAAATAAAATAAAATAAAATAAAATAAAATAAAATAAAATAAAATAAAATAAAATAAAATAAAATAAAATAATAAAATAAAATAAAATTTTACAACAAATCTCCAGCGCCCCGAATGCTTGAACAATAATAAAAATAAAAAAAAAATTCTAAAAATAAAAATTCTAAAAATCAACTAAGCCAAAAATAACTCGTTCATTTTGTGGCATGCAGCGCAGAACATGGAATCTGACGCGCCATCTAACCCATTGGCCAAATGTTTATTAGCCAGCACAGATACACACACACATACTTACATTTCCGCTCACACATACTCACACTTTCACACGCATTCATAGTACACAGCGCAGCACTGATGGGTTAGCCATCCCTAGGGCAGCGCTAACACAAACACATAGATAGGCAAACACACACACACACACATACGCGCCAACGTGTGCGCGTATCGTTAGCGGCAATGATGTTGCACAAAAATGGCAACCGGATGTTGCAAGTGCTGACTTTAGTTGCAGCCGTTGGCTGTCTGGCCGTCATAAGAGTTGTTATTGTTGTTGTGTTATGCTATGCTCTCGGTATAATATATTGTTGTTGTTTAGTCATTTTGTTGATGGTTGCTGCATTTGCTATTGTCGTTGTTGTTATTGTTTTCGTTGCAGCATCGTTAGCGTTTTGACTGCGTTTTGAGTGAATTGCATTGCACTGCAGTCGGCGAATCGTTCAAACGCAACTAATAACAATAGCAGCAACATTACAGCAAGAATAAAAACAAATACAAAAACAACAATTGCATGGGCAACAACAATGACGGCAACTACCAATGGGCACAACAACAAACACAATCAACAGCAATGCACCACTGAACGCAACGCAGTTGTTGTTTATTTTTCCTACGAAGTGCACGTACCCCTCTCCCCTATACAAAAAACACAGCCAGCATTACCGCATGCAATGAGTAGTCACAAAATAAAAGAAAAATACTTTATTTTTTTTAAATTTTTCCCTCGTCGATTGTTGCACTCTTTTTGTTGTTATTGTTTTATGTTGCTGTTCCTGATTTCAGTGTTGCTGACCGTTTGTCAATGCTTGTTTGTTGTCTGTTTGATGTATTGTTGCAGTTGTTCAGACGCTGTTTGTCACTGTTACTTTAGTTGCTGTTGTTGTTATTGTTGTTGTTGTTGTTAGATTCGCATTAATGCACTTCAGTTGCGGACATGGAAAACGTGCAATTGCTGACCGAACGTACAATTCATTATTACCAAATCCAGTCAGACAGACAGCTACAACAACAAGAACAACAAAAACACTTCTGTTAGATAGTTGTGGTTGTTGTATTTGCACTGTTTTTTATGTTTCCGGAAGTAATTTTTGTTGTTGGCATAATTTTTTTTACTGCTGTTGGTGTTGCTATTTTTTTGTTTCTCTGTTGTTGTTGTTGTTGTTTAAGCTTTGCGGCACATGTTGTTACTCATTTTATGTTGTTGTTGCCATATGCATGTTTTATCGTTGTTGTTGTTGTTTTTGGTGTTGTACCTAATTGTTGTTTCTAGTGGTGCTGTATCCATGTTTGTTGCTTTCCCAATTTTGTTATTGTGTTGTTGTTGTTGCTTTTGTTTTTCCTTCTCATGTCGCTGCTGCTGTCCATAAGCGACTCTCTTCGTTGTTGTTGATATAGTTTGTTCATATTGTTGTTGCATCATTGTTGCTGCTTCCGATGCTGTTTCACTGTGGTTGCAGTATCTATGATTTGTTGCTTCTTGTTGTTGTTGTTGCTGTTACCTATGCTCTGGGCTTCTGTGTGGTTTGCATTTTGTATGCTATTGTTGTTGTTGTTGTCTTTGTTGCCGCTGTTGCTCGGTTGCAATGCGCTGTATTCGTTGCGCTCATTGTCGCCGTTGCCGGCGTCATTGTCGTTCAGCGTTTGCTGTCACGCTTGCCGCACTCGAAAGGACATTAGCTTTTGAAATATCCTTGATGCCTTGGTGATTGGTGAGTAGTGGTCATTGGCCGTTGGCTGTCAGTTGACTGGTTGATGGCTGTTGGCTGTTGTTGTTAGATGCTGTTGTTGCTGCGCTATGATGCCACGTTGCAGTGTAATTATTTCCGTGTATTTCAGTTTGAATTTTCTGTTGTTGTTGTTGTTTTGCTTTCGCATACAAATGATGTCCGAAAGCGGGCAACACCATCGAAAAAGCAAAGACTTGATTTTTGGAATTTGGCTGATGGCCTGTCGAGCTTTAAGAGCAGCAATAAATTTTGCATGACTCTTAACGGGTTGCTAATCCTCGAATGGTTATAAGCGAGCGTCCTGGCAGGACTTGTAGAATTGTATGATAATATTTTTCAATTTTTTTATACTGCATTTGAAACATGTGTTTAAACATTTTTCTTGAAAAATATGAAAATTAAATTATGAAAATATTTGTAGAAATTTAAAATTTGAATTGTTTAATGAATTTCGAACCCTTTTTAGCGTCCTGGAAGGACTTGTAGAATTGTAATATTTTTTAATTTTTTTATACTGCACTCGAAACATTTGTTTAAACATTTTTCTTGAAAAATATGAAAATTAAATTATGAAAATATTTGTAGAAATTTAAAATTTGAATTGTTTAATGAATTTCGAACCCTTTTTAGCGTCCTGGAAGGACTTGTAGAATTGTAATATTTTTTAATTTTTTTATACTGCACTCGAAACATTTGTTTAAAAATTTTTCTTTTAAAAAAATACAAAAATTAAATTATGAAAATATTTGTAGAAATTTAAAATTTGAATTGTTTAAATTTCGAACTCTTTTTAGCGTCCTGGAAGGACTTGTAGAATTGTAATATTTTTAATTTTTTTATACTAGACTTGAAACATGTTATTAAGCATTTTTCTTTTAAAAAAATACAAAAATTAAATTATGAAAATATTTGTAGAAATTTAAAATTTGAATTGTTTAATGAATTTCGAACCCTTTTTAGTATTCTAAGAATTCTAAAAGGCTTTGAGGACTAAGCACTTCCTTTCTTTTTACTCAATTTCTAATATTCAATGTTCAGTTTATTAAAAAAAATACTGAAAAGTTTGCAGAGTCAATTAAAAGTTGGCTTTAATCTTAAACAGATTAATTCACTTAACACCAAATACGCAGAAAATCGATAAAGCGTGTCGCAGCTGCGCTCACAAAAGCAGTCAGCGGGCCTTGGCCTTTGTCGAGTCCATTTTTTCTCACTAGCTTTCCATTTCACTAAACACGCAGCGGGCAATTTTTCACAGGTTAAACTGCACACACACACACACGCACATACACTGACATGGAGAAGCAGACGCCCATGCTTAGGCGCGCAGTTGTTGCAGCCTAATCAGCGCCGCCAACAGGCAAACACACGTTCGCCCAAAGGCAACTTAACGCTTCACGCGTAGCGCTGCCTATCGTTGCCGTCCCGCTCGACTGGCCAGGCAATGTTTCAGTCAGACTGATTGCACCTAAGCGAGGCGCGAGGGGCCATCGTAATTTTCGCAAACAACATCAAATTACTTTTCGCTTGTTCGTTCGCAGATTTCGTTGCAATGCCCACTACGCTCATTTGCTGCTCGAAATTGCTTTTCTAATGAGCCATCATCATATTGCAAATAAGCAAATCCTAATCATAACAACAAAACAATAGCGAAATAAAAATTAAGAAGCAGAAAATGAAGCCAGCCGGCCGGACGGACGCAAGCAGAGTGTCGGCCATGCAAAATGCGTGATTGATTATCCCCGTCAGATAGTCAACTTAACGACTATTGTTGGTGTTGTTGTTGTTGTTTTCTACTTTGCTTTGTCTTGATATAAAATAGAAATGCTACTCGTTCCAGCCTCGGCTTAATGTCTTCATTTATTTGTCTCTGGCGTGCAGTTCTTGGCGGCCGGACACGCCGCTGGAGTGTGGCAAGTTGATTGAGTAGATACAAGCGAACGAAAAAATTTGTGCAAATCCGTTACGCATAATTGTCAATAAAGCGGAAAAATCAGCGTCAGCGTGTGAAGGGTATCAATAGTGGCGCTACAGTCGATTGTGTGGGTCAATGAGTTTTAGCGAAGATGTTTTGTTTTTTTTTTTAGATTTTTTTTAATAGTCTGATGCTGAATATAGCTGATAGCTCTGATAGCTTTATGTTGAAATTAAAGGAATTTAAAAAAAATTAAGTTCAGTATTCTTAGACCCAACACTGACTGATATAATGAAAATCTAACTACATGATTGACTGACCAACTGGTCAACTGGCTAAAGGCACAAACATGAAGTTTGAACAATGGCTGGCAAAATGTAGTCGAAGAGCTCGAAATGGATTAATGTTTTTATTATTAAGACAAACCATCTCCAGTATAAAAGTTTGTGAGGTTACTGCAAATAAAAAATAATTTGAGAGATCTTTTAAAATTTTTTTAAATTTTAACCTTAGAGAGTTTAATAATTTAATGGACTTATTTACCTCAAACATAACAAAAGTACTCAAAATCTGAAATTATTCGTGATTTATTGATCAAATTTTGTATTTAAATTAAATAAAATCTGACAGGGTCTGAAATGGGTTAAGAGTTTGTGCGTAGAAACTGGATTTATTTGACTAATTTCCATCAAAGCTTGGCCAAAGTACTTCAAATCAAAAACGATTCGGTATGTAAGTTCCATTTTTGTCCATTAATTTCAATTCACACCTGACATGGTCCTAAATGGGTTAAGAATATTCATGGGAAAATAGAATTCAATGGACATATATAGAAAAAATACTCCAATCATTAGAAATAATTCGATTTTTATTCATCAAATTTTTAATTAACATTAAACAAAATCTGACGGGGTCTAAAATGGGCTAAGAACTTGTGTAGAAAAACAGAAATTAATGGAATAAGTGACTTCAAATACAGCAAAGTTCTCCAAATTTGATATATTTCAATTTATGTGTATCAAATTTTTAATTAACATGGCACAAAATCTGACGGGGTCTAAAATGGGTTAAGAACTTGTGTAGAAAAACAGAAGTTAATGGAATAAGTGACTTCAAATACAGCAAAGTTCTCCAAATTTGGTATATTTCAATTTATGTGTATCAAATTTTTAATTAACATTGCACAAAATCTGACGGGGTTTAAAATGGGTTAAGAACTTTTATGTAGAAACAGAATTTAATGGACTTAGTGACTTTAAATACAGCAAAGTTCTCCAAATTAGAAATAATTCGATATGTATTCATCAAATTTTTTATTAACATTAAACAAAATCTGATGGGGTCTAAAATGGGTTAAGAACTTTTATGTAGAAACAGACTTTAATGGACTTAGTGAGTTCAAATACATCAAAGTTCCCCAAATTAGAAATAATTCAATTTGTATGTATACAATTTTTAATAAACATTGAACAAAATCTGATGGGTCTTAAATGGGTTAAAAACTTTTATGTACAAAGAGATTTTAATGGACTTACTGAGTTCAAATACAGCAAAGTTTTCGAAATTAGAAATTATTCAATTTGTATTTATAAAATTTTTCATTAACATTGAACAAAATTTGACAGAGTCCAAAATGGGTTAAGAACTTGTATGGAGAAACAGACTTTAATGGACTTAGTGACTTCAAATACAGCAAAGTTATCTAAATTAGAAATAATTCGATTTGTATTCATCAAATTTTTAATCACCATTGAACAAAATCTGACGGGGTCTAAAATGGGTCAAGAACTTATATGAAGAAACAGAATTTAATGGAATTTGTGAGTTCAAATACAGCAAAGTTTTCGAAATTAGAAATTATTCAATTTGTATGTATAAAATTTTTAATAAACATTGAACAAAATCTGATCGGTCTTAAATGAGTTAAGAACTTGTGTGTAGAAACAGACTTTAATGGACTTAGTGACACCAAACATGGCAAAAGTACTCCAAATTAGAAATAGAAAAGCTAATAGATTCCACACGTACTTTTCAGGTTTCCACACTAACATTGAACTAAATCTGATGGGGTCTGAAATGGGTTGAGGATTTTTATGGAGGAACTAGTTAATGACTTCATTGATTTCAAACATCGCACAGGCACTCTTAGTCGGAAATATTTCTATACATTTTCATCAATTTTTCTCATTAACATCAATCAACATCTGATAATGTTGACAATGGATTAGGAATTTGTAAAAAAAACTTAATTTTATGGACCAATTGACTGAACTGAATTGACTTGTGAATTCCATAAATAGTTTTCTGTTGTTTCCATTAACATTAATCAATATCTGACATGGTCGAATATGGGTTAAGAATTTGTTCGAAAAAACATATTTTAATCAAATAATTGACCTCACAATTCGACGCCTTGTTTTATGGGTTAAAAAATCAACATGCTGTGGGTTCAAAAATGACTTAAGTGTTTGTATGAAGAAACATGATTTAGTCGTCCTATTGATAATTTCATCTTCGATCTATAATAAATATTTGCCCCACATTGAACCACTGATGGCTCTGTAGCTCCCACGACAAGCTGATGGACTTTTCTTGCCATCGATTGCTTACATTGAAATAGTTTTCTCCACACATATTCAGCACAAAAGCGCTGCTAATACTCACTCGCCTCATATTTGGCGCTTCTATGCGGTCGTGTCCTGTGCCGAAATACATAAATCATTTCCTATATGCGCCATGTTCGGGTTGTAATTATTGCCTCAACCCAATTATGCACATCGCACACACCAAACACAACACACAGGCCGGCAAATAAAAAACAAGGCAACGAGGAAAAGGTCAAAAAAATATTTGGACACATATATTAAGAAATATGCAACAGCAGCGCTTAGGACGCCTTAGCACTTTCATAACTTGAATTCGCTGCTCGGCCGTTGCTGTCGGCATTTGACCCACGTTGGTCGGTAGTCGGCGTTTCACTATTTGTCTATGATTAGTGTGTCGGGCAGCGGGCAATTTATGCGTCCAACACAACCCACACATCGGCGAGTGTGTGTGTGTGTGTGTGTGTGACATGGGGCGTACAGCTTGCGGCCAGCAAAAAAATAATGAATTATAGTCTTAATTTCTTGCTTTGCATTTCTTCTTTCTAGCCCCTTTCAATGCTTTCGTTTCATTTTGTTTTGGTTGGTTTTTGCTTTCGAAACGATCGAAAGAGCGCCGAAGCGTAGCGTGTTGTCCTCCGTCATTGCGGCCGCGTGCAATCGTTCGGGGTCCAGGTGTCAGTTCGGTGGGTGGGTGGAATTTTGATAGCGCGCTCAGCGCGTGCCGCTTCGGGGTGCCGAAAACGTTTATTAATTACAGTTTTATGGTTGTTGATTTTTTTTACATGCCTAATTACTTAATTTTGACTTTGTGACTACGCTCAACACCGCAACGAATTAATAAGCGAGCAGTGCTTATTTTGCGGCGTTTGTATGAATTCGAAGCATGGAATTTGGCAAAATTTTACTACCCCATGCAGCCAAAAGTGGCCAAAAAGCATGACGGAGGCGGTTGGGCGACCAAGGGCTGAGTGGAGGCAGCGAGGAACGAGTGCGCCACATGACAGTCTAATTTGGACTTTGGCTGTGGCATTTGCGGTGCCGGCAATTAATTTCGCATTTTAATGCCCACAGAACACATTCGCACACACATACATACACTCGAACTTACACACACAAAGCTCGCAACAACCGCACACATGCTGACTGCACATTTTGCTGTGTGGCTGGCAGCAGCTGCTGCACGAAACGGCAGAATTGTCCGTATGAAAATCGCACAGAGGAAAATTTACAACCGAAAATTTACGGTGCCTGTTGGCCTTGTGTTGGGTTTTATATTAAATGGAAAATTATTCTCTCTGCTATCCTGTCCGTCCCGCTGTTGCGCACATTATGAAAAATGCCTCTTCAGTGGAAAAATGTAAAAGCGTTTTCCATACAAGCACTGATGCCAAATTTAGGTCAAAGATTTGACGCTTTAAAACGGAAACCGTTACAGCCTAAAAGGAAATTCACAGAAATTGTGGAAATTGTGTTCAGCTGGCAGTGATGACAAGAGCGACAATTGCAATTGTCATTACTGAGCGCACATTTTGTCAACATTTTGCCACCGCGTTCAAAGGCATTTTTCGACGAGAATTACATGGTGGAAGGGGTGATGCGAGGGCGCGCAGGGGATGCTTTCATGTAGCTGGCGGCCATAATAAATTCATCAACTAGCAGCGGCGCAAAACTGCTGCTGTCCGAGAGCAAGTTGTGGCGTTGATTCGTGCCGTCATTCGCTTTTCACTCCATAGCTGCAAATATTCTTCCCCTTCCCGCACACTGTTCATAAGTCGTCTTGGCGCTGTCGAAGAGCGTCGAAAGTCTAGAAATAACGCAAAAGTAACTGAAAACTCAATTGAACTTTTCTGCAAGAATTTTTCATCATTTCAGCGAGCGAAGTGAACTTTTTTGTTTGACGCTGCGGGGCATGTCATGCGGGTAAAGCAGACGTTTTTGTACATGAAGACAGCAGATTTGAAAAAAAGAAAAAGTGTTTCCTGGCAAAGTAAATAAGTAAAGTAAATAACTGCGGGATTTTCGTATGTAAATAAAGCAGAGTTGGGCTATTTGGATGCTGCCAGCGTTAATATTTATGCTTTGGAATGTGGCTCAAAGTGAACGACGAGTTGAAAATATTTAATATTAAATTATTTAGGAAAATACAAAAATATAAAAATGTTTATTTACATTTTTGAGAATATTTTGCATAGTTTTAGTTTTTTTTGGCCAAAAAGTGTCCATAGAAATTCATTTTAAAAAGATATTTTTTTTTATATTTTATAAATAAAAAATATTTGTATTATAAAAAAGATTTTTATTTATAATATATAAGCTGAGTCAAATATTAAATGAACATTTGAATATTTTTATATTTTCCTAAATATTTTTCATATAAAAGCTTACATAAAAATAACAATTATTATATAAACTTAGTTTCATTTAATTTTTTTATTTTTAAGTTTTTTAATTATATTTTGCATAGTTTTAGTTTTTTGTTGTCCAAAAAGTGTGCAACGAAATTAATTTTAAAAAGATATTTTAAACATTTTATAAATAAAAAATATTTTTATTATAAACAATTTTTTTATTTATGTGTCATAACCTGAGTCAAAGTTTTAGCAAAAATTAAAAATAAAAAAATTAAATTAAATTAAGTTTATATCAAATTGTTATTTTTATATAAGCTTTTATAAATATAAAAAATATTTAGGAAAATACATAAATATAAAATTGTTCATTTAAATTTTTGAGAATTTTTTCATAGTTTTAGTTTTTTGTTGGCCGAAAAAGTGCATAGAAAATAATTTTAGGAAGATATTTTAAATATTTTATAAGTAAAAAATATTGTTATTATAAAAAATATTTTTATTATAAAACATTTTTTTGTTATAAACAATATTTTTATTTATGTATCATAAGTTGAGTCAAAGTTTTAGCAAAAATTACAAATAAAAAAATTAATTAAATTAAGTTTACATAATAATTGTTATTTTTATATAAGCTTTTATAAATATAAAAAATATTTAGGAAAATACATAAATATAAAATTGTTCATTTAAATTTTTGAGAATATTTTGCATAGTTTTAGTTTTTGTTGGCCAAAATGTGTGCATAGAAATTAATTTTAAAAAGATATTTTAAACATTTTATAAATAAAAAATATTTTTATTATAAAAAATTTTTTTATTTATGTGTCATAACCTGAGTCAAAGTTTTAGCAAAAATTAAAAATAAAAAAATTAAATTAAATTAAGTTAATATCAAATTGTTATTTTTATATAAGCTTTTATAAATATAAAAAATATTTAGGAAAATACATAAATATAAAATTGTTCATTTAAATTTTTGAGAATTTTTTCATAGTTTTAGTTTTTTGTTGGCCGAAAAAGTGCATAGAAAATAATTTTAGGAAGATATTTTAAATATTTTATAAGTAAAAAATATTGTTATTATAAAAAATATTTTTATTATAAAACATTTTTTTGTTATAAACAATATTTTTATTTATGTATCATAAGTTGAGTCAAAGTTTAGCAAAAATTACAAATAAAAAAATTAATTAAATTAAGTTTACATAATAATTGTTATTTTTATATAAGCTTTTATAAATATAAAAAATATTTAGGAAAATACATAAATATAAAATTGTTCATTTAAATTTTTGAGAATTTTTTCATAGTTTTAGTTTTTTGTTGGCCAAAAAGTGTGCATAGAAATTAATTTTAAAAAGGTATTTTAAATATTTCATGAGTACAAAATATTTTTATTATAAAAAATATTTTTATTTATGTGTCATAAGCCGAGTCAAAGTTTTAACAAAAATTGAAAATAAAAAATTAAATAAAATTAAGTTTATATGATAATTTTTATTTTTATATAAGCTTTTGTAAATATAAAAAATATTTAGGAAAATACAAATATATGAAAATGTTCATTTAATTTTTTTTGGAATATTTTGCATAGTTTTAGTTTTTTGTTGGGCAAAAAGTGTGCATAGAAATTAATTTTAAAAATAAATTTTTTTTATATTTTATAAATAAAAAATATTTTTATTACAAAAATTATTTTGTTTTATGTGTCATAAGCTGAGTCAAAGTTTTAGCAAAAATTACAAATAAAAAAATGAATTAAATTAAGTTTACATAATAATTGTTATTTTTATATAAGCTTTTATATATATAAACAATATTTAGAAAAATATAAAAATGTTCATTTACATTTTTGAGAATGTTTTGCATAGTTTTAGTTTTTTGTTGTCCAGAAAGTGTGCATAAAAATGAATTTTAAAAAGATATTTTAAATATTTTATAAATAAAAAATATTTTTTATAAAAACAAATTGTTATTTACTTGTCATAAGTTGAGTTTAAGCAAAAATTAAAAATAAAAAAATAAAATAAAATTGAAATATACCATCAGCTCTTCAACTCCGCTAAAAGTCGCCAAAAAGTTGCTTTTCAAATAATTTATTGCAAAAATTTTCAGTATAGCTGTTTGTTTAAAACATGCACCAAAGCTTGGTGACGCTGACAGTTGATGCATCACAATGGCCTTGACTCAGTGTTGCCAGCAAACAGCACGCACACTGACCACATTAAGTGCAAATCAAATATAATTTTGTGCAATAAAACATTGATGACTTTTTATGTAGATACACACACCAACATGTACACATTATGTACACATAAACTCGCACACATACACACAAATGTATTCTGCAGCGTGTGCAAATGAAATGAAATGCAATTTGTGTTTATCGTCAGTGATGATTTCGTCGACAAGTAGCAACCACAGACTGCCGACCGATTGCTGCAATTGCAAAGTTGCCTCGATAATGGTGACGATAATGTTGATAACGTTGCTGTTGCTGCTTACTTGCATTTGCATATAAACAAACTGAATTCGAGCCTTCAATGTTAATAAGTTTTCTCGCACAACGATGCGTATGAGTGATTTCGAGATGGGTTGCGTTGCATTAAAGTTTTACATACTCGTAGTTGTGTGAGCATTAAATTTTAGCTCATTGTATCTAAGGTAATTATAACTTAGCAGCAATTCACCGCCAGTCTGATGCATTTCTGGCAAGTAAATGCAAACCCTGCAATGCTTTGGTGAAATATTTGTTGAGTTGGTGTTGGAAATTATTGCGTCGACATTAATTTTTCATTTAAATGCAAATTCTGAACTTATCACCTGCCATATGTGCCACAATGTGTGCCTTTCTTATAATTTCAAGTAATCGTAATATCGATTGGTTTTTGTTCGATAGCAAAGAAAATTTGATAATTTGATTTGGTTATTAAATTAATAATGAACCACATAAAATTTGGCCAAACAATAACTAAAACCGACTAGATTATTTATTGTGCATAGTAGAATCGAAGCGTAAATATTGACCATGTAAACGAAAAGATTTAAATTAAGCTTTCAATTAAAATTTGCATTGTTTTAAATTGGTTATTTAGATTAAAGAAAACAATGGAAAATTGAGAAATTTAAGAAAATATATAATTTTGTATACAAATATTTTTTTTAAAAATTGGTTATTTAGATTAAAGGAAACAATGAAAAATTGAGAAATTTTAGAAAATTTTAAAACCTAAAATTTATAATTGTATGTACAAAATTTCTTTATAATTTACAGCTTACATACATCTATAAATTTAATTCCGTTCTAGTTTGATTAAAGAAAACAATGGAAAATTGAGAAATTTAAGAAAATTGTAAATTGTAAAATTTAAATAATTTTATATACAACATTTCTTTAAATCAAATCTATCCTAATCAAAATCTATAAATATAATTTCGTTCCAGTTTGATTAGAATTTTTGCTGTAAAATTTCATTTTCTGCGAGATTTAAAGAAAAATCAATATATTTAAATTGGCCAAAGAACAAACAAAAACACTCCTACGCACATACAAAAATCCAGCAAAATTAAGCCGAATTTCAGCAACCAAACAGAAAAAACCAAACAACACACCATTGTTTTTGTTTTAATTTCTTGCCGCCCGCTCGCCATTCATCTTCTCGTCGAAAGCACTTTGGCTTACCGCATAGCGTTAAAGCAACAACAACAACAACAACAACAACAACAAATCTGCAAAAAACCATCAACTTAACTTGGCCTTTTGGGCCGCTGGCCGCACAGCCGTCGCTGCGTCGAGCAAGTTGGAGAAAATTAAAACTGAAATTTATGTAGGTCAGTGCACAGGACAGTCGTCGTGCGCAGGCAGCAATAACAACAAACAACAACAGCAGGAAAATTGAACTGAAAAAAAAAATCATGCCACTGCCACACGCTGACAATTTGCACATCGCTGGGCCGCTGCAGCGTTGCGACGCACTGCGGACATGGGGGCGTATAAGTGCTGCGGTCAGCAGCGCCAGTCAACAACGTTGACCCTGCCATGCGTTTTGGGGGCGCACAAGGCGACAGCGACACAACGCTGACGACAACGACGACAACGACCCACACGCCACCATCGCGTAACGTAATTAAAGCAAACGAGCCAACAGAAAACAACAACAACAGCATCAGCAACACAGCAGCGACAACGAAATTTTTGTAATTAGTTATAAATGACAAAATAAGAAATGGCATAAGCGAGCAAAAAACGCAAAAAAATGCTGAGGGCGGTCATTGTGGGCATTGGCCATCGCACCGGGCCAAATAAATTTGGCGCTGAAAAAAAAGTTAACCTAAAACAAAAAAAAAAATATATAACGGAAATTGCGTACAACGGAGCGAGAAGGTCGCGCACAACAACTGCCAAAACGCAACAGCCGGATGTGCCGCCCCCCCCCTCCCGCACACCCCACTTTGCCGCCAACGACCTCAGCAGCCGAGGCAGAGCACATTAACATTGCCGCCGCTTTCACATCTCCACTTGTACGCACAGCCCGAGTGACACTAATTTCCTTTGTTTCTTCCTGCTAAACGTGGTTTTCATTTTCTTTTGTTGTTGCTGTTTTTTTCTCTGCTTAGTTTTGTGCACTTTCGTTTTTTGTTTGGTTGGTTTTTGCGTTTTGCGCTCAACTTTGCAGCTTCGCGAAATTCATTTAATTTTTTTTGGTTCAAAGCCACTCTTGTGGTTGTTGTTGTTGTTGTTGCTGCATTTTTCTACTGCTCTTTCATTTGTCGCTTACGTCAATTTCGTTTGGTTAATTTTTCTTGTTGCTGTTGTTGTGTTTAGCATTGTTTTGTGGCATTGTTGTCATTTGTGTTGGCGCAACATTTTTAAGCGCTTAGCCGTCCTCCATTTTGGAGCGACACACACACACACACACATAGAGTTGTTGGCATCTTCTTTGTTGTTGTTTTGTGTTGTTTTTTTTCTGTTTTAATGCGCCAACGTAGCACAAATTATTCCCATTAATCATGTCACCACTGCCATTTCCGCTAAATGAAACGAAACAAAGTTGCTGCTGCTGCAAAAACAACAACCATCACAACAACAGAATTAACAGCAACAACGTTAGCTACAGCAGCAGTAAATACTTGGTACTGGCCACCGATAAGCATCTGCAGCTGCGTGCGGTTGTGGCGCATTTCAACGCCGGCAGCCGGCAGCCGCGTGCCCGCATTCGCTTCCTCAGCTCCTCGGCTCGTCGCCTTCGGTGAGTGGCTGTCATCTTTGATGTCAACATAAAATACGGGCTGCCAGTTTTTTGTTGTTGTTTATTCACCACCAGCGCAGCGGTGAGGGAGAACAGCGGCACATCAAGTCAGCGCTGCTGAATGGCGCAGATAAAGTTGAATGTTTTTCACTTTTTCGATTAGCAGCAAAGCCAAAGACAACAGCGACTGTTGTCATTTATTAGGTGTGATGCAACAATTAAAGGGAGGAGAATTGCAAGGACCAAGCGCAACTTTTGAACTATGCCAATGCATTGGTGAATTGAGGGGCGGGGTAGTACTTGATGGATAAAATTCTGCAAATTCTGGTGGGGAAAAATGCAATTTTGAGGAAAGCAGAAAGTGTGGATTTTGTTTAAGATTTTTGTTAGTTCAAAATAGAAAATTTAGTTAAAAGGAGACAATTTTTCTCTTTCATTTGATACCCATATCTTCATCATTGCGTAATCGCAAATATTTAAAAAAATATTTGAAATGTGTATATCCTTAAAATTTTAAAGTCCTTTAAGAAGGTTTTTGGGTCAGAAAATGAAAAACTGACTATGCCAAGATACTATAAATTACCTGTAGTTTCACGTCTATATCAACATTTGGATGGGTCTCGGAAAAATAAAAAAAATTTTCGCAAGGTGTAATAAATGAAAAGTTGGTGTTTTCACTCCGTGCATCATAACTTTGTCATTTTTCTTTCAATTCTATTGATGTTAGGCTTAATATTTGCTCAAATAATATATCTTTCATCTTAGATTTTAAAACCAGAGGAGATCATTTATTTTATCTATAAAAAAAGTATTCGAAAATTTATGATTTTTGAAATTGGTCGAAAAATTCACTTTTTTACAAATTTCGTCGTCAGTAACTTCCCCAAATCTCATCTGATTTGGACAATCTATATATCGTTGGAAAGGTTAGTTAGTTAACCTTCCGAACTTCCAGAACGGCTAGTTGTGTTAGTCGGATGGTTGGCTTACGAGATATGTGCTCATAACTGAAATAAGAGGGGAAAAAGGTATTTTTCGAAGATTTTTCGAAAACGCTTCTTAAGAAAATTTTTTGATTTTCAGTTTCGTGTTCAGCAGCTGAAGATTAGTCTAAAAGAGACTTTTATTTTTAGGAGCATTTTTCGTGTCGAGTAGTGTTATTTCACAAAAGGTTATAAAAGGACATGTGAGTTGATTAAAATAATCTTAGATAAGTTATCAATATTTTTGTGATTCAAAATTAAAGACCACAAAATTTCAGTATTTTCATGAGCAAACAAATCTAAGGAGAACTTTGTGGTATCCGCATTTTAGTAAAGCGTCTTGTTGCAGACTTTTAGTGGGTTTTAGCAACAACATTGGTTTCTGGGTAGTTGGGCTAAGTTAAATCTTTCGAAATTACTTATATACTTGATCGAAGCAAGACGTACTATAAGAGGAGTTTGTGTGATAATTCTGGCAACAAAGCATATTTTGGCAACTATTTTAATAGTCAAAGCACCCTATTGTGTTAAAAATTTGTAAGCTTACAAAATGTAAGCTCGTTCTATCTCGTTCTCACTTATTCCTTTCACAATGAAATCCCACCAAGAATGGCAATTTTTGTTTAATTAATTTGTTATATGTGTTGTTTTTGCTAAGTTTTTGTTGTTAAGATGAAGATGCATAAAAATAGGAATGATATGAAATAAAAAAAAGGCTGCATTAAAAAAAGTTATATGTATATATTTTTATTTTTTTATGACAAGTTTAATTCCTTTAAAATTACGCAAATTATAAACAAAATTTAGGAGATTTTTTTAATGTTTGGGAGGAGATTTCAGTATTTTTTTTTAATTTAGGAGAAAGTAATTTCAGGTTTCTGGCAACACTGATGATATGGCAACTTGTTATGCATTGAGGAAGCATAAGAAGTCTAAAGGCTAACTAAATGTATTACATTAGTGTACTCGAACACCTTACAAAGTTATTCAAATCAAGATAAAAATAGTTATCTACACATACTTTAGATCATTTGGAATTTTTACCAAGTGATGTGAAATCTTTACAGCTGCAATTTAAATCCATTCAACGAAGGTTTTCTTAAGACTCTAAATTTTTTTTTGCTGATCCGGCAGTTTTGTGTTTTTTGTAATTGAATGAAAGTAATAAGGCAGCTATTGTCATCAAGTTTCTTTAACCCTTTCGCTACAGGTTTTTACTGGGGAAAGTTAAAATTTTAATTTTACGTCTTAGGCTTCTATGTGGTTATATTAGCAACATTCCATAAGAAATTTTTTAATTTTTATACTCGAACCCTGTATTTGAGAGTGTTTTTCTATGAGAGTAACCACATTGTTGTGGCTGTAATAATTACTTAAACATAAAACTTTTTACGCATAACGAAAATTTGAATATTTCTTCATTTACTTCAGCCAAAATTTAAAAAAAAGTATCTAAATTGAAAGAAAACGTCAAATTAAAAAGTTCTTTAATTTTTTCTGCTTCTTCTTCTATGTCAAGATATACCATTAAAAAAACGGTTATACTTCTCTTCTTTAAAATTAAATATTCAGTTTATTAATTTCGTATTTTTCCAAAAACTTCAAGCTATTTTAAAGACCAACAAAAAAATGTATTATTGCAACCATAGAGGATGCAGACGTCCACAAAATAGCATGTTGCCATATGGCAACAAAATAGCGAAAGGGATAAGACTCTGAATCTCTTTAGATGGGGAGGATCTTGTACAGCGACAAATGTCCAGTAGCTCTAGTTTCTGTAGCTCATCTTCAGTGAGGGTAATTCTTTTTATTTATGGCCACAAGGCTGTCATTGTCGTTAATTTACCTTAAGTTTCTGAATCTCTTTTAGACGATTCGTTGTTTTTGTTAAGCGAATAATGTCCGGTAAGTCGAGTTTCAGTGGCTCATTCTTAGTGAAAGTGATTTGGCCAATTTATAGCCATCATGCGGGTTTTAATAAGGCGCCCTTTGCGAACATGTTTACTTAAGACTTTAAATCTCTTTTATCTGATTCGTCAGTTTTATGATTCAAAATATCCGTCCAGTTGCTCGAGTTTTAGTGACTTATACTCGGTGAAACTAATTTAATGAAAGCAATCAGGCAGCCATTGCCATCAAGTTTCATTAAGACTCGGAATCTCTTTTAGCCGATGCGTTGTTCTTTTAGAGCGAAGGATGTACGGTGGCTCGAGTTTTCGTAGCTCATCTTCGGCGAAAGTAATTCTTCTTATTTATGACCATTTTGCGGCTTTCAATCAGGCGGCTATTGTTACTAAGTTTCTCTAAGACTCTGGATCTGGTTTAGATGATCCGTTGCTCTTGTAAAGTTGAAGTGAAAAACCATTTGAAATGGGCGCCATAATTAAAAAAAATATTTTCTTTAAGTTGCATTCATATAAATATTTCCATATGTTTATTATAATTTTGAATATCGATCGATTTGTATGAGAAAATTGAATTTAAACAGATTACATGTGGTTGATATTATTTTAAGTATTTTAATATAAAAATTCAGTTAAAAAAATTAATTTAATAATTTTGAATATCGATCAATTTGTATGAAAAAATTTTATTTAAACAGATCACTTGTCAATCAATCAATTTTTGTAAGTATTTTAATACAAAATTTAGTTAAAAAAATTTAATTTAATAATTTTGAATATCGATCGATTTGTATGAAAAAATTGAATTTAAACAGATCACATGTGGTTGATAATGTTTTTAAGAATTTTAATACACAAATTTAGTTAAAAAATTTTAATTCAATAATTTTGAATATCGATCGATTTGTGTGAAAAAATTGGATCTAAACAGATCACATGTGGTTGGTAATTTTCGTAAGTAAAATACTTACAAATTACAAAAATTTAGTTAAAAAATGTTCAGTGTCTTTCAGTTCTGAACTTTGAAACACAGATATTATTTCATTCATTATTTATATTTTTGGCATAGTTTCAGGATTTATTGAGCTCATAAGATTTAACGCTCCAGTTGGAAACTTTTGGCAGCATAGTTGGGCTTCGATCAGTGCTTGGAGCTGAAATCATACTTTGAAAGAGCTCATTCCAAGAGCTGGGGCTGAGTTTAGTCTTGTTTGGCATTTTATATCTATGGATATTTCTTTAAGGCATTTAAGAAATCTCTGTAATCTCTGAAATCTCTGATATTAGTAAATTTTTCATATCAAGCACTGCTATTTATGTTTAGTTAGTTTGTAGGATTGACGCAATAAACTAAATAAATGAAATAAAATTAAATATTACAACTATTCTTTTGTTATACTTGGACACTTTAAGTCATGCGATTGCTATATCTATTCGCTATATATTCTACCAGCATTGGTGCCAACTACAGTTCAGTACACAACATGAGTTGTGGCTTGTAATGTTGTTGTAGTTCCCTTTTAGCTGCTGTGCCAACTATGCTATGAAATCACGGAAAGCAAACAAAAAAATGGCGCATCAATATTTTTCAAATGAAAATTGTATCCTGTTTTCTATTTCACCAACACAATAAAACCTATTTTAAACTCAACTGTACAAATTTAATATGCTTTGTGGTTTTTATTATTGCTTCTGTTTTTGTAAGCCATAAAATTGCACAACTACTCTATGCACCTTTTGGCTTATACAATTTCCGTAATTGTGTAACTTGATGAAACTCGCATAAACCACACACACACACACACATAAAAGAATACACAAACCTGCACCCATACAAAGAAAAATGTACACAAAGGTTTGGGTGTGAATTCTGTAAGACAATGTTCGAGTTACAACTATGTGGCAACAACAACAATATGGCCTATGTATGTATGTGTGTGTGCGTGCTGCAGTTGACCTTATTTGGTTTCCTGCCAAAAAGCTGCACATTGTAACGGAAATTCAAGCATTAAGGACACCATAAACTTTTCCCAACGCCACCCGCGCACACAACGCCGCAAACGTTCAACGGTCTTACACATACACACATATACATACACCTTGGGCAACCGGATACGGAAACATTATACTCCAAAAATGCCAAAGCGACAACAACAAGCGACAAGCAGCAGCGCGCCGTTGACTGTTACAGTAACACAGTTACAAAGGCAACATAACCGAAATCCATTAAAGCCATTTTTGGTTACTGGGTCAAAGTGCCAACAAGAACAACAACAACAACAACAACAATATCAATAAAAGCGCCGCTCAAAGTGCGCCACAAATGAAGCGAACGTAAGAGTTGGCGTCGGTTGCCTGAAGGCGCTGAAAAGTGACGCAAAGCGCAGCAACGACAAAACCAAAACGGGAAACAAGCCAATAAATGCAAAAACAACAACAACAACAACAAAACAGCAAAACAGCCAGCGGAAAATCCTCAAAGAAAGCGGAAATCAACTACTGTCAACAGCTGAAAGGCCAAAAAATATTGCAAGAGCGACAACAACAACAGCAACAAGGTTTGTGCAAATGGTTGTCGAACCAAAAAAAATATGGAAAACGAAATTTTAAATAATGCAATCACCTTTGTACGGCGGCGCAAAGCCATTATAACGGTTATTTAACCAGAGTATTCCATGCCAAACAGGCAGTCAGCCAGCGAGCCAGATAGGCTGCAGCCGTAAGGTGCAACAACAAAAGACAGAAAAAAAATGTTGTGCACACAGCAAAGCGGTAAGCGGTGCCGCAAATAATAGCAACAATGAAAGCAACAACAACAACAACAACAACAATAAATGCGCTCAAAACTACACCGTCAACATTTTGCAATTTTATTGTGCCTTTATTTTATTTGTATTTTTTTCCCAAGCGCCCAAAAATATGCAATGCTTTTTCGTCGCTACGGCACAAACGGCTGACGCGGCCATATGTGCAGCACATGCAGTGCAACTTTTTAGCTGTTGTGTCGCTGTTGTTGTTGTTGTTGTTGTGTTTGTTGATGGTTTTGCTGTGACTAGGCAGCATTGACGGCGGAAATGAAAAGCACGAACGGAAAGACAACGCCAACCAGCAGCGGCAGCGCTAACTGAAATATCATCAACAACAACAACCAACAAACACAACAGTCGAATAGAAAAGCAGCTATGGTACATAAAAAGCCTCGCCACTTCGAGTGCTTCCAGTGTTGCCAACTTGCTGCATTTCGTTTTATGGTTTAATAATTTTTTTTTTCAAACAATTAGTTGAAAAATTCATTTGGCTTTGGCGTTGTGGGAATAAAAAGTTGTAGCTAGAAGTAGGCGGAGGAGGAGGGAATACAGCAGCGTTGTGTTGTGTTGTCAAGTCACCGCCAACAACAATTGCCACCACTACGAACCTATAATAATGCAGCCAAAAAACTAAACTCATCTAATTTTTGTCGCATTTTTCGTTGGTTTGTTTTCCTGTTTTCGTTTTCTAAATGTTTTGGTGTTTGTTTTTGTTTTTGTTTTGGACATTCGGTTTTGCGGTTGTGTGCAAAAGTGCACCGACCGAGCCGAGTCAAAGCCAAAGTCGAAGTTGCTGTGAGCTGTGCTGCTAAGTGTGGCCATTCAGACGCTGCAATAAAAGAGACGAACAACAACAACTTTCGACGAACTGGTGTGTGCACTCACCTCGACCACTTTTGTGGCCGGCTGCACTAATAATGAAGCGTCTGAACGCACAGACAGCACAGACGCTGGTGCGAATATGTTTGAACAGTTATTGTTGTTGTTGTTGTTGTTGTGTTGCAGCTACTATTGCCGTAGCTGTGTTGCTGTATGTTTGGTTGTTGTTGTTGTTGTCCTACTCTTGCCTGTTGGGGGCGTGTTGTACGAGAACGCCTGCATTGTGCTGCTGCGGCTGGTTTGCGGCGATTTGTGGAATTAAAAGCACAACTGCAACAACAAAAACAACAATCATAACAACGCATAGTCGACCGAACGAAATATTTGCATGTGTGTGTGTGTGTGTGTATGTGTACTAACAGTCAGACACATTTTGGGTGTAATTTTATGCTAATCATAAAAGTAAGTTTGCAACTGCTACAACATTGCAACAAAAACAACAACAACAACAAATTGCAGTTGGTGCGCCACTGTTGGCTGACTGTGTGTGTATGTGTGTGTGTTTTGTATGTGTCAGTAAATGTTACAGCTCCGTTGTGACGCTGCATAGAAAGTTTTTGCAAATTTCGTTGCCTACTTTTTGGCTAAAAAAGTACAAAACCGAATAGTGCGGCTCAAAAAAAAGAGGGAGAACGATGCAAAACGAACAAAAAAAATTGATGGAAAATCTGCCAAAAAAATTGGCAACACAAATTTTGAGAGTGCATGAAATTGCTGTGGTTGTTGTTGTTGTGGTTGCGAAAAGGAGCGAGAGAGGTGGCAATGAACAAGCAGCAGTTCAGACGCTACAACAACAATGGATAGAAGTGTGTGGCCACTGAGGCGGCGGCCGAAGTTGGTTAGTGCGAAAAAGTGACGGCGACGTAGGAGGATGAAGACGGAGGGGGTGGTTTGCAGTGTGCAATGTAAATATTAAACTTTTGGTTAGTTGGGTTTTGTAATTTATTTTTTTGAAATATTTTTTGATTTTATATTCAAAATGAACTAAAAGAGACAGAGAGGCAGAGAGTGAGAGAGAAGGAGAATGTGCAGCGTTGGAAATTAAATCCCAACGGATATTTCCACTCTTTCAGAAAGTATTTCAATATGGTTTGCCATGGCGGCGCCGCTGCCTGACGATTGAGTTGCGGCCGCCATTCACTTTTGTTAGCTGCGTGTTTTTTGTTGTTGTTGTTGTTTTTGTTGTCGTTGCAGCCAACTATGAAGTTTTGCTTTTGTGCAGCGCGCCAAATTGCTGACACGATTTCATTCAGACTGGCAGCTGGGCAGACAGAGGCAATCAGGCAGGTCGCTCGGCTGGCCGGCCGACTGACTGTGTGGCTTAGCATGGCGTGAATTGAGGCGAATTATGCGAGATAATTTATAAAGTTTGGCTTTAGTTGCATAACAAAATGAAAAGCAAATGCGAAAAAAAGTAAAATGGGTGAAAGTACACAAAGTGGTTTGTGTTGCTGTTTAATTCGGCGCAAAATCGCAATGCAGAAGCATGAAATGAAATTCTGCAGTTTTCATTTTTCACTTGACGTGTTGTTTTTTTTTAGTCGATTTGTTAGTCGAAAGCTTTTGATGAAAAGGAAAGCAATGAGAATTCATTTGCCTAGCGGTATTGATCGGCTTGTGGTGTTGAAACGAGGCAAACTGAGAACTGAGCGCAAATAATTCAAAGGATTTTCAAGCACAAGCTTAAAGGTCTTTGAGTCTTAGTGGAGATTTGAGTTGTTTTTGTAAGACTGTTTTGCTTTAAAAACTGATTGTGTGGAGTATTTAATATTTAAAAATATTTAAAAACAAATTAAATTTTATTTAAAGCAGCTTTCAAGGTAGTTGAGGGTAAGCAAGGCAACTAAGGCGCTTAAAACAATTTTAATCTGAATCCTTTTTGATTGCCAATTTTTGGCTTTAAAACAATTAAATTTTTATTTTGAATTTTTTTTAATTTTTTAAAAAGAGCTTACAAAGTTTGAAATTTAAAAAAATCAAAAAGTCATTCCATGAAATTTTGATTTTTATGATAAAGCAGCTTTAAGGGCAGTTGAGGGTAAGCAAGGCAACTAAGGCACTTAATACAATTTTGATCTGAATCCTTTTTGATTGCCAATTTTTGGCTTTAAGCAATTTAATTTTTTTTTATTTAAAAAAAAAAAAGTTTGAAATTATAAAAAATCAACAAATTATTCGAAGAAATTTTGATTGATATGATAAAGCAGCTTTTAGGGTAGTTGAGGGTAAGCAAGGCAACTAATTTAAATTAAAATAATTTTGATCTGAATCCTTTTTGATTGACAATTTTTGGCTTAAAAAAACAATTTAATTTGTTTTTTTAAAAAGAGTTTACAAAGTTTGAAATCAAAAAAATCAACAAGTCAGTCGAAGAAGTTTTTGAACTTTTTTTTTGTAATTAATTGTGATCTGAATCCTTTTTCATTGCCAATTTTTGGCTAAAAAACCATATGATTTTTTTAGTTTTTTAAAAAGAGTTAAAAAAAAAAATTGTTTAACCCTTATTCTCATACCCGGGTACCCGGGTGCCCACTGCGATGTATTTTCGTGAAAAAAACTGACAAATAATGAAAATTTTTTTTTTACCTTCCGGATCCTCGTTATTTAGGTGAAAAGCGAACAAATCATATATTTAAAAAATTTTGTTTTTTTAATTAACAAAATATTGAAAACTTAAAAATTTCATGAAATGGGTACCCGGGTACCCCGGGTGCCAAACGACGTTAGTAAGTTTGGGTATGAGAATAAGGGTTAAATCAACAAGTCAGTCGAAGAAGTTTTTGAATTTTTTTTTTAAATAATTGTGATCTGAATCCTTTTTCATCGCCAACTTTTGGCTTAAAAAACAATTTAATTTTATTTTAATTTAAAAAAAAAATCAACTTAATCGAAAAAGTTTTTGAACGTTTTGTTTTTTTAATTAATTGTGATCTGAATCCTATTTCATTTCCAATTTTTGGCTTAAAAAAACAATTTAATTTTTTTTTAATTTTTTAAAAAGAGTAAAAGTTTAAAATAAAAAAAATCAACAAGTCAGTCGAAGAAGTTTTTGAACTGCCTTCCTCACACACCGAATTTTTGAAGTCAATTTAAATTTACTCCACACTCAGCGCACTCTTTCATGCAACTTTAAACTTGAGTTGCATCTATTCAAAATTTTATATATTTTAATATTTTACTAAAAATTCCTAAAATCAAACGCCAAACATTTGAATGCGGCAGTTCTTCTTGAAATTTCTCATCTGGCTGGCATTCATTCTATTTCTGGCCAACTAAAAATTCGAAAAGGATGTGCGGCTGCTTTGAGCAAACAAAATTAAAGAAGAAGATTGTCATCGCTGCACTTTAAACCCACTGAAGTTGCCACACTCTCGTCAGTCAGACAGCGCACTTTTGCCTACACCTCAATCACTTAAGAGCCTTCAACATCAATAGAGCCTTTTAGGTTTATTAATTTTAAATGTATGAAAATTTCCACAAAAAACCAAAAGTCTAAGAGCTGCGCTTGCCAGCCACTGCTGAAGTCGATACTTATTCACTCAAATATTGACACAAATTAACATATTCAATGACAGTGCAAACAGGTTAACTGCCACTAAGGAGTAAATATATACTAACAGACTTAAGTATGCATTTCTATATACATTTAGTTGGGTTGGTAAAACCAAAAACAACAACAACAACAATAGTAAGCATAAAGCACACTATAATCAAAAATTGTGTAGCATAGTTTGGGGCGCACAATGACTGCATGATTTGAAGATTAGTATCAAAGAATGTCTGGTAGAGAGAGAGAGAAGGTATTCACAACTCGCTGTAGAATAAAATGTATACAGAATAACAAGAAAATTAAGGGCGCTAGTGGTAGATTTGGTTGGGTTTCGAAGGGTATTAGGAACACTTTCACTTTTGGAGAACTGAGAATTTTACCACTTTGAGTGCCTTCACATATGTGAAGGAACGTTTAACTTTTTTTTAACCCAAATTCAGTCACTTCAATAAACAAATTATGAATGTGCACTAAACAACAACAAAAGTGATGACGTTGACAGTAGGTAAGGTTAGGTTTCGAAACAATACCAGCCGCACTTCCAGTCGGAGGACTTAGCATATTTCCACTTTGAGTGATTCATATATGTAAAGGAATATTGAATTATTAAAAATTAAATTTTAATAATTAAAAATTTAATAATTAAAATTATTAATAATTAAAAATTTAATAATTACAACTATTAATAATTAAAAATTTAATAATTTAAATTATTAGTAATTAAAAATTTAATAATTTAAATTATTAATAATTAAAAATGTAATAATTAAAATTATTAATAATTAAAAATACACTAAACAACAACAAAATTGATGGCACTGGCAGTATGTTAGGTTAGGTTGCAAAGGATACTCGGAGGCATATTAATATTTTGAGTCTCTTCATATATGTGAAGGAATATACAACTGTCCCTGAAACCGAATTCAATCAACAAATTACACAATCAACACTAAACAACCACAATTTTGATGGCGCCGGCAGTAGGTTTGGTTGGGTTTTGAAGGATACCAGCCGCACTTCCAGGCCTGACAATATTCACATTTTGAGTCATTTCCTATATATGAAGGAATACTGAATTTTCTTTTACTTAACTCAAACTCAGTCAATAATTCGATTAAAAAAATTCACTAAACAACAACAAAATTGATGGTGCTGGCAATAAGTTAAGTTAAGGTTTCGAAGGATACTCGGAGGCATATTCACACGTTGAGTCTCTTCATATAGGTGCAGAAATGTCCACCGGTCTCTTCAGAGTTCAGTCATTGATTAATTTCGATTTCGTCGCTTAAACTAGAACCTAGACCAGTAATGACAATTCGGTTACTTGTGGGTAACAAAATGGCCATCACTGCCTTAGACTTAGGTAAAGTGCAATCGGAGCTGAATGGCATCAGTTTCCATGGCCACTGGTGGTTTATTTAACCACATTTAGTACTTAAGAGAGGCTTGAGTAGATATTTAGAAAATAAATTAAAATAAATCTAATAAATCTAAATAAATCTAAAGAATAGCTCAATTTTTTTTTGCATTTTCGATTCGTTGCATTGCACAGTGATTCGTTCCATAGACAAAATTCCAAAAATTTATAGTCTCAGAATTTAATGATTTTGATGTCATTTGATAAGTAAAACTCCAACTAAGAAAATCCCAAAAAAATCTGTGCAAAAAATGAATTAGTTCCTGTGCAAAAGCGGCTCAAAGTTGAAACTTTTTTCACAAAAAAATTTAAACAAATTTTTTCTGTTTTTTTAATCTATTGAGTAAAAAAATTTTAAAAATAAATGGTTACCTAGAAATTGCTAAAAGTTTTAATATTGATTAAGAAAAGAAGTGGCCATTTTCGTTTTTAATGTTTTTTCAAAATTTGCAAAGCTGAGGCTTTTACTTCACTTTTCATTTAAAATATTTTTCTTAATTAAAAATCTGAAAATTGGCAAAACTTAGAGGAAAATATCGATTTATTTATTTATTTATTTAATACACTTAAACTTATAATTTAAATTATAAGCTAAGAATTATAGCTATGGCTGCTAAGGCCTTAAGCTAATATAAAGTAAAAGGAAAAAGAAAATGAACAAATCTGGTATTTGATAATCCTAATGTTACATAATATCTAAAAAGTATGTGAAAGTATGTTCCTGGATTTTTTTTATTTTAAGCAGCATTCTTTCTTTCTCGGATAATGTAATTACATCCTCCGATATCTTCCGATCTCGGAAAATAATCCAATTTGAAAAGTGGTCTAAACACCTACCTATTTTTCTACAAAATTTATTTTTTTCATCCCTAAAAGTATGCAATCAGCATGAAAAATTGAGAAAACTGCAAAAAAGCAAAACATACATCTATTATTATCGTTTTTATTGCAAAACTAGAAGGTCCTAGGACAATTTCTGTTACTCATTGTAACATTGATAGTTAGTTGACGTAACTGATTAAATGTAAAATCTGAAAAATCTAGCCAACACACTCGTTGCTATAGCTTTTCAAAAATGACGAAAATTGCAAATTTAAGTCTCAGCCATTGCCAAACTACAAAAATCTAAGAAAAAGAAAATAGAGATTTCACTTCAGCAGACCATGAAGAACGGACGCTACCTTCGAATTTTATCCCGCGGTTGTATGGATTCGAATCACTGTGCATTGCACTAATCTGGTCTGTTGCCAGTGCCGCCGTCGCAGCTCGTGAAGGCCGCCACTGAATTGCAGGCAAAGGCAAAAATGTCAGCTAATAATTAAACTCAATATCTGCCAATAATGCCTGAAAAGCAAAAACAAGTATTGACAAAAATAACAAAAACTAGCGCCAACAAAAAAAAAACCAGTAGCATTCCTTGTAAAGCGCATAGTTAATAAAATGTAAGCCATAGCACAGCCAAGCACTCCTTCCCCGCCATCAAGTCAAGCAGTCAGCGCTGACTAAGCACAATTGACATTATGACTGACAGCTTAATTGCTACCTTTGACATTGTCGAAAATTGTGTAGTAAATGAAAGTGAGCGAAGGGCAAATACAACGGCGCCTAAGCCACGAGTTGTGGAATATAATGCCAGCAATAACTCCAACAGTAACAACAACAACAACAACAACAACAGCGTCAACAACAATACACAATAATAACAGCGAACTGCATGAATAACAACAAAAGCGCAGCGTACTAAGCGCACAAGTCACAATTTAAATGACAAGCGGGCGGGCGGGCGGGCCGGTGGGTGGGCCGTGCAGTGTGAGCGTTGGTAGCATAAAATTAGCTTGGCTCGCAGTCTTACCGAGTGTAGGTAGCAGGTAGATGTATTTGGGTTATAAGTGGTGGGCGGCAACATTGTTGTGTCAATATTAGACATTTCACTTAAATTTATACGCGAGCGCTGCTTCTTTCCGTGTGTTCACAATTTCCACAGTTGAGTTGTGCCAAATTTGTCTATAAATAGCGAACACACCTTTGCCACTCTTATTTCTCTCAATTTAGACGGCACCTCACCGCAGCGCTTCGCCCAACTGAGTTCACCTGAGTTGACAGCGACGCCTTTTCAGCCACTTGACAGACTAACTTGTCTCACCAATTGCCTGTCGGTGCCAGCCGAAGCGCTCAGCCTTTCCTTACACACTCACACACACACTCACAATTTACATAAACCAACAAAGACACACACACACACACACACACACGCACCTTGCTGCATATTCATGAACTTGTAATTAGCATTTGCCGTTTTGCCACTTCTTGCCCGCTGCTTGGCTCGCTCCACCCACTCGCTTGTCGTCAGCGGCCAAAGTCAACAGCAGCAGCCAAAATCAACGCCAACAACAGCGTTGAAGCCGCTTAGGTTCGGTTTTTTCTCTCTAAATTGTTTTGTATTTTTGGCATCCACTCCACCCACTCCATCCACTCTTTCCACTCCATCCACTTTATACGCTTTGAACGCCCACCGTTCAATGTCTTGGTGTGTGTATTGTATGTGTAATTAACCCGTTCGCGGTTGAAATTTTTAATTGAATTATTGAGTGGCTGCCATTTAATTGGTGACATTGTTGCGCGCCAGTCAGTCACCGCCCGTATGGGCGTTTGTGGCGCCACCGTCAAAGCATTTGGCTAGCAAGAGGCGTCAGTGTTGAGCGCTTTGAAGCGTAACTGCCAACCGCTAATTAGCAAATGTGCAGCGACAATGTTAGCAGCGAATTCGAATTTCGGCCAATGTTGATTTTGAATGGATTTTGTGTTAATTTGTTCAACCACAAAATCACAAATCAGCCGAAGGCTTCTGCTGCCAGTGCTGGTATTTATTGCTAGGTATTTATTTGTAGAATTTTAACCCTTGTACAAATATTATTATAATAAAAAATTAAAAAAAAAAATCAAATATTTCACAAATTTTAATTTGCCATAGTTTGTGGCACTTTTATTGTGATTAAGTTAATGAGCATTTTGGCAATAAATATTGTCAATAAATATTGTTTGTTTTGTGCATTTATTTTGTCAATTTTTTTTTTGGTTGTTTCAATTGAGCTGTTGTAGGCCATTCTAGGTAGAAGTGGGTGATGGAAGGAAGATCACTGAGGCCATTGAATTTGGCCTAAATGAGCCATTTTGAGTCTTCTTATCTTTTAGATGTAAAAACATTTAACCCTTTCCGGTCAATTTCCACATTTCTTAGAATAAAAATTTTTCCTTAAAAATATTGACTCTTATTGAACATTTTAGCAATAAAATAGAAAAAAAATTTCAAAAAATTAGTTTGGTTGAGAATTACAGCTTCATCAATTTTGTACGATATATCGTACAGTGGTCCGCAAAGGAGTAAAAATTCATGCATTTTTGGTTTCGGTTTTTTAAGTTTTATGAACAATTCATTGATTTTTTTGATAGAAAACATAAATTATAACAATAAAAAAATCAAAACGTGATTTCATTTTGATCGAAACTTATATACATTATATATATAAAAAATGGATTCACATTTATTCGGCCTTATATAACCGTTGTTGTTGTTGCAAAGCCCTTTTTCTCTCAATTAAACACAGAATCAATTTAAATTCGTGCAGTTTTACAGAAAGATACTGAATATAGCCCATTCTTATTATCGTAGTGGGAGTGGCAAGTACTCATGTCCAACCTTACATAACCTGTGTCTGCCCAGTAAAACAGAAACTCGTCTAGTAATTCTTACTTTTAATCGAAAGTTGCCGGATAGTCGAATTTTATTAGTCACGTGGTTTACAGATGGGCGTGGCAGGTATACAAACGCAAAAAATCTGTTACCAAACCTATAACTTTAAAAAAATGCAAACATAACTTGCAACCTTTGCTTTCCATTTGTACGATATATCGTACAAAGCTTTGCAACCCTTGTGGTCATTTGTAGATATATCGTACAATTTTTTTAAAGACTCGGGAAAAATATTTTGACGCAAAAAATGTTAAATTTAGTAAGTTCTATAAATCAACTGAGATTCAAACTTTGAAATTGTTTCGCTTTTTAGTACCAAAAATTATTACATATTTAAAAATTCCTACGCAGAAGTATCATCATTTGCTGGTTTCTCAAATTCTTGCAAAAAGCTGCTTACAAAATTCACTGATACTGTGTAGCCACCGCTATTATGATTTATATTTTTAAACAGAATGATACAAAACAGCCTACTTAATGAAAATTAAAAAGCTGTTTCAAAAAAACTGCGTTCGCTGTCAAATAAAAAATCTTCGAAAAAATTGTACGATATATCGTACAAATTTCCGGAAAGGGTTAATCTAACCTAAGGACAAGAAACAAGTCTACGCGTAAAATTAACCTTATCAAACCTGCCTAACCTAATCTATCTTACTTCATTTAAATCGAAATTACGTAACCTACGAGTACGAGCAACGACAATTACGTAATGAGACTGATTCCATAAAAACCGTATATTTAAAAATTATTCTACAACTCTGCCATCCCCTTCAAAGTAGTCCCCTTGGGCAGCTATACAACGATTCCATGCTTCGTAATATTTCTGGAACGCTTCGACTGGGATGTCCGCGAGTACCCTCGTCACGGCCGCCTGGATGTCCGTAATCGACTCAAAATGGATTCCTTTGACCACACATTTTGTTCTAGGGAACAAAAAAGAGTCACAGGGTGACATATCGGGGGAACAAGGCGGCTGTTGCAACACGGCGATCCCTTTAGAGGCCAAATACTGGGACACGCTGAGGGCGGATCCAGTTACGAGCGATGTCTGGGCGCACCCTGTTGACTCGTTTTCGCAATCTTTCGAGTACTTGGCGATAGTAGACTTGATTTACGGTTTGCCCCGATGGAACAAATTCTTGTGTACGATTCCACGGCTATCAAAAAAGGCAATAATCATCGTTTTCACCTTCGACTTGTTCAAGCAAGCTTTTTTCGAGCGGGGCGCGTGCGGAGACAACCATTGTGAGCTTTGGCGTTTGGTTTCCGGGTCGTATTGGGAAAACCAGCTCTCATCGCCTGTAATAACTCGATCGAGCAGCGTGGGATCGTTTTCCACTTGTTCCAAACAGTCTTCTGCGACGGTCATTCGATGCTGCTTTTGCTTCTCAGAAAGGTTCTTTGGAACCATCTTCGCGCACAACTTTTTCATCCCAAAATCGTCGGTTAAAATTTGTCTGACTGTTACGCGGTTCATCGGTGCAGCCGCCGTGGCTCAGTTGGTTAGTGCGTTGGACCGCGAGTCGTAGGCAGCAACCCCAGGTTCAAATACTGCCTGTAATCTATATATTTATTTGAATAAGGGCGCTGAGATCTCGCTATCCACACATCGTACAATATCATATGATACATAATTTTAAAGCTCTTGATGAGCATACTTTTCAAAATGTAGATTGATAAAGCCTATCTGGAGATATTTGCATCGAAAGTTGCATTAATTTCCCTATTGAAAACAGCATTGCTCTTTACGTTTATCAAATCCAATCAGAAAGCTGTGCGCTTGAGCGGGAAGATGGGAATAAGCAAACAAACAAAATCGTGCATGGAACCTACACGTTCCACACACGCATGTGGTGAGAGCACGGTTGCCAACTTTTCTATTTCAGAAAATTTTCAAAAATCACTAAATTTAGTTCGAAAAGCACTAAGTTGGCAACAGTGGTTGCTATGTCCCAAATGTTGCATTTTTATGTTTTGTTTTGATCACGTTATTCTTAAGAGTCCAACTCAAATCTTACAAAAATGTAGTTAGAGTCAGCGTTGCCGTTTTGGTTAAATTTAACCAAAATTGGTTATTTTCGTATGGTTACATGGTAACATGCTTCAGATTTTGGTTCTTTTTTTAGCAAGCTCAATACAAGTCTGCTTTAGGATTTATAAACTGTTACTTTAACATATGTGTATGTTTTTAAAACCAAAAATTTTGTGAAGTCATTCAAAATAAGATTTGTTACGTTATGTTTTGAAATAAAATGTGTGATCTGAAGTTTTTGTCAATGTACCAGGCATTTGGTTATTTTTTTCAGGATTTGGTAATTTTTACTTAAGAATTTGGTAACACATTTTTTTTGGTCGTGGCAACACTGGTTAGAGTTCTTTTTGAAAAATGGCAACATCGACTACAAAAAGAAGAAACAAAATTTTAACGAAGGGAGGAAGTTTGTTGCTATAATTAAAAATTAACCACATCGATGGCTTGACCAGTGCATGTTCACATTGTAAAGCCAAGCATTTTATATCCGATGTCAGGTAAAAACGTTGTTGTTGTTGTTGCGCTGGCGAAAGGCAAAAATTGTAAAACGATTTCTATTTTTTGGCAAGCTTTTGTTCTTCTTTAAGGCTAGCCAGTGCTGCTATGTTCCAAATTTTGCATTTTTATGTTTTGTTTTGATCATTATTATTCTTACGTTATACTTAAGAGTCCAATTCAAGTTTTACAAAAAAGCACATGTGAACGCAGACGGCGAATGTAGGATTTCAAGAAGTACTATAATGCAAAAAATATACATTACATACATATACATACAATTTTAATAACATAAACCAAATGGTAGATTTTTTATTACACCCGAATTTCGGGAGTTACAACTTAACATCTAAAAAAATAACGGGAAAACTCGTTTTCTCTTTCGGTGGCTGTCCTCTCAGCTGGAAATGGCAAACCTCTGAGAGTAAAAATTGCTTATGAAAAAGCTCCCAACCTGCCGTTCGGAACCGGCATAAAACTGTAGGTCCCTTCCACCCGCGTACAAATTCACACGCACAACACGGGTGGTTGCGGGAAGCTAGGCCTTAGTCTCGCGTAAACGGGCTGTCGTGCCAGTCAATTATTCAAATTAAGAAATCGTATAAACTCCAACTTCATCATATAATTATACTTCGATATTTGTTTGTAAAAAAATTGCACAATTATGCACATCGCCAACTGAGATCACACGAAAGGAGAAAGCAATCAGATCGGAGAATAAGGAAAAATTTGAAGAAATGTATGTGGTGTTTGTCGCATTGACGGAAAATATCCGTCTAGGGTTAAAAAGAAATGGAACACTTGTAGCTGGGAACTAATCTCAACGTTGGAAAACCTCATTTTCAAACTCATATTGAACCTTAAACTGAATCTCACTTCATTATTTTCTCTCTTCCTTTTATGCTCTGCAGAGTTGCATTTACTCAAACACACACACACGTACTCACAAATACGAATCTGCATGCACGCAATGTCGGCGTTTACAAGTATACATTTAGGCGCCAGCGTTGCTATTGTTTGCTTCACAGACGATTTGTTGTTGTTGTTGCTGCCTTTAGGGGGGGCCGACCAGTTGGTGAGGTCAAATGCAGTGCCAACGTGTTTATGCTTTTATTATGCAAAAATGTTGACTGGCTGGCGCGTATTGTTTTGTTGTTACAGCAACAATTGCATACTTTAAGGCGCGCCAACTTGCATATGCTTTATGCGGTCGTCTGCACTACACACATACATACTATACATGCATTGTTTGTGTATGTGTGTATATATATTAGTATGTGTGTGTGTGTGTGTGTGCGTTTGGTGTGCGTGCCACTGCTGTGCGAACAGCGGTAATTTATGTTAACCGGAAATGCGCCATAATGAATGCGAAATGTTGGCTGGTTGCGCGGCGCGTCGAGCTCGTTGAGCAGCTGCCGCCGCCGCCGCCGCCGCTGCCACTTACTTAAGGCCGCCCGGTCGCTTGGCCGCCAGAGTTTATTGTCTACACAAGCGTTTCAATTAACATTTTAAATGCAAAATTGTGTAAAATGCGCGGCAGAGTGGCGCAGACAGCAGGCACTGAGAAAGAGCGAGAGAGAGACAGAGAGAACGAGAACGAGAAGAGCTGGAGAAAAAAGCGGTGGCGTTGAACAAAAGGCGCTTTTAGTGAAAGCGGATGTGGGCAACCATCAGGAAGCGGTCAACAAGACGGAAGTGCAATTTGAGGGCAATCAAAACGAGAGTGAGAGAGAGAGAGAGAGTGAATTGCAGACCGCATGTTGCGCTGCGTGCAATGCTACGCGTTGCACCATTAATTTACTGCCAATGTTTATTTAGTTTGATTTCATTTGATGGCAATTTCAATCAAGCCATTTCAAACTGAACAAAAGCAAAATTTCAAAAAAAAACTCAGCAAATAATGCACCGCGTAACGGAGCGACAAAAGCAAACGAAACAACAACTAAACCGAAAAACCGCGCACACAATGGCGCCACAATTAACTGGCCGCCACGCTAATGCAACACAAGCAACATTGTATAGCAACAAATACAATTACAACAATATAAATAACAACATGAGCAATAACCATAACAACAACAATGCACAATTGCGTGCAATCATTTGGCAATATTTTGCTTTATTAACACTCACACACAAAACGGCCGAGAATAATGCGCGCTGCAATAACTAAAACAACAACAACAAAAACTATAGCACCAACAATGCACACATTGGCAACATGGTTCGACTGCTGCGCACAAAAATTACCATTTAAATTTACAACACAACCCAAAACAGACTATCAAATTGAAAATTTAGAGTAAAAATAAAATATGCAAAAATCCATTGCATGCATTTAGGCGCACAGCACACACACACACACATCACATACACATAAAAATAAAACGCAATTTTCGGCTGCCTGCTGTTCGGTTGGCAAATGCAATAAAATGCAATGCAATGCAATTAAATGCAATGAAATTGAAGAGCCATCAAGAAGAAGCAGCAGCCAACAACATCCGAAAGCAACAACAACAAACCTAAATATGAGTATCGCTTTTTTTATGGCGAATATTTGGTTGCTGCTGTGTGATAGGAAGCAATTCGTTTTCACAATATTTTTATTAATTATCAGGTGTACAACTTTGCTTCCGCCGTTTTCCGATAGGTGGCTGTACCGGCTGAGTCTGGTTGAAATACATAGATGGTAATGCCTTTAAAGTGAGTGTGGACAGTGCCTAACGAATTGTCATCGCCGTTTCAGTGACAGTTGTTCTTGTTTTCGTATTATTCACGCTCGAAAATGTCCGTTTATGTGCCCAATTCTCGCCATTTGCGGGAAGTTTTACTTTTCTGTTACAATTCGCAAAAAAATGCAGCTGAAGCGCATCGAATGCTCTCAGAAACTTACGGTGATGCTGCTCTGAGTGAAAGAACGTGTCGGGAGTGGTTTCAACGTTTTAAAAATGGTGATTTCGATGTCGAAGACAAACATGGTGGTGGAAGAGAAAAAACCTTCAAAGATGAACAACTAGAAGCATTGCTTGATGAAGATTCGTGCCAAACCCAAGAAGAGCTTGCCGAATCGTTGGGAGTGAGTCAGCAAGCCATTTCAAAACGTCTCAAGGCCCTGGGCATGATTCAGAAAGAAGGAAACTGGGTGCCGTACGAGTTGAAACCGAGGGACCGAGGGCAAAAGTGGTCAAAAAGTACCTGGAAACGCTGAAATGGGAAGTCTTGCCCCACCCGCCGTATTCCCCAGATGTCGCCCCTTCTGACTTCCACCTATTCCGTTCGATGGCACACGGCCTGGCAGATCAACATTTTCAATCCTTCGAAGAATTGGAAAAATTGATTGCTTCATGGATAACGTCAAAAGAGGACTCCTTTTTTCGAGCCGGGATCCGAAAATTGCCGGAAAGATGGGAGAAAGTTGTCGCTAGCGACGGACAATACTTTGAATAATACATCTGTAAGCACTTTTTCGCAATATAGCTTTTAATTTTGGAAAAAAAACGGCGGAAGCAAAGTTGTACACCTGATAGAAATTTTTCAAAAGCATTTGTGGCATTCGATGGAATCAGTATTGCACAGGTTTGTTGTTGCTTTAACTTTTTTGTCAATAGCAAATTTTTTAGTGTGTGTGTGCACATTTCGTTGATTTTGCGTTTTAGAGATTTTAGAGATTTTGTGTGTTTTTCTTTTTTTAATTTGATTTTTGTTAATAAAACAAAAGGTTTCAAGTTTGCCTTTGAATGATATGGAAAAGAAAAGAGATTTTAGATACAATTAAAATTTGTATGTGGTGCAGTGGCGCACACAGGATTGCATTTTGGGGGGTTTTGCGCCGAATGCCATTCGAAAAAATATTTTGTACCAAGATTTTTTTGTTTGGGGGTTTGTACCCCCAAACCCCTCCCTGTGTACGCCTCTGATTTGGTGGCAATACTAGAGTGATACAAGTTTTCTGTTAGTGTGAACATGAAATACAAATATTGTGCATTCTTTGCTGATTTCGAGTTTCGAGAGTTGGGAGAAATATGTTGGTTGTTAGGTATTAGTGAAAAATAAGGATAATAAAATGCAGAAGGAGACTACTGACATACTGACTTTATGCTTTTCATTGATTTGGTCAGATTTGAAATGTTTTTGAGAGCATCTCAATGACAGAAACTGTTTTGTTGATGAAGACGACATCTCGTTCTTTATGAATCGGGTTAGAGGAGACTATATTGTTGGCTCTCTTTCCTTACTTAATTTTAGTGACCGTATATGGTTTTTTAGCGTCAGCCTTTTCTATGGTATCACAATGTGTGATTGAGTACTTTGGTCTTGCCAAACAGAGTCACAGGCCACTGAAACCGGTTCAATATGGAAGTGTTGATAGTTTTTCAGAATCAATTCCTATCTCAATATTAAAACTGAACTCCTTCTATAGAACAATGGTAACTTTAATTAAGACTTAAACTTTATTTATGCCAACATGAATGCAAACAATTACCAAACTTTTTCTGGTATTACAATGTGCTACTGAGAACTTTAGTCTTAGGTCCTTTTCGGAATAACTAACTTGCAAAACATTGACACAAAGCACTTAATCCATTAAAGCACCTAATTATATTTAAAGAATTGTTGATAGTTTTTGGTATAATTTTTTATCACAGTATTAGAATAGAACAATTAAAATATAACAATATAGATCCACTGAAAATTTAAACTTTACCTAAGCAAATATGAATACAAATATTCGTCGAATTCGAGTTATTATCTTCTAGGCATCTTAAATATTTAAAATAAGTGATCAACGTTTGTGGCTCTATACCTTTTATGATATATTCACCTTACAAATTTGATGACACTGGAAGTAACTTACGATTCCTAATAAGTCTTTTTATACTTTGAAAGTTCGTTTTGAGAGTATCTTCAAGTCCTTTTAAGAAAGTTGTAGTTTACCTGAAAGAAAATAAAAGGAAATAATTTTTAATATATTTTAAAATTAGAATACATTGATGTAGATGTTACTTAGGATTTTTTAGTACATTTATTTATTGACTAAAATTAAAAAAAAAAATTATGGTGAGACCATAATTGAAAGATGCTCGATTCCAGTTGCTACATTGCACGCGAACGAATCATTCCATAGACAAAATCCAAAAAGTTTATAGTCTCAGAATTTAACGATTTTGATGTCATTTGAAAGGTAAAATTCCAACTAAGAAAATCCAAAAAAATCTGTGCAAAAAAATAATTAGTGTGTGTGCAAAAGTGGCTCAAAGTTGAAACTTTTTCACAAAAAATTGTAAACACATATTTTCTGTTTTTTAGTCTATTGAGTAAAAAAAATTGTAAAAATACATCGTTACCAAGAAGTTGCTAAAACTTTCAATATTGGTGAAGAATTGATGTGACCATTTCTGCTTTTAATGTTTTCTTAAATTCTGCTAAACTGAGGCTTTTACTTCACTTTTAATTCAAAATATTTTTCTAAATTAAAAATCTGAAAATTGGCAAAATTTAGAGGAAAATATCTAAAAAGTATGTGAAAGTATGTTCCTGGATTTTTTTTATTTTAAGAAGCATTCTTCTTTGTCGGATAATGTAATTACATCCTCCGATATCTTCCGATCTCAGATAATAATTATATTTGAAAAGTGGTCTTTACACCTATTTTTCGACAAAATTTCTTTTTTCATCCCTAAAAGTATGCAATCAGCATGAAAAATTGAGAAAACTGCACAAATGCAAAACATACGTCTATTATTATCGTTTTTATTGCAAAACTAAAAGTTCCTAAGACAATTTCTGTTACTCTTCGCAATTATCCATATTGACGTTACCGATTAAATGTAAAATCTGAAAAATTTAGCCAACACACTCGTTGCTATAGCTCACCAAAAATGACAAAAATTGCAAATTTAAGTCTCAGACATTGCCAAACTACAAAAGTTTAAGAAAAACAAAATGGAGATTTCAATTCAGCAGACCATGATTAACTACCAAATTTTATGAAGAACGGACCACTCCTTCTAATTTTGTCCCGCGGTTGTATGGAGTCGAATCACTGTGCATTGGCACCATGAGTCAAATTGAAGAAAAAAAAATTCTAGGATTCTAGAATTTTGTAAAGATGGTCGCTGACTCAGTTGGGTATTTTGGATTTTTTTATTATATTTATTTATTTATCAAAATCAGAACAAAATTTTGGTGAGACCATAATTGGAAGACACTCATCTTTAGTTCCTATACAAGGAGCCATGAGTCAAATTGAAAAACAGTGTGATTCTAGGATTCTCTGAATTTTGTATAGATGATCACTGACTCAGTTTGGTACTTTGGATTTCTTAATACGTTTATTTATTTATCAAAGTCGGAAAAAAATTGAGGTGAGACCGTAATTGGAAGACGATCGTCTCCAGTTGCTATACAAGTTATCATCAGTAAAATGTAAGAATATTGTGATTCTAGGGTTTTCAGGATTTTTTAAAGATCATCACTGACTCAGTTTAATTGATTTTGATATATTTATTTATTTATCAAAATAAAAAAAAAAATGTGCTGTACGAGGTGGTATCAGTCAAATTGAACAAGAAAGTGATTCTAGGATTCTCAGAATTTTCTAAAGATGGTCACTGACGCAAACCTAGGATTCCCACAAGTTTCCAAAGACTATCACATATACCATGGATGAAGCACAGTTTGGTCTTCTGCTCAAGAATCGCACTTGAGTCTGCAGAAACAATCAACAAATTATTTAAATTTATTATTTAAATTTGTTTGCATCTATCAATCAGACAGAGAATATGAATTTAGGACTCTCAGAGTTTGTTAAATTTATTGAGTTTGGTTTTCTTCTCTAGAATTGTAATTGACTCATCAGCAACAATCTTTTTGTGCGTCTAACGATCAGCAAAAATTTGTTTAGTACATTTATAACTACGCTGATTGATAGTTCTAAGCTTCCAAATAATGTTATGCAGCTGATATTTCAAAAGAGTATCCAATATCTAACTATGAGTTCAAATATTTGAAAGCCAACATCGAAGGTTTAAATAAAAAACAAAAATAATATATAAAATGTAACTCCTATGCATCGAAAGTGATATTTCAAATGAGTTTCCAATATTTAACTACGAGCTCAAATATTTGAAAGGTAACATCGAAAATTTAAATATATATAAAACCAAAATAATATATGAAAAGTCATATTTTGATTCAACATATTCATCACTTCATTGAACATTTTTCTACTTCAAATTTATATTCCAAAAAATATCAAACTAAAACTGACTAGAAAATATTCAAAAATAATGCAATTCCTATGCATCGAAAGTGCACGAATTTTTAGCATACATTTAGGCAGCAATGCTTTCATAGCAAGCAGCTAAATGATTTCCTTGGCATATTGCTTTGCCAGCTTTCATGCTGATAACATATAACATGAAAATTTATGGCAATTTAAAATATGCAATTTTGACTTTAAATATTCGACTACACCCTCAAACACAAAAATAATGGAAAAAATAAATGAATACAAAAATTGCGCTCGCATATATAACGCAGCCAAAGACATTTCCCGGCAGTTATGGCTGCATAAATTTCGCAAGTAACTTTCATGTGTTGCTGTTGTTGGTGTTGTTGTTTTTTGTACATTTTCATTTCACAATTTGACACCCGTGTTTGCTGGCTCTTCGAGTGGCTGTTTAGGTGCGCAACTTTCCTGTAGCCTTAAAGAAAAACTAGCAAAAATAAATTTTCATAAACGAAAGCAAGCAAGAAAAGCAAAGGCACAGCGCTGCAAGTAGCAAAAGTTATTTCGCCAGAACGCCACCGAAGTGAACAAAGGATTTGCGTTTGCAACTGCAGTAAATATACAAATGTAAGCAGCAAAAATTTACTTTCAATGCAAATGTGCATATGTGCGCATGTGTGTGTGTGTGTGTGTGTGTGTGTTAGTGAATGCACATGAAGTTTATTTCTTATGAGCAAAAGTCACGTTACTCGAGTGGCAGCAGCGGAGCGCAACACCAGCATCGAGCCGTCGAGTATTTATGGAGATGCAGTCAAGCAAAGGCAGGAAGCCCGCTGAGTGCCAGGCGCGCCACAGTGATGGCGAATATAAAATAACCAACAAAAATGTGTCAAGTTGGAGTTATGTGAAGAAAAAAGGCAATGTTGAAGGGAAAAAATTGACGATTTAAAGAAAGTAGACAAAGAAAGGAAGGGAGGAAGAGCAGGAACAAGTAAAGACATTGTAAAAAAAAAAAGAAGAAGAAAGGAAAGAAAAGAAAAGAAAAGAAACGAAACGAAACAAAAAGAAAATAAAATAAAATAAAATAAAATAAAATAAAATAAAATAAAATAAAATAAACTAAAGTAAAATAAAATAAAATAAAATAAAATAAAATAAAATAAAATAAATAAAATAAAATAAAATAAACTAAAGTAAAATAAAATAAATAAAATAAAATAAAATAAAATAAAATAAAATAAAATAAAATAAAATAAAATAAAATAAAGTAAAATAAAATAAATAAAATAAAATAAAATAAAATAAAATAAAATAAAATAAAATAAAATAAAAGAAAATAAAAGAAAAGGAAAGGAAAGGCAGGATAGTAAAGACAGGAATGGAAAGTAAAAAAGAAGAAAGCAAAAATATGTTAAACAAGAAGAAGAGAAGCAGGAAATGCGATGGACTCAAGGAAAAATGAAAGGAAGGAACCATTTGAAACAGTTTCAGATACCAAAGCCAAATGTGAATGCAGAGCAGATAAAAAGGGACGAAGAGAAAAAAGCTACTCATGTGAAAATGGGAAAAGCAAAAGCAAAAGAACCCAGTGGAAGATGCAATGTACCCAATAACATTCTAAAAAAAAATTGCAGAACTATAAAAAAAAACAAAATATGGTTTAAACAAAAATAGTTAAAAGTGAAGATCCCCCCACCTCAACAACTTAGTCCGTCGACACTAAATTTGAAAATGAGAATTTTGCTCGCGTGTGTGTGGGTGTGTGTGATGCAACCCGTGCAATATCTTCCGCCGGCGCAATCCCTCACCTGACGTGCGCTAAAAATATTTTGCATTGTTGTTCATTTCTTCTCAACTGGCGCGAATTTCAAATTTAAAACTGCAGCAACATTTTTTTTTGCTTGTTTGGTTTCTAGGTGTTTGGTGTTGGCGTTGTTGTTGCAGCAACTTCCATAACATTTCTCATTGGATGTTGTTGCCTTTTCCTGCATGTTTTGCTGGTTTAACTTTTATGGTTTTTTTTTAGTATTTTAGCATTGCTGATATATATTTTTGTGCTTGTTCTTATTTGCTGTTGTTTTTATAGTAGTTGTTGTTGTTGCAGCAACAATGACTTTTGTGTACCATATTCACGTTTACTCATAAATTTTTGCCATTTCACGCGGAGCGTTGCGCTCCTTTTGCAGCAGCTATATGCAGTTGTTGTTGTTGTTGTTTTTTTTTTGTTGTTCGCCTATTTTGTTGCAAATAGCAAATGGCGTGCATTGCACCGCTGCCGATTCCGGCACCCAGTGACGCCAACGCACCCACACACACACACACACACACATACAAACACCGCGAAGCCATTCACAGCGCTGCCTGAGGAGCGGCAACGCTCGAGCCGACCGGAGTGACGCTACTTTTCCCAGTGTGAATTGTGTCCCCAAATGCACACAAGCGGGCGCGCAATAAATAAAGCAAACAAATTCAATGCATGTGCGCGCACGACGGGTGCACGGCGCAACGCGCGACTGTTGGCGGCGGCGACGTGTACTCGTACGTGTGTCCGTAACCTCATTTTGTGCCCGCTGGCTGTGTTGTGTTGTGTTGTTTTGTTTGTTGCTGTCGCTGCTGCCATGAATGGCGGCATAAATGCTTTTTCAACGTCAAATATTTTCGCAGCATTTATTCATAAATACAAATTCATGCCCAACAAAAACAACAACAACAACAACAACCAGGTAAGTGCTCCGTACGGCATTATCGGCGGAACAATAAAAAAAGTGCACGTTAAGCGACATAAAAGCGCACACAGCGCGTCATTTGTGTGTGTGCGCCTTCGACGCCTTTTCACATTTTGCGCATTTCTTTTTGGCATTTCGTTTCGTCCTTTTGCCTGCACGAAGCGGCGAACAACGCATAAAGCCTTCGAGTGTTTGTTGCATTTTCATTGCTGCACTTGAGTGCGCTTTTGCATTACATGCGATGCACTTAGCTGCCACTGCGTTCCGACTGGCTGTCGCTATGTGCTATATTGTTGTTGCTGTTGTTGGTAAGGGGAGCAACCAGAGCGGGGATGGTGATGTCGATTATGTGTCACAAAACGCAGAAATGGAGGAAAGAAAGCGCAGAGCATCGGGCACAAATGCTGTATGCAAAATGCGCGCAATTGAGAACACAAATAGAGCCCAAAGAGGGGGAAGGAAGAAGGGGGAAATGTGCTTAGCGCAACGGCGCAGTAGGTGTTGTGGTGCGGCTTTGTGCGGTTCTGCACTTGTAAGCAAAAATTTGTCATTTGCGCGCCAATTGCGCCGTGCAAATTCAGATACGCATTACGCATACGCCACGTGGGCCGGCGGCTTCAATGCATTTGCCATTTGCTCTTTCCATCTAATTTTATATGGCGCGCACACTTTCGCTGTTGTAATGCTGACCTACTAACATGTGACTTTATTGAAATTGGCATCATTTACGCCAACACATCCACACCCACACAAACACAAAAAACCATTGCCCCACTTTCAGTGGTGGAAACACAGATAGAAAACACCAACCTGAAAAACAGCAACGCAATCAAATATGCTGAGTGCAAACTGTGGGAGAAGCGCAAAAAAACCGAATGTGTTGTTGCAAGATTGCATACTTTTTCCGCCATTTTATAAGCTTCATTTGGCAGCGCACTGGCGCGCACTTTCGCTGCACATGTTGACTTCCGTCGCTGTGTGCTGCTGCGGTGTTTGCTCGCATTGTAATATTTTCGTGGTTATTTTCATTTTAAAAACACATATTTTTCAAGTTACTGGGCAACCCACCATGGCTCCAGCGTCTCGAAGTGCACTGCTGCCAGCGCAAATGTTTGCTACAGTCACTGCATTTTTTTTGCGTAGCTTTCATTGCTGCCACACACTTCTTGCCACTGTGCACTGTGCCATGCAATTTCGCTTGAACTCCTACAATTTTTGGCCATTTTGTTGGCGCAACATATGCAAGTTGGCAGCTGTTGTCTGCCTTCCAGCTGTGCTGCTATCTCTTTCACACACATCTTACTGTCTGTTTTTTGGCTGCTTTCATGCATTTCTTCTGCTGTCTGCTGTCTGCCTTGTCGCTGCAACAGTGTTGCCTACTTTTTTGCGCTTCCGTTTCCGTTGCCACATTTGGCTACGTATTCAAAGTGATATGCAGCTCCTCTAATGTGTTGCAATGCCTCAGCGTCTTATGTGGCATGTTTGGGGGCCACGTATGTTGCATGCAACGGTTGTTATTGCTGCCATTTTGACTGCTGTCGGGTTTTTGTTGCAGTTAAAGCGTAAAAATGCGCTCGGAAAAATTGTTGCATACATTTTTTGTTGTTGTTGTATAAGTATACAAGAACTTGTCTTGAATTTTTTCAGTTTCATTTTTTAACGTGCTTGTTCCGTTGCATGCTTTTGTGTTTTGTTGTTGCTACTTGCTTTAGTTTTTTAATCGTTTTTTTTTTAATTTTTGTTTATTTATTTATTATTATTTATTATTATTATTTCTTATTATTTATTATTATTATATATTATTTTTTACTTTTATTTTTAGTGTTTTCATTTAAAACTTTAGTATTTTTGTTATTTTTTTTAGTATTTCTTTTATCTCAGTATCTTTTTTATATTTGTTTTCATTATTGGTAATGTTATTTTTTATATTTAGTCTTTTTTATTTTTATTTTTTTTTAATTTGATATTTTTATATTGTTATTATTTTTGTTTTTAGTAGTTTTTTTTATTTGAATTTAAACTTTGAATTTGTTATTTTAGTAGATATATATATTTTTTTATATATTTGATATTTTTTATATTTATTATACACCAATACCTCGCTTTGCGTCATTTCGTTTTGCGTTTTTTCGAAGTTGCGTCGCTGCTGAATTAGTACTAATTTTCACTGTGCGTCGTTAGATTTTCGAAGTTGCGTTATTTTGGGTTCGTCTTTAATTTTTTTTTTTTTCTAAAAGATGGCACGAGTTATGTTTCTAATTGCGCCATGCCATCAAAACTCGGGGATTCCCTTTCTAACTGAAAATCAACGCAATTTTAATACAGTTTTATTTTCACTTTTCACACAATTCAGTTTCAATTAGTGTGTTGTGCTTTTTTAAAAGAGAATAATAAATTTTTATAAATTTTTACGGGTTGTTTCTGGTTACAAAAAAGGTAAATATTTTTCCAATTTATTTATTGGCAGAGTTATATTATTTTTGTTTTTTAAATGTTTACTTTGTTAAATTTTCTGTTTAAAAAGTAATATTTTCGTAACCCTGGAACCTATCTTCGATCTTTACATGGTTTGCTATAGAAAATCATAATTCACTTTGCGTCGTTTCAATTTGCGTCGTGTTTTTTTGGAACGTAACCACGACGCAAAGTGAGGTATTGGTATTCTATTATTTTTATATTTATTTCTGGTTTTAGTATTTTTATTTTTAGGATTTATTTCAGTTTTTCTTCAAATTGCTTTTTAATATATTTATTTTATTTTGTAGATTTTTTGGTTTTAGTTTTTTATTTTCAGTGTTTTTTATTTTTGCATTTAACCCATTGCTGCCTAATGGGTAAAAAAATTCCCAATGAATATCTCAGCAACGTGCAGAGATGAAAGCCTTTTTTGTGATAATTTTGGGTCAATTATAGGTCGTGTATGAAATTTTATCAAAATCGTATGGGCGGATCTGGGACTTGGCTTTAATGGGTTAAAGTGCTAGTATCGTATGTTTTTATTTTTAGTAATATTTTTATATATTTGATTCTTTTCATATTTTTCATATTTTTATTGTAATTTTTGGTATTTTTGTTTTCACTAAGATTTTTATTGTCTGAGTGTTGCGCTTGCTAGATCGTTCCGACAAGAAAAAAAAGAAACGATTTTTGTTTAAAATTTGTTTTCATATTTCATAATCTTTATATTTTTATAATTTTAGTTTTTAGAATCTTTTATTTCAATATTTTTTATTCTTTTAATATATTCAATATTTTCTACATTTTATGTATTTTTAATTTTTTTTTTTTTACATTTTTAGTTATTTGTTTTTATTTGGATATTGTGTTTTAAAATATATTTGATAGTTTTTACATTTTGGAATTTTTATATTTTAGTATTTTTGTTTTTTAATGTATTTGTTTCTTAAAAATGTGTTTGTTTAATTTGTAGTATTTTTTTAATTATATTATTTTATGTTTTTTTATGATATTTCTTAATATTTTTTCTATTCGTAGTATCTTGTTTGCTTTTTCGAGACCCAAGCAACGACCTTATTTTATTTTTCAAATCTGTAACTTTTTACTTTTGTTGCCATCAATTTGTGTATTTGTTCTTCTTATGCGTCTTCTGACTCGCCTGAAACTCAGACGTGAGTCAGTATGGCAGACATGGGTCTGCAGTCATTGACCTGTGCGTCACGGTTTCCCGCTTTACGTTTCTCTGTTAATTGTTGCTTAGCCGGAAGTAAAAAAATTGAAACTGTTGCACATTTCTATGCCACATTGCGTTGTGCAGCGTTGAATGTTTCCACACAGCCAAAGAACTGTTGTTGACTTCATTGCTGGTTCTTGTAGTGATTTTGTTGTTATCCTTTTCAAACTTTGCTTTCAATCATTGTTGAATTTTTTTAACTTTAACTTTATTATTTTGATGGTCTGTTAAATTTATTTTTTGTACGACTGAATTATAAATAAATAAATAAATAAATAAATAAATAAATAAATAAATAAATAAATAAATAAATAAATAAATAAATAAATAAATAAATAAATAAATAAATATTATGCTGTGGTTTACTGTAAGTTTGTTTTTTATCTGTTTATTTTAATTTTGAATTTTATATTTTACATTTAATATTTTAAAATTTATAATTTTTGTTTTATATTTTTTTATTTACAATTTTAGTTTTAATTGTTTTGCTTTGTTTTTGTTCTCGAGTACTTTTAACGCATCTTCCATACTTTTTTCACTGAACATTTTCTGTTGCAATTTCGCTGACTACTCGCAACAATATTTGCAACTTTCGCGCACACAATTTTTAGCACAATGTTGATTTTTCCGACCGACTTAAGTTACAGCACAAAAAAAATACAAAATTGGAAAACAGAAAAAATTAAAATTTACGTTCAGCAGTAATAAAAGGCGAACGTTGGAAAGGGACGCCGAGTAAAACAAAAGCTGCAGTAATATCCGCACGCACCCACACAAACACACACACACACACACACACACACGAAGCTATTATGCGCTGCTGCTGGAGGAGGAGGAGGAGATGAGTGGGTTGAGCTGGCGATTTGCAGTTGCAAGTAATTTGCTGCAGTGTACAGTAAAAATTTGCTGTTTGCATTTTTTTGTTGTGCCTCATTCGTTTTAATTTTTTTCGGCACAAATTATGATTACTTTTATAAAAATTCTGTACACCTCGCTCGCCGCTGCACGCCTTGAACAGTTCGTTCAGCTCTTGGCCAGCAACAATTTGCAACTTGGCCGCGCGCACATAAATTGCAAATTTAACAATTTTACTTTGCCAGCTTTGACCTCGCTCCCCCTTGCCCAGTCGTCTAGTCGCCCAGTCGCGCTGTCGTTCAGTCGCCGACGCGCAAGTGCAGCCAGCGACTTTATTAATGCAATTAAATTCGTTACGGCCGCGTAAAATGTTTGCAAACCATCAAGAAACGAGCAAACGCCGCGCAAAAGGCAACAACAATTACAACAATGACTACAGCGAAACGACGGCGAAAAGTGCACAAAATAGCAGCGAATTGTTGCTTTTATGCTGCACCTGTCGGCAGACAAATGATGTTGATGAATGAAACAGTTGCAGGCAGCAAGTTGCAAGTTTTATGCTTGATTTATATGCAGACACACACACACACACACACACTCACATGCCAACACTAAAAGGTAAAAAAAAGCAATGAAGAAAACCATTTTTGCGCCTTCTGTGCATTTTCACGCACTCACGCAGACTCAGCCACGCGCAACAGTCGACACAAAAGTGTCTGAGAAAAAGTTTTTCATTTCACATTGTTTTTGCTTTTTTTTTCTGATGTGTTAACTACGCAGCTGTAAAGTAGTAGGAAGTTGTAAAGCCGTGGCGGTTATTGTTACTGCCAGAGAGGAGAGGAGGGGAAGAGGAAGCAAAAGTGTTGCTGTACGCTGTGATGTGTTGTGGCGCTGCATGGGTGCGGCAGCAATTGCGCAACTGCCTCGAACACAAACTTAACAGCCAACCAAAGTGTCAGCCTACTAAACCATTTTTTATTGTTGCAGCAGAAGAGAAGATGGCAAAGTCTGCTGCGTACATGTCGGCGACATTAAGGTGCAACAGGAAGTGCGCCTAATGCGTCGCCAAATGGACTGAACGTAATTGTGATGGCGCTTTAATGTTGCAGCCTTTTAGGAGTAACAGCTTTTCATTAAAAGATGTTGATTTAGTTGATTTAAATGGTAACATTTTGGGATTTTAGCTGGAAATTGCTTTTGTTGTTACTTACCGACGATCTTTTTGCATTTGAACTGTTTTTTATATAGCTTTCTCTTAGCTTAGGTTGGAAGCTGCTATCTAAATCTCTTATAAAGTGGCTTAGAAGTGATCTAATAGGTCTCCATTTGTAAGAAGGATTAAGAAGGATTAGAAGAGATGGTTAAGAAAAGAAGAAGAATAACCTGCGACAACAAATTTTACACACGAAAAAATCGGTATACTCGCAAAACTAGGTGCCAAATGTAGTAAAACTGCGTTTTTAGTTTTTCTCTCTGATGTCAGGATTTTTTTTAAAAGGACTTTGAAATTTGATAGACATGTTTATTTCAAAAAATTATTTCAAAAATTGAGCGCATTGTAGAATAACAATATGAGTATCAAATGAAAGAGAAAAATACTTAGAATCATAGAAAATTTAATGTTTTGGGGCAAAAGGACGTAGAGGTATTGAAAATGTCCTTTTAAAACTTTATCCTTGAATATCTTTGAAAATTTCCAATCTTTTTTTTTGAAAAAAATATATCTTAATGACTAATATGTACACTACCACATCCTCGAACTTCGTCTTTATAACTTTAATAGTTTAGGATATAACTAGTGTCCGACCGAATATTCGGTTTCGGTTTCGGTTTCGGCCCAAATCAGTGGTTTCGGTTTCGGTTTCAGTTTCGGCCAAAAAATGGCCGAATAGCCGAAACCGAAACTTTCTAGAATATTTTTTACATTTTATTGTGTAGTAGATATATAGTGAAAGGAGGAATAATTTAGATGCCACCAATGTAAATAAATGTATTTTTTTAGCATATAATATTAAATTATTTAATTTTGAATATTAGCGAGTAAGGTACGAAAGGGTGATTTTTTCATGTTTACGTTTTTAAAAAATGAATAAATGGTTTTTTTTTAATAAGTATTTATTTATTTATGCTATGTTTGTTTGTTTGTTCTTTATTTACTTAATGTAAAATTCGTTTGTTGAAAAAAGTGCTTGATATGGTGATTTTTATTTCAACTAGAAAGTTTCGGTTTCGGTTTCGGTTTCGGCCGAATATTAAAAAAAAACCGAATATTCGGTTTCGGTTTCGGTTTCGGCCCAAAAAAGTGGTTTCGGTCGGACACTAGATATAACAAATTTTTGATTTTTGTCGCACGGTGTAATGCTTGCCATGCAAATTTCTAGTGTCCGACCGAATATTCAGTTTCGGTTTTGGTTTCGGCCCAAAAAAGTGGTTTCGGTTTCAGTTTCGGTCGAAACCGAAATTTTATATATTTTTTTACATTTTATTGTGTAGCAGATATATAGTGAAACGAGTAGTAATTTAGATGCCACCAATGTAAATACACTTTTTTTAGCATATAATATTAAATTATTTAATTGTTCTTTATTTACTTAATGTAAAATTCGTTTGTTGAAAAAAATGCTTGATATGGTGATTTTTATTTTAACTAAATTGTTTCGGTTTCTGTCGGCCGAATATTGAAAAAAAACCGAAATTCGGTTTCGTTTTCGGCCCAGAAAAGATGTTTCGGTCGGACACTACAAATTTCCATATCTTCTGTTGAAATCTTCTTGGAATGGTTCGCTTATTTTTTACTACTTTTAATGCTACTTATTTATTGTTCCACTTTTTGTACGATTTTTTTTACGATGTACGATTTCTAATACTAGAAATATTAAACAAGTTTGTTATCGCCATTCTTCTAATTGTGGCTTCTATTTTCTATCAAAAACTTATCCTCTTACACACATACGGCTGCTCTTTACATTCTTCTTCTTGCTACTCCATTCTATTTAAAATTTTTCATTACTAATTAGACAAATTTTTGCTCGTATTTTAAGTCTCATTTTAATTTTAATTGAACTAATTCTTGTCGCGTTTGCTTGTATTTTAAGTCTCCTTTTAATTTTAATTGAACTAATTCTTGTCTTTTTTGCGCTTTCAATACTTTCTTTCCCAATCAAATGCTTTCTTTTTGTTCTTTCTTTGCGAATTCTAAATCCAACTCTACTTCAACTATTTCTTCTCTTACTTGTACTTTCAACACTTTCTATTCCAATCAAATGCTTTCCAATTTGGCCCAAATCTTTCTCTTCTCTTTCTTCTTTGCAAATTCTAAATTCAAATTCAACTCTAATTCTAGTTCTACTATTTCTTCTCTTACTTGTGCTTTCAATACTTTCTTTTCCCATCGATTGTTTTTCTTTAACGAATTCTAAGTCTAACTCTAATTCTAATTTTTCTAATCTTTCCTTTAATTGCTTCCTTCTCCTTCTCTTGCAAAATGTCTTTACATGAAGCTTAATTATGTTTCTTTTTGAATGAATCCTCTTCACTTTGAATACTCATCCGTATGCTTCGCTTTTTCCGCCACTTTAACTTCTGGCAACTAGTCACCTAAGAAAACAAATGTCGTATGTCTTACTAAGCTTAATGGAACATACGATATTCGTTTTCTGAGGCGACGAACTGTGTCTTATTTTGTTCTTTGCTTTTGTGTCTAATTTTTTTCTTTTTGTTCTTTTTGTTCTTCTTTAGTGAATTCTAAGTCCAACTCTAATTTTTATTTTTATAATTGTTTCCTTAAATGCCTTTTGAATTATTTTTTCCCTAATCAAATGCTTCCTTCTTGTTCTTCTCTTGCAAAATGTCTTTACATTTAGCTTTTGGTATGAAACTATGCTTCTTTGGTATGAATCCTCTTCATTTCGAATAATTATCCATTTCCTTCCCTTTTGCTCCACTTTAACTTCTGGCAATTCTTTCTAATTCTGTTATTTTCATTTGTCTCCAGTTTTTTCTTTTTGTTCTTCTTTCTTTTTGTTCTTCCTTAGTGAATTCTAAGTCCAACTCTAATTCTAATTTTTCTAATCTTTTCCTACTTAAATGCCTTTTCAACACTTTTTTCCCCAATCGAATGCTGCCTTTTTGTTCTTCACCTGCAAAATGTTTTTACATGGAGCTTCTTGTATGAATTTATGTTTTGTTTTATATGAATCCTTTTTACTTTGAATATTCATCCATTTCCTTGCCTTTTCCTCCACTTGAACTTCTGGCAATTCTCTCCAATTCTGTTCTTTGCTTTTGTCTTTAACTTTGCACATGCTTTCAACATTTTTGTATCGTTATTTGTATCGTTTTTTGTTTATAGTTTCTTTTTTTATATATTTTTTGTAATTTTTCTTCTTGGACATAATTTGTATATATAATTTCTTTCTTTTAACTCTCATTCTAATTTTAATTCAACTAATTCTTCTAAATTCTAATAAATAAATAAATAAATAAATTCTTCTCTTACTTGCGTTTGTAACACTTTGTATTCCAATCGATTGTTTCTTCTCTTTTTCTTTTTGCATGAATACTCTTTACTTCAGTAACTCGTCCGTTTACATATTTTCCTTCATTTTTCTTCTTGCATATAATTTTAAAATATATTTCCTTAACTCACTCCATCTTACTTAATCATTACATTCTATTAGCTCTCATTTATTTTTCAATTTTCAATAAATTTCTATTCATTTATAAATTTGCTTAACTCATTCCATCCTACTCAATCAATGCATTCTATTAGCTCTCATTTGCTTTTCTATTTTCTAAATGTATTCATTTTTTAAATTTATAAAAATTTATCAATTTGCTTAACTCATTCCATCCTACTCAATCATTGCATTCTATTAGCTATCGATTGCTTTTCTATTTTCTAAATGTATTCATTTTTAAATTTCCTTAACTCATATCCTGCCATGCCGTCTTTCACAGCTCATTACTTTTCCTTCGCATTTATTTATTTGTTCATTGTCAAAAGGTATTTCTTCGATTCTATTCTTCTCTCTCTCTTTATTCTATCTTCTTCTATTTCCACTTTAAATTTGCATTCAGTTTATTATTTACAGCAATCATTGTCGAATTGCGCCTTCACTTTGCCCCCCCAACCATTCACTCACTTCAGCCGCAGTCATCGATCATGCAAGTGTTGGACGCGGGCGCGCAGTTACTGAGGGGCACGAGGGTGTGAAAATTTGTCTTCAATTTGCACTCGATTGCCGCTCGTTCTACTCAACGTCCATGATAAACATTTGCATTTTCCATATTATGAAAACATAACAAAAGGCAAACACAATAAACAAATCAAAAGCCAAATAAGAAATCTTCGAGCTATACGAAACACTGCACTGTTGGCCAAAGCCAACAACAGCAGCGATAATACCAGCAACAACAATGCGAACGGCAACTTGAGCAGACAACAAAGACAACAACAACAACAACAATGAAAAGGCACATGCAAAGCCCAACCAACGGCAGCAACTGGCATTTCCTGCTAAGCAAATGGCTCCTCTTTGGCGTCTCTTGGCCCAGGACTCTGCTTGCCACATGTGAATGACACTTATTGATGACCGATTGTGTGCTGCGGTGTGTTGTGTTGTGTTGTGTTGTGTTGGTTGGTTGGCGTGTGCAGGGCACAGTTCATGACATGCTTCGACCTGTCGCCGTCGAACGTCAGCTAAATTATCACCGGCCGAAGACGATGCCGCCAACTCAATCGTCGACGCTCCACATGCAACAGCGACAGCAGGAAATCAGCAACGGCTGCGGCTGACGGTTTATTGTGTTGGCAAATGTGAATGCGCCTAAAATGTAGGCGACGGATTTGTGTTTGCATTTGGCTAATGGCCGTTTCCACTAACGTCCCACTTCCACCCATACGCGCACAAATATTTATTGCTCGCATTGATTTTTGGTGCCATAAATCACAGGCAGCTAATGTCCGTGTGTGTGTGTGTTTGTGTGTTTGTGTGTTTGTGTGTGTTTGTTGTGTAGCTGACGAGCACAACAAAAGCGCCATAAAGCGATAGAATTATTAGGCGCATAAATTGGCTGGTTGAATGGCTGTGCGCTCTTCACTGTTCAGTTTTAGTGAGAGATAAAAATTCGGAATTATTTCAAGACGAGACAAATATTTGACTAGAAACGACTAAAGTTTTCTTTGCCTCATTTATTGCTTTCATGAAGGTGTGCTGGCACTTATCTTGGTTGCTTCAATTCATTGGCACCATTGTGTCTAAATTGTTAATAATACCAGCAGCGAGTTCAACTATTTCACACATACATTCATAGACACACACACACACACACACACACTGCTATAGGCAAATCAATGCGTTTGCATTGTGTGCTTAAGAAACAAAGCATTGTTGCTGCTGTGGTGTGGCTGCCAATGCGACGAGCCGAGGCGAAAGGGGAATTTAATGGCATTTTAGTGTAAATACGCATTTTCATTTTAAACACATTACCCTGATGGAGGGATAAGTAGATGCGAGACATGCAGAAGACAGTGCGGTGCAAGGATGAATGAGCGGTTTGGGGACGCAGACAGATTTTAGTGGCATGGTTGCCAAGTAAAATAAGCGAGCAATATTTGTTCAACTGTGAGGTAAAGTTGCTGTAAAGAATGTTTTATCTATGAAGTATTTTTCAAAGAGACAAAAATGGTTTAACCCTTTCAAACCCCGAATTTTACTCTATGTCTCGATATTACTTTTTGGTATTGAAATCATGAAACACGTTCCTAAGAAGTGTGCACACGACATTTGAAGTTGCCATGCCTTTCTGTTAGAGTTCTGGAGCTAGTTTACTTTTGAACAATTTTAGCTTAACACTAGAATGCCCGACAATCTGACCTACCTAAAATGCCCATATGTAGTCATTTTGACTACATTATTGTTTACTGACTTTTTTTAATTTTATTGGCTTTTAAGTATTTAGCAAATATGAATAAATGTACACGAGATACAACTAAAATATGCATTTAGTTTTTATTTTTTTATGGTTTACAAAGTAAATTCATTTAAATAAAATAGCGTACTTTACACATAAATGGGATAAAATGGAATGAAATTTGGAATTTGGAATTTGTGAATGAATTTTGTGAGTGAATTTTGAATTGAAAAACTTGCGAATTGTCACAACCTACTATGATATTATTTTTTTTAAATGTTTGCAATCATTTGAAAATTTCATATTTCGCAATTGAAGATGCATATTTGTCTATTTATCAGTAAGATTTGCTGAAAATTTTATATACATAGGTAGTCAAAATGACTTTTGAGCATTTAAGGTAAATTTTGCAAACTTGGGGTAAACAAATTTTTTACAATATTTTTAATTTATTTAAATTAATAAAAGTCACGTAAGATATTTTTTTAGAAAGCGATGCAACAAAAGTTATTAATAATAAAAGACCTCAATGTAGTCAAAATTACTACCTTGGGCATTCTAGTGTTAAAACGGGTTGAATAAATTTTGTATTAATATTATTTAAATTACAGAAAAAATATCTAATATTTATGGAGAAATACAAAATTATCACTTTTGAATTTTATTGAACCATTATTAAAGAAACAGGGTTTTGATAAAACGCGCCCAATTCGTAGACTTCAATTAGAACACAAACTTTCTCTATATCGCTGCAAATTATTGGAAATTATTTTGTAATTTGCTTTGAATTCACTTATAAAGATATTAATTTGTTGCTGCCTACTTAAATTAAACCCATAAATCAATCGTAGCTTTTACTATAAGATGACAAATAGGTGCAGTTGCTCTCAGGCAACTCTGGGGTCGAAAGGTTTAAGAAGGTGAAAAATTTTTCACACAACTCTCTGGTTAAGGTATCATGGCACGTTAGAAAGGGGCATTTTTAATGATTTACAAAATTATTTATTTTTCAGCTTCTTTATTATCAATCTTTTTGAAAATTTTTTACAATATATTGAAGGTTTAAGGAATACAAAAAATATTTTTTTTAGCATATTGTCTCTTATATAGGTGGAGCTGAAGTCGCGTAGAAAAAAAACACATCCTCCATTACGGACACTTAATCTCCGGATTGGCTCGACCGATTTAAACAAAATTTTTTTAGTGCTTTTTATTAACTTATTTTTTACAAGAATCCACCACAATATTGAAGAAAATTTTTAATTCAAAGTACTTTTTCTGGGAAAAAAGGTGAAAAACGCAGTCAATTTTTTACACTTTTTTTCAAAAAGCTCCTATCCTTTTATTTTTAGCGTTTTTTTTTATTTTTCTGGTGAATTCCTGTGTCCGAAAGCTTAATAATTATTTTTTGTTTCAGATTTGTTTTTTTTTGTTTTTTTTTTGTTTCAGATTTTTTTGGTGTTCCTTAAACCTTCAATATATTGTAAACAATTCAATATATTCAAAAGATTGATAGTAAGGGAGCTGAAAAATAAATAATATTGTAAATCATTAAAAATTCCCCTTTCTAATGTGCCACGATACCTTAAATTATTAACAAATTATCTTTCGTTACACCAGAATTCCCGCTTAAGTAAGATTTAAACACTTTGCGTGAACACTCGTTGGCATCCCTACATTTTCTGCTGCAACACTCAGACCCTACACAGACACACAAGAAATCTCCAACATTTACAGCGAACACCAAATTTAGGGAAACGACAGCAGCTCGCATTGTACACGAAGAGCGCAACACGGCAGCACAGAAGCGAGGTGAGTAGTAGGTAATGGCACTTTCTAGCACATAATCAATACGCCGGCTAATCCCTGCGATTGTTGCCACTAACAACATGCCTCTTCTCTCTCGCTCTCGCCCACTGCTCTCGTGCAGCTCCACCGCAACCGCCAACAATGCCAGCGCTGCCGTCGAAGCCATAGTCGACATTGATTTCTGACTCGACACTGTCATGTTGGCTGCCGGCAAGCGCTCACTTGAACGCACCGCCCAGCGTAAATAACTGCCAGCTGAGCAGAATTGCAGGGGTGGGGGGGAGGGGTGGCTTTCGTAATAAAATAGCAAATGAAATTCGATATTTTACTTGTTTCGCCTTTCGGAGAATTCGAAAATGCCATCATCATCATCAACATCACACCAGCAGCATCGTCGGCGTCAGAAGCCGCATGCACAGCCACAGCAACAACAATATCAGCTAACAGCATCTAACGGCATTGGCAGCTGTATGGCACAAGACATTGTCTGTCTGGTGGCATGAGCGAAGCTGCCAAGTGTGGCCGCTATGTGTAGGGGAATTAATTTCATTTGATTTTCGTGTTAATTTCTAATTTTGTGCTGTTGTGCTGCAGCGCAAGGACAGTGATTTTTCGTTCATTACGTGGCTAATACGCTGCCGTGCAGACCATTTGCCTAGTCAGAAACGAGCATAGAAAACTAAATAAAATACAAATAAAAATATATAAATGGGTAGAGAAGCACAGCACGTCAAGTTCGCACAGGAAATTAAACTTAATCCATTATTCTGGTTGCGTTGGCTGTTGAGTGTTGTTGCTGCTGGTTTTTATGTTGTTGTTGTAGCTGAAATTGTAGTCGTTGCTGGCACCATGATGGCATTGCATGTCCAGCATTGTTTGTCTAACGCTTCATACACTAAAACGCACTTACAGACACGTGCGCACACAGACACCGACACCAACACAGACACATTTGTGCAGCAACAAATAAAGCCACAGACTGGTAGAGTAGAAACGAGATGTGTTTATATATGTGAACATATATTCATATATATATCGTTCATGTGTGTTTGTGTGTGTCGGTGCAAATGTGTAGTAATTTGGGGTAATCAGACAAGAATATTTGTACAAGTCTTACAAATGTGCGTCTATATTTTCCATGCGTACGTGTCGTTGTTTTTATATAGACCACCGCCTCTACGTGCAAATATCCCTGTCGGACCTGAGACAACTGGTTCCCAAAATTCATTGGTCTTTCAACTGGTTTTTTGTAAGTCAATTTGACAAGCAGTTGTCCAAGTGACTGTCAGCGGTTGCAGAAGTTCAAACGTTCTGTGTGCGCGTTCTAGGCGAGAAGAGCACATAAAAATGAGAAAAACGAAACAGAGGTGAGAGAAGCAAAAAAATACTATTAAGGCTGATCTTGCGATTGTTCTGCTACAACAACAACGTAGAAATGCTGGCATTTTTCTGTTTCTATGACTCGAAGTTCGCTCGATTTGCACGTTTTGTCTTGAATAATTTCAGTTAGAATTTTGCGTTGTTGCGTAAAGCAACGAATTGCAGCGGCAGCTTAAAGGTATGTATTAATATATTAATTTTTTTATTTATTTATGAAATTAATTTTCAATTTATTAATTTATTTATTACTTGCAGGCGAAGTCCCCCAAACAGTTCCGGCAGAAGTGTGTCAACAAGTCAAAGTTCATCTTGGTTCATCTTTAAATGCACCAAATATTTTTTTTTATTCGCGATGAGTTTTTGTTTTTATTTTTAAATATTTTTAAAATAAAATAATTATTTAAAAAATGCACTGTTTTATTTTCCCCATAAAAATCGAGTGGTTAGAAAACTAATCCAGAATAAACTAGTTTGCAAACTAGTCGCTTTGCAACTGGTTTGAAAACTGGTTTACTTCGGACTAACCTTGGACTAGTTGTAAATGGATGCAGACGGGGACAATTGACCCTCGCCTAGGACGCCGCCATGTTAAAAGTGTGAGTTTGCTACAAGAAAACGAGTCGATTCTGAGGTCATATATGACTGTGAAGCGACCAGTTGAAAAACTACACTTGGACCAGTCCGATTTCCTACAGGCATGTCTCTATGTGTTTATATATATGTGTGTGTTTGCTTAGCACACATATACACGCACAGTGTCGAGCATGTTAATTAAGAATGTAGAAAGCTGAGCAAGAGATTTCCGCCCATCCCGACGCCAGTCGCACAGACATGGCAGCTGGTGGCACAGCTGCCGAAAAGTATGCAAAGAAAATCGAAAAATCAATAATTCAAGGCAAGGAAGACAGGGCGATGACTGCTTCGGCGACAAATGTGCTCGCACTTAGGAGTATTGAAAGCGATTTTGTGCAATGCATTAGGTGCGCAACACACACACACACGCACACGAACACAAAAGAGAATGCAAACAGCCGCTGGCTGCAGCAAGTGTGGCACTAAAATCTCTGCAAGTTGTCAAACCGAAAAGTGCCAACACAAGTATTTTTAATTAAAACATTCAAGTTTAAGATTTGTGCGCCTAAATGTATGTTATATACACGCATTTATATGCAAATTAATGAAGCGCCGGTCAGCATGGATTCTGCTCAGATGAACTAAGCACACATTGTTGCTTTGTGGCTTAAATGGACTCTGCTCTTCTGCAGAAGCAATTTACTTAAATATGCTTAAGCTAACGTAAGTAGACAGCACAACTTGAATGTTTGGCTTGAGTAAGTTTAATTGGAATATTTAAATTTGAAATATTTCCAACTAAATGCAAAAGTAATATTTAGAAATAATATTTAAAGCGCACTTTTGCGCTTCAACTGCCATTGAAAGCTTACGCAAATGTTCATTAAGGCTGAAGTGTGTGAAGAGACAAAACTGTCGTTCGCTCTCGCTCGCCTGTTCTGGTGCAGCACAGCACTTGTGCCACTTCAGCGCACAATTTCGAAAGTTTTGCGCTGCTGACGCAATTTCGTCCATTCCATGTGCACACACGTGTGAAGCGCTCCAACCAATACATACATAAGTACATACATACATAACTGCAGACACAAAACTGTACAAACACATGCACACAAACATGTGCGTGCGTTTGTATGGCAACGTGTGCGCTCGCTCGATCGCTGTCCATTTGGCTCGTTTCGCTTGCAGCAAAAAACCAAAACTCATACATACACAGATATGCGTGCATGTGTGTGTGTGTGTGGTGCACATTCATGTGTCGTTAATGTGCTTTTGTCGCCTCTTTTTGAAGTTTGACCGACATAATTCATCTGCTGTTTCAACTTTTGCCGGCACATTCACCGGCGCCCTGCACCACTTTTCTCGCTTCTACTACACGCCTTTTGGGTTTTTTGCTACCCTATTTTTTGCTTTTTCATATTTGTTTGCTGCTGGCCATATTTGAAGCGGCAGCAAAAACTGGTTTTTTTTTATGCTGTGCCCTAAAATCCATCAGCAGTCAATGCGTTCAGCATTGTTCTGGTCAAGGTTCCACAGTTCAATGCTGCTGTCGTAACTCAGCTGTTGTTGTTGTTCTCTGTGCATGTTACTGCGTGTGTGTGCGTGTTTGTATGCGTGTGAACATGAGCACTGTATGCGTCGCATGCATTTGACGTTGCGTTCAGTGTTAATTGAAATTAACACTTTATTGCGCAACAATAAACGCTACAAAAAAACCATAAAGGCAACAACAAAAGTGTCCAAAAAAACCACCTGTCAAGCTGAAGTGACAAGAGTGCACCAATGCATGGCACAGCATAATTGCGTAAGCGGTTTGGATGGCACATTTCGAGTCGATGTTGATGACATTCGATGGGACTACGTGGCGTATACGTGTTTTTGTGGTACTATGAACTTTTGTTATTGAAGCAGTTGGATGGTTGAAATGTTTTGTGGTGATCAGTGAGAATTTTGCTTAAAATAACTGCACTGCTTTCAAAGTGAAGTACAGTCAAAAATGCCCATTGGAATTTGCTTCTAATTACACTGCACAACACAAAAAAAAATAAGTACCAATTCTGATTAAGTACGAAATAAACACTTAAACACATTTTCAGTTTTGGCTTAATTCTGGCGTTGAAGTTAATTTCTGAGCTTTGATGTATTCAGAGACCTATAGTAGAATTTTATGTCGAATATTTTCGTGGTACATTTTTTCCTTAAAAAGTCCTGTTTTACAGGACATTTTTGGCATTTTAGAAAAAAAGGGTCCAATTGACCCATAAAAATAGTAGCTACAGGGTTAAAATGCTCCACAAAAATATTCTTCGTAGTATTTTACATCAAATTGCTGAACCCATCATATACCTAAAATGTGAGGTTACATGGTTTTCGTATGCCGACTCACCATAAGAATGTGAAAAAAGGGGAAAACTTTGACCCCTCCTAAAAAAAAAATTCAGACGTAAACTTTCAAAACGCCGATACAAGTATATTTTTTTTGGCGCCCTCTACCAGAATCCGTTGTCAGAACCTTGTTATTTTAAAAAAAATTTGATTTTGTTGTGAAGTGTTTTAAATAATTTTGTACTTTTTCAGCCCATGCTTTATTTTGGGTTGCTTGGGTACAAATAACATAATGAATACTAATAGATTGAATTTAAATTAGACAAAGGTCACAGAATAGCGACGCGGCTACGTGACAGTGTTTTGAAGAAACTTTATTGTACCTGAAATTGTGTGGGCGTTGTGTGTTCTACGCGCCTAAATAGAAATCATAATAGGAAAGAAATGAAAAAAACGCAATTACATTGGCATTGATGTGAAGATCCTTGTGCTATTTGAATTTTTTAGGAGGAAATTTTTAATAGAGATTATCATGAAATGCTTTATGAAATTATAAACTCAGTAATGGCAAAGAAATAAAAAACTAAAATAAATTTAAATTTAATTTAAATTTAATTTAAAATAAACTAAAAAAAATGTTGAGGACTTTGTGCTATTTTTATTTTTTGTGCAAGCCAATTGTTTAAAGCGATTATTGTGAAATGCTGAGAGTCATTAAAGATCAGATTATGCTAGACAAAATTATTTAATTAATTAAACCTTAATTAATTAAACAAAAAACTAAAATAAATTTGTATAAATGTTGAGGACTTTGTGCTATCTTTATTTTTTGTGCAAGAGAGTCATTAAAAATAAATTAACTATGCCAAAAAAAAATTATTTAATTAATTAAAAATTGCAAGAAAGAGCAATAATTGGAGAAAGTTATAAAGTATATTTTGACGACAATTGACTTAAAATAATATGACTATTAAAAATAAATAAAAAATAATAATAATGATGAATATAAATATAAATATAAATATAAATATAAAATATAAATATAAATATAAATATAAATATAAATATAAATATAAATATAAATATAAATATAAATATAAATATAAATATAAATATAAATATAAATATAAATATAAATATAAATATAAATATAAATATAAATATAAATATAAATATAAATATAAATATAAATATAAATATAAATATAAATATAAATATAAATATAAATATAAATATAAATATAAATATAAATATAAATATAAATATAAATATAAATATAAATATAAATATAAATATAAATATAAATATAAATATAAATATAAATATAAATATAAATATAAATATAAATATAAATATAAATATAAATATAAATATAAATATAAATATAAATATAAATATAAATATAAATATAAATATAAATATAAATATAAATATAAATATAAATATAAATATAAATATAAATATAAATATAAATATAAATATAAATATAAATATAAATATAAATATAAATATAAATATAAATATAAATATAAATATAAATATAAATATAAATATAAATATAAATATAAATATAAATATAAATATAAATATAAATATAAATATAAATATAAATATAAATATAAATATAAATATAAATATAAATATAAATATAAATATAAATATAAATATAAATATAAATATAAATATAAATATAAATATAAATATAAATATAAATATAAATATAAATATAAATATAAATATAAATATAAATATAAATATAAATAAAAATATAAATAAAAATAAAAATAAAAATATAAATATAAATATTAAAAATAATTATAAAAAAATTAAAAATATTTAAATTCTTACAAATAATAATTTCACAACAGACAGCCACAAGTCAAGTCCCCACAGCACTATATGGGTTTAGATTTACTAATTATTACTAATATTTGTTTCTATCAGAATTTTGTCCGAATTAAATTTGTATCCCAAATCCACCGTTCAATCGATATTTAACTTTTTCAAACTAAATCTTTATTAATTTTTTAAATAATATTAAAGAAAAACATCCTCAGCTGCCGTGTCATCGTTGTGCGTTGTTTTTGTGACTATTTGAGTGCTGCACTGCGCATTACCACTTCGCTCATCTTCCAATCCTTTCACTCACTTCCTCTTTTCTCTTACTTTCTCATTCCCTTTGAACACTTCCACTTCAGTTCAGCAACAGTTGCCCGCACCGACCACAACAACGCTGCAAATGGAATCACAAGTCGTATCACTTTACAACATTACCTGCATTTTACAACAGCAGCAGCAACGAGACCAACCGCCAACCAACCAACCAACCAACAGCAACCAGCAACATGACTGTGACACGTTGCTGTTGAAATGGTTGGCGCAAAAAAAGGAATAAAAGATCACAAAATTGTTGCCATGTTTTCATTTTCTGCACAGGAAACGTTTGGGCGCAACGGCAGCAGCGCAAATGAAAAGGATGACAACGACAGCGACAGCAACAACAGAAACAGCAGCGACAGGAGTTTTTGTGACGCTGCAGCGTCGCACTGCAGCGACTATGGCAACCAGCAAAAGTCAGCAGTCAGCGGCTGCAAAAATCACTTGTGCCAAGATATGGCAGGACTCATTAGGATTAATTTTCCGGTTGCAACATAGACAGCGCGCGCACATAGAGAACGACGACGACGACGACGACGACGAGGAACTTTGCTGTCGTGCGGCAGCAGCAACGAGCACAAAGAACGTGGCCCACACCGATGACACGAATGCAATTTTTCACCTACACACACACACACACACCCACACATATACACAAAATCCATGTGCGTCTGTGCTGGTGGCGCGCCAGCATCAGCAAAAAGGATCAAACTGTCAGTTTGGTTAATAAAGAGCAAAAGTATGCGGCCGGCCCGCAATCTCGCCCACTCCGCATTCGATGCCGCATTTCACCTGTCGCCGCCATGTCTACAGAAAAGCGAAAAACAAAAACTAAATGAAATTTAATCAAGAGCTGAAATGAAAGTATGCAGTTTAGAACCACAACAGCAACAACGCCAGCCAGCAGCAGCCGCACAAGAAGAAGAAGAACAAGATAACCGCACATACTGGCGCAGACACTGGCAGTTGGTCGTCGCACGTACACGAGGCAAAGTGACAGTTTAACGTCAAAGCCTAAAATGTCCTGCAACATTTTAGCAGCACAAAAGAGCAAACATACAGAGAGGAAGAGAGAGAGACTGATATATGGGATGAGCGTGTGCGAGAGTGGACTGTGCAAGCTACGGCTGGCTGCAAGATGAGTCAGAGTCGGTGTTGTTGTTATTGTTGTCTTAAATGTCTTGTCATGTATTTTGCATGTATGCAAAGTGTATATATGTATGTGTGTGTGTGTGTTTTTGTGCTGTAATAAAAGGCAGCAGGCAAAAGGAAAACTTTGCAATTAACTTTGATTAAAAAGTTTCCATTTTGCTCTTCTTACGCTTCGACATGCAGTGGACAATGTCGAACAAGCAAATGCAAATCAAAGAAAATTGAGTCGCACACAAAGAACGAAGGACAGTGCACGAAAGTAGGCCAGCAGTGAAATCATTTTCATTTAAATTGTAGCATTAATTATGTGGCAACAAAAGCAGTGGCCAATTTGCTGGGGAACAGTTTATTGTTGGCATGGTTTCAGCATGTGAAGGTAAATGAATGAATGTAGCGTTAATGCAACTGATGTGTACTTCAGGCGATTTCTAGTGCTTTGAAAGTGATTCATATGAACAGTGCTGGAGTTAAAATCCAGTTGTAGTAGAGAACTTACATGAATTTTACTTTAGATGAAAGCGTATGTCACTCATACGCCCCGTAGTGTAGCAGAAATTTGCATTTGTGGCGTATCAGAAATTATTTTCTTAAAACTTATGAAAGAGAGATAGTTTTTTAACTATCAGCGGAGCAGCGGACTATAATTTATATCCTATTCACCTGAAATTTTTATTTATTTTGCTATAAATTTGTATGTTTGGTGGCATTTAAGGGAAAAAATCATTCTTTAAACATTAACATTCCTTCGCAAATACTCATACATCATGAATTTTGCTTTAAATAAAAGTTAATGTCACTCATACGCCTCGTAATGCAGCAGAAATTTGCATTTCTGATGTGTAAGAAATTATTTTCATAGAATTTATGATAGTAGACAGTTTTTAAAGTATCTAATTACCAGCTAACGGCATTCATAAAGCAGCAGAATTTCGATTATTTCATTGATTTGAGAGTTAAGACTCACAACGTATAAGACTTAAATATCCTAATTGTTCAGTTGTCTCATAGAACTGAAATAAATTTTGCTTTAAAGCTAACGTCACTCATGCGCCTCGTAGTACAGTGTGGCGAATAAGAAATTATTTTCTTAGAACTTGTGAGAGGAAATAGTTTTTAAAGTGTCTATTTGGCAGCTGACGACATTCATAAAGCAGCAGAATTTCGATTATTTCATTGATTTGAGAGTTAAGACTCACAACGTATAAGACTTATATATCCTATTTGTCCAGTTGTCACAAAGAACTGAAATGAATTTTGCTTTAGATAAAAGTTAATGTCACTCATACGCCTCTTAGTGCAGCAGAAATTTGCATTTCTGATGTGTAAGAAATTATTTTCATAGAATTTATGATAGTAGACAGTTTTCAAGTGTCTAATTGGCAGCTAATGACATTCTTAAAGCAGCGGATTTTCGAATTTGTCATTGATTTAAGAGTTCAAATTTACTTTTATAAAACTTATATATCCTATTTATCCAGTTGTCACAAAGAACTGAAATGAATTTTGCTTTATGTTAACCCATTAAAACCTGACCCCAGAAAGGCTTGTGCGATTTCCATAAAATTGTACACAATCTTATTAATTGACCTAATCAAGAAAAAAAATCAAGCAAAACATTCATACCATGTTTTTTTTTTGTCATGTTTTTCGCAAACATTACACAAATAAACAAAATCAAACATTTGCGGAAAATAAAATGTGCCAATAAAATATCAGCTGCTGGGATTTTGACATTTTCACGCGTTGCGTTGTATGAAAATTGGCAGTGTTTAGGCCCAACGCTGCATTCGCGCAACACAAAACGTAAAGAATATTTTTTGTTTAAAAAATAAAACAAAAAAATTTTCAAAACTTATTTTTAAATAGTTTAGCATTGCAAAATGCAGCCCACTAAGGGATTTTGATAGGTTTGAAGAATAAGTATTTTTGATTGAATTTCAAAAATTCCCCAAAAAAAACCTTTGACTTTGGATCGAAAAAAACGTATGAATATTTAAATAATTTTGAAATCTGAGTATGGCAGAATCTAAAACGATCAATTCTAATCCAATTCTACCCATTTTCAAGTCTTATGTCTTTATGAATTACTTAATATAGCGAAATTCCCAAACGTTGCGCAAACGCAACGCTCAGGGCTTAATGGGTTAAAGTTAATGTCACGCATACGCCTCGTAGTGCAGCAGAAACTTGCATTTGTGACGTGTAAGAAATTATTTTCATAGAATTTATGATAGTAGAAAGTTTTTAGTGTCTATTTGGCAGCTAACGACATTCATAAAGCAGCGGATTTTCGAATTTTTCATTGATTTGAGAGTTCAGACTCACATCTTATAAGACATATATCCTATTTGTTCACCTAAAATGTTAGCTTTTATCTGGTGGCATGTTTTGAGTGTTGATTTAAGGGAAAAAAGCATTGACAAAATCATTTTCAATGTTCCAGTCAGATCTGAACTTCTTAATGTTAACTCTAACAAAATCAGCTATTCCAGAAATGCTGCAATTACCCTACCGTATCGTAATGTTGCTCATACGACCCGTAATGCAGTACAAAGCAACCAAACAACCATTAATTACAAAATATTACTCATACGCCTCGCAGCGCAAAACCGTTTTAATTTTAAAAATGCAAACATTTTAGGGGAATGAACACAAATATTAAAAAAAATAACAATTGAAGATTATAATTCCTGTGCCCACAAAAATTCAATTTGTTTAATGGACAAACTGAAAGGTGATCTGCATGGATGAGCACATTTTTAGCAGCGTGTTTCATTGTCGATTGTATGACTAACTGCTTACGCACACAAAATGTCATGGACCTTTACAAAAAAAAACAACAAAAAATAAAACTCTGTACATACACACACACTCACACAGACATTCACATTGTCGAAGTCATTCATCGATTTGTGCAAAGTGCAACACAATTGTGCCAAAAAAGAAAATTTGAAAAAAAGGTGAACAAACAAAATCAAAGCAACGCTTGCAGTGCAGCAATTAAATTCCATTGTTGGGTGAGATAACGCACACAAACACAGTTACAGTCACACACACACACACACAGACTTACAGGTGACAGTCGACTGCATCGTCGTTAAGTGCAGCAACAGTGGCAGCGGTTGGCGGGATCTGTTGGCCACAGCGCGCCGCATATCGCATGGCAGCGTTCCCGCCAGGCGCGCTGCTGACATTTCAAAAGCAAACAACGAGCGTACAAATGCAATGAATAAATTGTCAATAGACGCTGACGACAACGAACGCCAAACAAGCGTTGCCGGGCCGCTGTCGGTGCGGGCGAGCGCCACAAACGTTTCGCAGCGCTGCCATTCAATTTGATTTCATTTTTGTTGCTGCCAGTGTGTGTGTGCACTGGCCGTGGATATTGCAACTGCATGCCAAGGAGCCGTGGGTTCGGGTGTGATTTGGTGTCCTTTCCTTGCAGCGCGTTCGTGTTGCGTTGTTTTTGTGCGCTTTGCAATTTTGGTTTGCTTTGGTTTTCAGTTGTGCTGCTGCCGCTGCCGTTGTTTGAATGCTTCTGACTCGTTGTCATCGGGCTCAATGTTCATTTGGTCCTCGCGCTGGCAGGGGCTGGCCGCATCGAATATCCTGTTGCTAACCTCACCCGCAAAGCAAACACACACTAACACATATACACACGTATACACTATATAACGGGCCGATATTTGTATGTTTGCTAGCATTGTTGCATAGGACAGGGGCGCAAAGAGACGATAGCCGAGCAGAGCACAATACAAAAATTTGTAAATCTGCCGCATTTTTGGTCGTCATTTGCAAATACCGTAGCGCCCACATGCGCCCAATGTGCTCTGTAAAATGCCAAATGCAACAAAAACAACAAACCAAAGTATAAAAAGTGTCATTTGTATTTGCTGCATACAGTTGTGGGATATTGTCAGAGTCGATGCCGATTTTGCGCCCACGCACACACACACACACACACACACACGGGCATTGCTCACGTTATTTCCGCCCGGACGAGTTCCGCTTCGGCTACCACTCCTCGCCTCTCAATCAGCCAAGCCATGGCCAACACATTTGTCTCTGGCAATGTGTCTGTGCCGCTGCCCGCATTTCGGTCTCGCTGTCCGTCTGTTAGCCGGCCCGTTTGTCCATCATTCGTTCGTTGAACGTTTTTATTATGCCAAATGTTGCTGTCGTTTATTCGTTACACAAATGCATTTTTGTTCATTCGTGTGTGTGTGTATTGGTACAAATAAAATATTTGTTTGTATGTGTGTGTATGCGTGTGATTGCTGTGGCATTTGTGTATGCGTGTGCAGTGATGCGTGCGCATGTATGCATTGTGGTAAATCGATTTTTATCGCCATTGATGTGGCATTTCGCATGCTCTCAGTTGGCCCTCGGCTGCCTCGACGCCCTGTCTGTCCATCGTTGTTGCTGTGCATTGCTGGCATGCAACAATGTCAGCCACTACAACAATAACAATTGAGTGATTTGTTTGCATTAAGCATATAGATGCAAATTGTACATGGCATATCGCATGCGATATTTTATTGCATTTCGCAGCGACGAACACAAGAATGACAAATTGCTAACGTTGACTGTATGGTCGAAACTTTAAAGTAGAAATTTCACAAAAAACACGGCATTGATACTGTTGCGAAAGCTTGAAATGAAATAATTTGAGAAGATTTCAAAATTTGTTGCTTTGGATTTTTTATATAGTAAGAAAATTATATTAAAAAGGCCCAACTTGAAATTTTTTCACATTGATTTTGTTTGGAATTATGGCATTTAAGATTTTGTTTGCTAATTTCATGGACCAAATTGTACGTTTAAACTTGTAAAATTTCACATTTTATGCTATAATCAAAGTGAACAACAACAACAACTTCTACCTAGCAACAACATATGCACAGAGGACACTCTACACAACGTTGTAATAAACTTTCACAGGCAGGAGGTGTATTTCTTAGGGGACAAAAGATGAAAGTCTCATCACCTGAGACTGCTAGCGGTAGGCTGATCATCCACTCAATCGTTTTTCTTATTTAACACAAAGCCTTGTTGAGGTTCTATGCTTCCAAACAGAGTAAAAAAGGAGAACAAAATGTAAACAATAACAAATAAACAACCAGATATTGAATGCAATTTGATGTTTTTGGCTCTATTCTCCATAAATTTTTTCAATAAGTATGATATCTAATATTAATTAGAAATCTTTTAAATCAAATAAATAACGTATTGAGTTATCGCATGCGATAAAAATTTGAAGTAAATATAAATACAGGATTTCTTTCGCATGCAATTTTTTAGCCCAATACCATGTTTACCACCCAAAATGTTTATAACAAACAGATATTTATGTTAGACGGTTGAAGCCCCGGCCCCCCCTCCGCGTGCGCAGCTGCACAAAGACTATTTATAAATTATATAAACGCAGTCTTTCAGCATGGTTTTATTAGTTGTTTGAAAAGTTCAAAATATTGCATGCATGCAAACCCCAAAATGAGGCTAAATTGGGCAATAAACAAAACCTTAATTCGCATAGATATATCATATTTTAGTTATTTTCAACTGAATATCAGTTCAAAGGTCGTAAGCTATAGCACAGATTCTTTAATAATTTAGTATTATTTCAATATTTTACACATTAAACAAAAATTATCTTTCAAAAGTTATGAAGAAAACAAAAACTTTATTTAAAGAATGCCAAGTTCGCAAAAATTTGATTTGAAAATAATATGTCGCATGAGACAAAAAATATTGCATGCGATTTTTGTTTGAAATTTTACACAAAACAAATATGACACAAAACAAATGTGGCTTTGAGTTCTCATGAGCCGACACTAGTTATTGCATGCAATTTTTTAAAAATATTTTTACTCAGCGTTTCCAAGCTGTTTTTTTTGCATTACAGATAAAAAATTCAAACCACTTATGACAAATTGCAATTCTCGTTCTTTTCTTTGCAATTCAAGGAAACCTTTGACATAGCACATTGACATTAGTGACATTATTTGTATTCAAATCATTGTAAAATATTATTTGAATGACATTTATTTTGGGTTTCAACAATTCGATGCGATTTTTGTTTGAAATTTGACACACAACAAATTTGACACAAAACGAATGTGTCTTTGAGTTCTCATGAGCCGACACTATTTATTGCATGCAATTTTTTTTTAAATATTTTTACTCAGCGTTTCCAAGCTGTTTTTATGCATTAAAGATATACAAATTCAAACCACTATTGACAAATTGCAATTCTTGTTCTTTTCTTTGCAATTCAAGGGAACCTTTGACATAGCATGTGACATTATTTGCATTCAAATATTTTAAATTAATATTTTAATGGTATTTATTTTGGGTTTTAACAATTCGCATCTAAACTTTAGTTGTTAGATAGTTAGTTAGTCTAATGTTCCTTCAATAGGACGACGTAACCATTTGTCGTAGGCAATTTTTGGTTTTCTATTGCTTTTGAAAAATTAAAAGCCAAAAGCCATCATCAAGTTTCACAGATTGATTTAAATTTTAAGATTCAAAATAAATCTTCACTGTCTGCTGCTTTCATTTTAATCCATTACGCTTTGCTATTACCAGAGACTTAACTATTTTAAGTTTTTAAAGAAAATAATTTTAATTTTAATAATAATAATAATAATAATAATAATTTTTTTTGTTATATATTGCATATATATCTTAATTATTATTTGCGACAATTAATTTTTACGTTGCGTAATAACTGTTATGAGAAACACACTTTTTTCGTTCTCAATATTTATTATTTTGGTTTTTTTTTTACGTTGCTTCATAACTTTTATTTATGACTTATTTTTACTTACATTACCGATAACTTTTATTTTAAGAAATTTTTTTTAACGTTGCTTCATAAGTTTTATTTATGAGTTTTTGTTATTTATGTTGCCGATAAATATTATTTGAAAGAAAATTTTTTTTTACTTTACCTTACCACATTTTGAGTATGAATTGATTTTTAATCGTTTAGTTGTTCCTAAAAATTGGTTTTCTGCAGTTAATTTGGGTTTGTCAATTTGAAACAATTAAAAATCAATTCATACCCAAATGTGGTAATTCAACGTAAAAAAATGTTTTTTTCAAAATAATAATAACCGGCAACGTAAATTAAAAAAAAAATCATAAATTAAAGTTATGAAGCAACGTAAAAAAAATTTTCTCAAAATAAAAGTTATCGGTAATGTAAATAAAAGTTATGAAGCAACGTAAAAAAAAAATTCTAAAATAATAATTACACTGTACAACACAAAACAAAATAACAAGGTTCTGACAACGGATTCTGGTAGAGGGGACCAAACAAAAATATACGTGTATCGGGGGGGTCAAATTTTCCCCTTTTTGCACATTCTTATGGTGAATCGGCATACGAAAACCATGTACCATCACATTTTAGGTATATGATGTGTTCAGCAATTTGATGTAAAATACTACGAAGAACATTTTTGTGGAGCATTTTAACCCTGTAGCTCCTATTTATATGGGTCAATTTGACCCTTTTTTCTAAAATGCCAAAAATGTCCTGTAAAACAGGACTTTTTAAGGACAAAATGTACCACGAGAATATTCGCCATAAAATTCGACTATAGGTCTCTGAATACATCAAAGCTGAGAAATTAACTTGAACGCCAGAATTAGGCCGAAACTGAAAATGTGTTTAAGTGTTTATTTCGTACTTATTCAAAATTGGTACTAAAATGTCCTACAAAACTTGATTTTTGAGGGTTAGTGTGTATGGGAAAATTGTTGAACGCAAAATTTCACTATAAGTCACCGTACAAAAGAAAGCTCTAGATATAATTTATATAATAGAAAAAGGTCTCTGGCTTATTACATATAATTGATTAAAAAAAATTTTTAATAAACAAAAATATTTTTCAAGTTGCATGAAAACGCCCTAAACTTAATACATACCGAAAATTTTCTCTTCTCTTTAACATTTGAAGCCATTACAGCTGTTTGGGGGGGGGGGGCTTTTTTTTGTATGCTGCTACCGCTCAACAAATCAATGTGTGCGCCATCTGGCGAGTAGCATATGGCGCACTACAAAATTTGCTCTTGCTCGAAGACGTCAGCATATGCAGACGTGTGTGTGTGTGTGTGTGTGCGTTGAGCTGTATATGGCAAATTTCCAAACCGAACATATTAAGCCGAGGCCGAGAAATGAAGCGTACTTTGGCATTTGCAGGCGGCAGCAAAAAGCCCCAACTCGAGAAGAGCGCATACGGAGGAGGTGCAGCGTGCGACATGAAGCAGGAAATCGTTTTGTTCGTTTTACTTACAATTTTTCGGCACAAAATTGCTTTTTAGTTGTCGCTGCTTGTGTGTGCGAGTTGGCGAGTGTGAGTGAGTGCGTGGGGAACATAAACGCGCGCACACACACTTGTTTACGTGCAGCTTAACAACTACTCACACACACACACACACACACATTGGCAGACAACTAAGCGTACTGTAATCACATAAAGGATAATGACAACAGATTACGTGACACATTTTGTCATTTGGCTTTTTTCTCGTTAAGCAGCGGAAGATCCCCCACACCGTTTGCTTTTCTTTGATTTTTCGTTCGTTTTATTTTTTTTTTTCGAAACGCCGCAAGTTAAACGGCTTTTATTTTTAGATAAACATCAATGCATTGCTAGCAGATGCTGCAATACTTCGACATCGACGGCTTCGACATGGGTTTTTTTTTTCTTCTTCTTTGTTGCTGCTTTGTGATGTCATACGCGCAGTTATTTAGTTGTTGCTCGCGATTCCGCAATGCATTAATTTAAATTCTAAACATTTGCCACACTTTACGCAGCGTACTGCAAATGGCAAAACGATTTCACTTCGATGCGCACTTTTCGCCGTACTTCTCCGCGCTATCGCTGTGCTTGCGGCGAACGCGGTTTTGGGCGGCTGCTGTGAATTTTTACTTTTGTAACGACATTTTTAACCTGCGGGCATTTTTCGCCGTGGCCCCATACACACTGAAATACGTTTACTCATACATAAATAGAAACACACACACACATAGGCACACATAGCCACACAGGGGTCCTTGCAACATGGCGTCACAGCATCTCAACACTTTTTTGCCGAGTGGCGAGTTGACAACAGCTACAACAACTAAGCAACAACAATAATAAGAGTAAACATAAAACAACAACAACAAGAACAACAACAGCAACGTGTTGAAAACGTGCTCACGCGACTGGTAGCGTTCTTGTTTTTTGTTTTTGTGCTCGGTTGCTTTTGATGAAAGAAGTTTGCCACGTTTGAGATTTGAAAACTGTACAGAAAAGTGTTTGTTGTTGTTGTATACGCCAGTAAGTATTTCTCATTTAATATTTTAGGATTTTATTTTATTTTATTTGTTCTTGCAGCTGAACCTCCAACTTGAAGTGAAGCAGCAGTGCACAGTGATTCGTTCCATAGACAAAATTCAAAAAATTTATAGTCTCAGATTTTAACGATTTTGATGTCATTTGAAAGGTAAAACTCCAACTAAGAAAACCCCAAAAAATCTGTGCAAAAAATGAATTAGTGTCTGTGCAGAAGCGGCTCAAAGTTGAAACTTGTTTCACAAAAAATGTAAACACATATTTTCTGTGTTTTAGTCTATTGAGTAAAAAAAGTTTAAAAATACATGGTTAGCAAGAAGTTGCTAAAACTTTCAATATAGATTAATAAATAATGTGGCCATTTTCGCTTTTAATCTTTTCTCAAAATTTACAAAGCTGAGGTTTTTACTTCATTTTAAATTTAAAATATTTTTCTAAATTAAAAATCTGAAAATTGGCAAAACTTAGAGGAAAATATCTAAAAAGTATGTGAAAGTATGTTCCTGGATTTTCTTTTATTTTAAGAAGCATTCTTCCTTTGTCGTACAATGTAATTACATCCTCCGATATCTTCCGATCTCAGAAAATAATTCAATTTGAAAAGTGGTCTAAACACCTATTTTTCGACAAAATTTATTGAATTCATCCCTAAAAGTATGCAATCAGCATGAAAAATTGAGAAAACTCCAAAAAAGCAAAACATATGTCTATTATTATCATTTTTATTGCAAAACTAAAAGTTCCTAAGACAATTTCTGTTAGTCTTTGCAATTATCAATGTTGACGTTACCGATCAAATGTAAAATCTGAAAAATTTAACCAACACACTCGTTGCTATAGCTCACCAAAAATGACAAAAATTGCAAATTTAAGTCTCAGACATTGCCAAACGACAACAGTTTAAGAAAAACAAAATGGAGATTTCAATTCAGCAGACCATGATTAACTAGTGTACCAAATTTTATGATGAACGGACCACTTGTAGTGGTACCGCGTGACCACTTATGCCAACAGTATAGCGCACAAGCCAATCGACAAGACCAACGTACATCAATCGGTGCGCGCGCCACTTTGTTTACATTTGCAAGTGTCAAGTGTCGCATGCACAAGAACGCCGGCGTCACTCAAGTGGCCTGCACTTGCACAAGCGACACATGTCACAACACATGTGGGCACTTGCACCGATCGCGCATTGCAATACGACCCGACCTACCGCAGGTCGACGCAGAGCGTTGGCCCACTTAGAGAAAGTGCCGCGTCGTCAGAGTTGACCCGCGCTGTGATTGGTTCGATGCAAATCGACTGGAAATGGAAGGAGGAGCACTGGAATTGCCCCTCCGCACAATCGTTGTAAATTTTAGTATATAAGACCTTGTTTTTCAAAAATAAAATCAGCTTAATGACAAGAGGCAAACTGCTCGTTTACTTTCTTAGACTCTAGCTCAACACATCGGCTCCTAAGCCATCCTCCGTTTGGCGCGACCCGCCTTTACAATAGGTCACCCCGAACTACTGACGACCGCAACACTGACATTTTTTTCCACCACATGGCGATCCTGCCGACCAAACCTGAGATTCTGTTTTAAATGCATCAGCAAAGAAAACTAAACAAAAAGAAATAGAAAAACAAAAAGTATTTGTAAATTTTGCTACTTTTTACCACCGAAAATGATAATGATGGTCATATAATAAATTTTACAAAATTCACAACTAAACTGAGAAACACTTCGACCACATCTTCTGATTCTGAAACACAGACTAATGAAAAACCCACCGTAACACCGATCCTGCCCAACACGAACTGACGACACACATCCGACCTCGCAATGATGAAAACGCAAGCACTGATGACAATGGCACCGATCACCTTCATATTTACAGACAGCAAAGCGCTACGCAAACAGCTAACTACCAAAGTTGCGCACCTGATGAAACCCCATCGCAACCGCCCAGACGCAAGGGTTCTACGTAAAATTCGTCACCACCGTAAACCAACTAAGCCGCTCACTTGCAAGCCACCAACACAGCACCGAGTGCAGGAAATCACACAAGACTTGAAGAACGTTTTACCGAAGGATACACAGGTCCAGACCCAAGAAAAGTGCACCTTAATAATCAACAACATCTTTCTATATATTTACAATTAGTTTCATTTACATTTACAATTATTTTCATAATTTTACAATACAAAAATAAAAAACAAAAACAAAAAAAAAATGTACACAAGAATACGTAATAACAACATTATACCAAACTTATAGTCAACTCCAAAGTACACACCAGAGAAACATTTGCAAATTTGTCATTACGTTACACTATACATTAAGCATGGTAGAATAGAAGTAATGCAAATTAACCAGCAGTGAGATGAGATGTCAACAACTCAAATCACTATCAACCAAACTACAAAAACAAGAACCGAAGCAACAGAAACGATCCACGGTCATTACCAACAGCAATTAAAATGCTTGCAGAAAATATTAATAACCGACAAGGACGCCCGACTCGAATAAACTACATACAGGGAAACGAGGGCGACCCGGAGGAACAGAATTCGACTCCTCCGGGGGAAGAAGAACAAATAATAAACGAATATATTTAATAACAAACAACTTAACCAATTATGTAACATTCAAATGCAATCAATTTTACAAACCCATGACATTTCTCATTGACACCGGAGCAGACGTATCAATTTGCAAAGTAAACAACGACGACACTTTCGACATTAACACTGAAAACAGATGCAAATTAACAGGAATATCACCTGCAGAAATCAATTCGATAGGAACATTTAAACTAACATTTCCCTTAAGAGACGCAAAAACCGAACTAACCTTTCAAATGGTCAACAACGATTTTCCAATTATCACAGATGGAATTTTAGGAAGAGATTTTCTACTGAAATACATGTGCAAGATAGATTACGAAACCCTCACTTTAACAATTATAATAAACGAAATTGAACACGTATTTCCCATTACAACAAAAACCCCACACAACAAAACACACACAATTCCACCCAGATGTCAAGTCATAGTACCGATAAATTTAAACCTAGAAGAAGACAGCGTCATTTTAAACAAAGAACTCACAAACGGAGTATTCTTAGCCAACTCTATTGCACCAGCAAAAGGCAACTGTCACATCAAAATCATCAACACAACAAACAAAACAGTCACAATAAAAAACATAGAACCACAAATAGAAAAACTGTCAAATTACACAATATCAAGAACACAACACAGGAATAAGTGCACAAACAATAGCAGATTTGAAAAACTCATAGCCACGCTAAAGCTAGACACTTTTGACCCACAAATCAAACAAGAACTAGTGAACATTTTTCGACAGTACCAATCGATATTTCATTTGGAAGGAGAAGAACTCACTACAAACAATTTCTATGAACAGCACCTAAATCTAGAAAACACAACACCAGTTTATATAAAGAATTACAGGCTACCACAAACACAACAAGAAGAGATAAAACAACAGGTACAGAAACTAATAGACAGCGACATAATAGAACCCTCAACAAGCCCATATAATGCACCTCTGCTATTAGTACCGAAGAAAAGTGATGATAACACAAAAAAATGGAGACTAGTTGTGGACTACAGAAAACTCAATGACAAAATAATTAACGACAAATTTCCACTCACCCGACTAGAAGACGTTCTAGACGTCCTAGGAAGAGCAAAATACTTTTCAACTTTGGACATGACCAGTTCTTTCCACCAAATCCCCTTAGCACCAAGTTCAAGACCACCCACAGCATTTTCAACTCAAGATGGACACTACCAATTCAAAAGACTCCCTTTTGGACTTAAAATATCCTCTAATAGTTTCCAAAGAATGTTGACAATAGCTCTCAGCGGATTAAGCTCAGAAGCGTTCTTATACGTTGATGACATTATTGTGTTTGGATGCTCACTAAAGCATCACAACGCAAACTTAATCAAAGTATTTGACCGATTGCAACAATACAACCTGAAGCTAAACGCAAGCAAATGCCACTTTCTTAGACCAGAAGTTATCTATTTAGGCCATTTAATCACCGACAAAGGCGTTAAGACAGATCCAACCAAATGCGAAGCAGTTATGAAATACCCCACGCCAAAAAACGCAGATGACGTACGAAGATTCATTGCCTTCTGCAATTACTACAGACGTTTCATACCTGACTTTGCGAATATCGTCAAATGTTTAAACTCTCTCCTCAAGAAAGGGACACCCTTCATTTGGTCAGACGAGTGCGAACAAGCCTTTAAAAATTTAAAAGAAAAATTAGTCAATCCACCTGTACTACAATATCCAGATTTTAACAAACCTTTCATACTAACAACAGACGCCTCAGACTTTGCCTTAGGAGCAGTACTATCACAAGGTGAAATAGGACAAGACCTACCAATCTCTTATGCAAGCAAATCACTACAAAAACACGATATAAATAAACCAATTATAGAAAAAGAACTCTTAGCAATACACTGGGGAATAAATTATTTCAGATCATATCTCTACGGTAGAAAATTCGTTGTAGTAACTGACCATAGACCACTAGTTTCACTATTTTCTCATAAAAACCCATCGTCGAAAATGACAAGAATCAGATTAGACTTATCTGATTATGACTTCGAAATAATATACAAACAAGGAAAAATTAACACAAACGCGGATGCTTTATCACGCATAAAAATCGACAGCGACACCCTGAAGGCAATGATTCCAACACAGGAAGATAACGTAAATGACGGCAAACGAAAAGAAATTCTAGCAATGACAAGGAGCAAGGCAGCAAATTTAAGAAAGAATATTGAAGATACGCGCATTACTGAAAATGAGAATATTAATGAAGATAAGGGTACCATTACACGCGACAATAGGAAGGACAAATCTCAAGAGCCCGATCAACTCTACATATGGGAATGTACCTCTATGAACGACGTGAAAAATATGAAAAAATTGAAATTTGAAATTAAAGAAAAGCATCGGCCGATGATACATATTGATAATAATGAAGTGCACGTGACTTGTAGCGATGACCCTTTGAATCTAGATTCAATGTTGGAGAAACTACACAGCTCACTAAAGAACCTGCATATAAAGGAGCTAGCCCTTTGCAGAGAAAATTTTAAATTTGAAAATATTACAATGAATGCATTCAAGAAGAAATACAATGAATTAAATAAAGATAAATGCTCGCCTATAAAAATACTAATATACAACGCTCCACGACATATTCAAAGTAAACTACAACAATATAAACTAATAGACGAATATCATAACGCTAGCACAGCCGGACATTTAGGAATCAGAAAAACAATTTTAAAATTAAAACAACGCTATGCATGGAAAAACATGCGACAAATGGTAAAAGAATTCGTAAACAATTGCTTGACCTGCAGCAAGAACAAAACAATTAGGCACACAAAAGAAAAACTGATCAAAACAGACACGCCAACAACAAGCTTCGAAACCATCACTATTGACACAGTCGGACCATTAAGAGTATCGAATGGATTCCGCTACATATTAACCATGCAATGCGATCTGACAAAATTTGTCATCGCACACCCAATAGAAACCAAGGACGCAAAAACAACAGCAAAAACACTTGTAGAACAGTTCATTCTGAAGTACGGTTGTTTTAAAACATTGAAATCCGACCGAGGCACCGAGTTCACAAATGAACTAATGCATAACATATGCCAACTACTTGACGTACGACAAATATTCTCGACACCCTACCACCACCAAACAATAGGGGCACTTGAAAGAAATCACAGAACACTACACGAATACCTACTGGCGTTCACAACTGAACATGAATGGGACAAATGGGTACCATACTACACTTTCGCGTATAATACGACACCACATGTCGAAACACTGTACTCACCGTACGAGTTAGTTTTCGGCAAATTACCGTCACTACCATGTGACAAAATATACGAAAACAAAGCTATTTATGACATTGACAATTACGCCAACGAAACAAAAGTTAGGCTACAAACATCTATAAATAAGGCTAGGAATATCATAGAATTAGCTAAAGATAAGAGAAAGATAAATTATAATAAGAATGTCAACAATATACCATTAAAAATAGGAGATTTAGTTTTTGTTAAGTTAGAAACAAATAAGAAATTACAAAGTCCCTACCATGGACCATACAAGATTGTAGATAGAAATGGAGTAAACTCCACAATAGAAATAAATGGTAAACATAAGATATTACATAACAATAACCTTAAGAAATTTCTAGGAAATAATGATATAGCAACTATCAAATAAAATTGTACAAAAAGCAAACACAAAATATACTTATTGCACTAAGAATTGAAATTAGCCAATAAAAACTAAACATAGACATTATCTTACCCAACAAAAATATAAGAACACATACAATCATATAAGATAAATATCACATTGTAAATTTATTTGATAATAAGCCCCATCATATTGTAAAGCAATTCCAATGCCCCCCCCCCCCCCCCGAGATTCTAAGAATTATTCCAAGGAATAATTCTTCGCTTAAGGGTAAGGGTGTAGTGGTACCGCGTGACCACTTATGCCAACAGTATAGCGCACAAGCCAATCGACAAGACCAACGTACATCAATCGGTGCGCGCGCCACTTTGTTTACATTTGCAAGTGTCAAGTGTCGCATGCACAAGAACGCCGGCGTCACTCAAGTGGCCTGCACTTGCACAAGCGACACATGTCACAACACATGTGGGCACTTGCACCGATCGCGCATTGCAATACGACCCGACCTACCGCAGGTCGACGCAGAGCGTTGGCCCACTTAGAGAAAGTGCCGCGTCGTCAGAGTTGACCCGCGCTGTGATTGGTTCGATGCAAATCGACTGGAAATGGAAGGAGGAGCACTGGAATTGCCCCTCCGCACAATCGTTGTAAATTTTAGTATATAAGACCTTGTTTTTCAAAAATAAAATCAGCTTAATGACAAGAGGCAAACTGCTCGTTTACTTTCTTAGACTCTAGCTCAACACATCGGCTCCTAAGCCATCCTCCGTTTGGCGCGACCCGCCTTTACAATAGGTCACCCCGAACTACTGACGACCGCAACACTGACATTTTTTTCCACCACACACTCCTTCTAATTTTGTCCCGCGGTTGTATGGACTGTGCACCACTGTGCAGTGGTGCAAACGTGCAGCTGTAGGCAGTGGCTTCTTTTGCTATCTTTTGAGCCATTTTTTGTGGCTTTTTCTTTAAATATGAAAGACAAGAAATCAATAACACATTTCATGGCTGTCCAGGAAGTGTTGTTTTGAGGATTTGGCAAACATTTTAAAAGACAGAAACAAATTTGGAAGAAAAATTTAAAATCGTAGTAGGAATTTTGAAATATTTTTATTCCAAAAAAATTTCTTTCACATTAAATTTTTTAATATACAATTTTGTTTATTAAACAATTTTCCTTGCCTTGTAAAATAGATGAATCCATTAAGAGAGAAAACAAGACCCATAGGTGCTTCTTTGTGGTTGAGACGTTTGTGGCATAAAACCACAGCAAGAGATATGATTGAACAAAGGCCAGCAATATCAATAAAGCAACAGCAACAACAAAACAAAAAATAGACAGCTGCTGCTGCTGATCTGCTAATATTCGAATATTCGCTTTTTTTGTCCCATCCATTGCACGTTTTGATGCGTTCTTCTTCTTCATTACGGCAGACATCAGTTGCATTGCTGCTATTTGCAATTTGTGCGCTGTTATGCAACTTTTCAAGGTCCATGCAACGTGCGCTGTGAAATCGGCCATCAGCTCAGTGCAATTTAATAAGTCGCTGCTTTTCTTGTGTTTGTCTCTCACACGCTTTCAATTCTGCCTCGTGACTGCGCAGCTGCAGCCGCTGTTGCAGGCTTCCTGCTGCTGGCCGACTATCGTTTCTCGCTTTTGCATTTCAGTTGTCCTTCATTGCCAGTTCAGTAGCATGACACATTTTTGCTGCTTTCCTTATCCTGCTTTGCACTTTGTAATGGTTCGCATATGTCCTTTGTAGCAGTGCCCCCCATGACATCAAACGCAAGCAACAGCACAGTTTTTAATGGCACATTTGCAATGAATGAAAATTCATTCATTGCCTGGCGTTCGCCTTGCTTTGTGCTGCTTTCATCGACAAGTTGCCTGCCTTGGCTTTTATTGCTTTTCATATAAGATTGCAATATGTCTTGGGGGCATGGCTGATTTGCTGCTGCTTTGCATTGCTGTCAGTTGGACGCAACAGTTCGCATAACTGAACAAAATGGCTTACATAAAGAATGCGAAGTTAGAGTAGAAGATCAGCGAATTGGGGGAGGCAAAGGATTCAGTTGAAAGTGTTGTTAACAGCAACAAAATGTGTCTGTTGCATAAACTTTTATACTCATAATTGATACTCGCTTTCTAACAAAGGGAAGATGCACTAGTTTTCTATGTAACACAGCCACTATTACAAGAAGGGGTTGTCCCAGGCAGAGGCTCTCGGTTGATAGCAGCTCAACATTGAATATATTGTAACGATGAGGCACTCTGTGCTGTGAATGCTTTTCCAAGCATACTTTTAGGCATGCACTTTGGAGTACGGCCGGTTGGCTATAACTACGATATGGTTCGCGGCGGTAATAGGCTGTGCTAGAACGATCGAGATAGAAAGTGCAACTGGAATGTGCAAGAAACTTCGGCGCTATAAGAAAACCAGTATAAAAGGCAGCAGTGTGCAGCGCAGAGGGTCGAGTCTGTGTTGAGCAAGCAAAGGGGAAACATGCAATAGTAGTAGTGTAAAGTAGTAACAAGTGTAAATTTGTAAATAAAGCGATTGTTGCTTTTTGACTGCATTTGCGTTTGTTTTATTTTCAAGCACAATCCAAAACGAACTTAGAGAAGTCATTTTCGTAACAATATCAAACTTGATTTCAACATCTCAAAAAGGTAATGGGGGTCCAAACCATTAAATACCTGTTTGCTACAGATACTTTGGGCCCAAATGTTGCACATGGAACCTTTCAAAATGAAATCATATATGTATTCACCATTGCCCTCGATCGATGAATATCACTTGACAAACTCTTTACTTCCAAATCTTCTCAATATCCACTTCCCTACAAAGTTTTGAAACTCTCTTTCTCTCACTTGAAATCAACTCAACCACTACAGACACACTCACCACTACTCCAAAGCCTACATAACCTCACTTACTTTGTTTACTCTGCACATAAATCTTAATCGCTGCAGCAGGCAACTTTTGCTTGGCCCCGCAACAAAAGCAAAAGCACCTCATAAAACTAAAAAAGAAAATAAAAAAAAAACAAAACATTATTGCCACTAATGCCAGAAATGGGAAACGGAAATTGGCCGTATTGCTCATAATAATTTCCTTGCCTGCCGCCTCACCAAACTTCTTGCACTTCAGTGATTTTGCGTTTCCGCATTTATCGAAATTTTCGCTACCAATTTCGTGGCTTTGTTGACTTTTACGTAGTTGGTATTGTATGTGGAAATGGTTGAAACAATGGAAAATGAAATGTCAAAATGCGCTGCTATTGTTGTTGTTGTTGTTGTGCAGCTTACTGGCTAGTCGGCGCGACAGTTGCCAAAAACTTTCGGCGACTTTCTTATGTAGCAAAGCAGTCAATGGAAATACAAAAGTTGAAGAAAAAGTAGCAAACATTTGTTTGATATGAAAGTTGACAACTTTGGGTGCGCGGTGAGGGGCCTAGAAGTGCAAGGTCCTTTCAAGTTGAGTGCGCTTGAATTTTGCTTATTGCTTCATTTGAGTGGACGTCGTTGAAAGTGTATTTAAAGTTTAGCATACTCAACTTTTTTGATTGCAAACTTAAGACGACTTGAACTAAATTTGCAATGTAGACGGTGATTGGTGACTTAGGGGTGAGAAGGGGGTGGGGGGATTAATATTTTATAATGAATTTTTGTAAATTGAATGTTAACATTTTTTAAAACAAATCAAACTGTAATTAAAAAAGACTGAAATAGTTTAAAAAAATTAATTTTTTATAAAAAGTTTAAAATTAAAAAAAAATTATATTAAAAAAAGAATAGTAATTAAATCAAACTAATTAATTAATTAATAGTAATTAATCAAACTGAAATTAAATAGACTAAAAAAATGAATTTTTACGGGGGAGGGGGGATTCATATTTCATAAAAAAAGCACAAGTTTTTGTGAATTGAATGTTAAAATTTTTTTTAAATATTTTTTAAAGCAAATCAAACTGAAATTAAAAAAGACTTAAATATATATAAAAATTAATTTTTTATAAAAAATTTAAAATGAAAAAAAAAAATTAAATTAAAAAAAATTAAATTAAATCAAATTTTTCAGTATTGTTTTTAAGTAATTTAAATTAAAAAAAGAATAGTAATTAAATCGAACTAATTAATTAATTAATTAGTAATAAATTAAACTGAAATTAAATAGACTAAAAAAAATTAATTTTTACGGGGGGATGTGGGATTAATATATCATAAAAAAAGCAAAAGTTTTTGTGAATTGAATGTTAACATTTTTTTTTTATATTTTTTAAAGCAAATTAAACTGAAATTAAAAAAGACAAATATATAAAAAAATTAATTTTTTATAAAAAATTTAAAATGAAAAAAAAAATTGAATTAAATAAAATTTTTAAGTATTTTTTTTTAAGGAAATCAAACTGAATATAAAAAAGGCTTAAATAGATAAAAAATTAAATTTTTATTAAGAAATATAAAATTTTGTTGTAAATAAAGTGTCAATATTTTTCCATTTCCTAAATGAGAATCAATTTAAAATATTCAAATATATTAAATATTTCATTTGATTCGTAACCAAGTAATGGCGCCTAAAAGTATGTTGTCATTCACTCGTTAAGCAGCCAAGACTGCGCCAATTTCTCGCTCACTCATTCCTTTACTTACTATTTGTTATACCTGCACTTTCGTTTCAAATCCCATTCAAATTAATGCAGCAAACTGAGTACTGCAATCCTGCAAAATCCTTCAACTAATTTATTAATGAAAAATGTTGCCAGCAAAGTGCATTTTCTTTTTCATTTGTAAGGAAATTATGCTGCCATAATTTGCGTGCGAGATGATTTGCTGGCCAAAGCATGCAGCATGCGCTCTCTCGCTCTATCTTGTGCTCTCTCTTTCTAGCTCTTTTGCCATAACATTGAAAATCCTTTTGCAAATTTCCGAAATCAACTTTTCGCACAAATTGCGCAGCAAACTTTGGCTGCAACTGCTGTCAGCCGGCAGCAGCGGCAGCAGTCGAAAAGTTGCACAAAAATGAAAGAAGCAAAATGAAAAAAAATATTAAAAAAAAAATAAATATATATGTAAGTATATGAAAACGTGTAACACGGCAAAAGGCGGCGGCGAAACTTGCAACAGTGGCAGCAAGAACTGTCAACAAAACTCATTAGTGCAGGCGGCGACCATGTCCTGGCTGTGGACGCGGCTGCTGACTCAGAAACAGCAACTCAGATGCTGCAAGAGTCGAGTGGATGGCGGCAAGCTGCACTTGGGCGCTGCGGTTTGTGCGCGCTGCTTTGCATTTTGGTTGTTGTTAATGTTGTTGTTGTTTTTGTACAGGCGACTAATAAGCGTGGTAATGCAGTGACATTGTGCAAATTTCGTGCGCTCACGCCGAACAGCGCTGAGGGCGCCCGTAAGTATGCTGCGAAATTTAATATTAGCAACGAGTTGGCAAGAGGGAAAGTGGAAAAGTGAGCGAACGAACGAGCAGCGAGCGAGTGAATGAGGTCAACGCCAAATGGCACAGGCAGTGTTAACATTTATGTTTCGGTCTCTGTGTTGCTATTATTGTTGTTGTTGCTGTATGTCCTATAAGCTACTACATGCCACATTGCAAAAGTTGGTGTCGTACGTAACGCCACGAAAAAAAAAACACACAATAACAAACAAGAAGTGCAAACTTTTGCGACAGTTGCTGCCACTGTTGCAGCAGCAATTGTATTTGTTGTTATTTTTGTTATTATTGTTGTTGTTGTTGCATAACTTGTGGCGCAACATGCCATGTGACGCGCAGACGTTAAGCAATTTATTTATTTTTATTTGTTGTTTTTGTAAAAGTCAAGATTGCATATGCAACGCTGTCGTTGTTGTTGTGGTTGTTGCATATTGCATGTAGCAATGCACCAACAGTCGCCAGCAACGCTGCTGTAAACAACAATAAATAGCGAGTTATAATTGTTGCATATTGCGCGGCTGCGTGCACAAAAAACAGCAACAACAACAATGCATGCATGCATAACTGCAACAACAAACAACAAGTTGACAGCATTCAACACTCCCCAAAAGCGTTGAATTAAGTTGAGTGGAGCTGAGTTCAGTTGAGTTGAATTGAGTCGAGTTGACTCGGCAACTCTGGGCGGCACAAGGTGTCAACGGTGACTCTGTGTGTGTATGTGTGTGTGTGTGTGTGCCACGTGAATTGACAAATCAGACGAAGGCGCCTACGGTAGTGGCAGTCGCCATTCGTTGTTGTTGTAGATGTTTGTATGGGCGCCTGTGCGTGCCAGCGTGCGTGCGTTTGTATGTGTGTGTGTGAGTGTGTGAGTGAGTGAGAGAGTATTGGTGGCGTGGCATTGAACGTGACTCGCTTTTGTTGTTGTGCTGCTATTTGTTTTGTAGCACGTTGACGCGCTGCATAACTTTTGCAATTTAATTGGATTTTCGCTGCTGCCACACCAAATCACTTTGCCATTGTTTGACACTTGCCACCAATGTTGCACCTCTGTGGCATGTCTGTGTTGGAGCGTTCGAATGTTGCGTTCTGTGGTTTAGTGAATTTTTTTTAATTATTTTTGCGATGCTGCGATGGAATTTGACTTTTTCTTTGACCGCTTTTTTTTACTGAACTGGAAGCTCTTTTAGTGATAGACATGGCAGCCTAAAAGTATGCTCTAAAAAGCTTGCAACTAGTGGCATATATCAATGATACGTTCAACAATTTTTAGATCACTTTATGTTGGCATACTTTTAGGCTGAATTCTAAGCCACGAAACCCCTCAGTGCCTGTCGTTCAGCTGCAGCACTGTTGACCGCAACTGCATGCGGTCAGTCGTTCTGCATCTGTTTTCGATTTGCTCGCCAGTTGCGCGCTTAACCAACCTGACAGTTGCATGCAGAGATAGCAACAATGCGCCACACGTCAACGGCGCATTAATTAATTTTCGCTACTTTGACGCGGCGGTTAGTGCTGGTTGTCCTTCTGATGTTTTTATAGATTTGTTTTATTTTTAATTTTTATTATATTTTAGTGTTTATTTAGTTGTATATTTTTTTGCTATATTTTTTACGTATTTTTTAACTTTGCATGCCTTTGCTTTAATCGCTTTAAAGCTGCAGAGCGTAAATGTATTTTTTGTTTATTTAAATTAAAATGTACGCCAACTTTTCGCAACTCGTGTTAAACTTTGTTTGGAAGCGTTGATGGCGTTGGCGACGCCGGCACTGCTGACCACTGCACTGGCAGCCCCCTTCGCCGCCAGCCACTTGAACTCGGTTCGTGGCTCAGCTCGCCGCCACTTGAGCGTTGTTGGTGATTTTTATTTTATTTATTTTTAGCCGTTGACCTCTGGCTTTCCGCACACACACACCAAAATGTGCTTCCTGCTCTCCGCCCTCTCCCTATGCCGTTTCATATTTCATATTGCGCTGGTTTTTGTGATGCGCTCTCGCTCTCCTTTTCTCTCTCTTTCAATTCCGAAACTTTTTTATGTGTTCATAGAAAAAAATTTACGCGCCAGCGTTTTTGCATTTAAGGCTTTTTGTAAAAATTAAAAACAACAGCCAAATGCTGCACAATGGCCGCTCCGTACAGACATGTGTACGAGTGCGAATGTGTGAGTGTGTGTGTACGACGCGCAGACGAGGTCAAACAACAACGTTAACAAAACTAATTTAGTAGTGCATTGTACGAACCGCTGCGAAGCACACAAACAGTGGTGAACTGCCCGCCCACTTCTCCGCCCCAGCTGCGTTCCATATGCGCACACATGCACAAACAGCATTCAATAACAATGGCGGACGCGACAAAAGACTGCACGCGAAATTTATTGTTTAAATACAATCGGCATGCAATTTAATTACCGTGAATAGTGCAGTAATTAGTGCTGCGAAGAATTCAAATGTTCGCTGTTTTTGTGCATTTTGAAATCATGAATGAATGAGGTGAATAAACATGCAAAATGTGAAGTGAATTAATATAGAAAAATGAATAATTGCGAACATTTCGAAAAGGATTTTTATAGTTTTTTTGTACAAAAATGTTGAACGTATTTTTGACAAAAATAAGATAATTTTTTTTACTTGTATTTCATTTCATTTATCTTATTTATTTCATTTATTTAGAGTAATTTTTGTCCATAATTCGGCATTAATTTGATTTAAAAGCATACTTTTTGGCTGAAATAAAGACAAACGTTGATCTGTTTGCATTTAGATATGAATTGAATTTTTTCAAAAATAACTTTTAGTGTGTGTTTACATTTGTATTAACCCTGAAAAGCCAACCACATTTTATAAGGATTCGACTAATATAGTTTTAAAATGGAATTTAAGAAGCCGGTTGTGCAAAAATTCATTTAAAAGTGAATGAAAATGAAAAGCCATATTTCATATTTTGAAATAATTAAAATTCAGAAAACACAAATTTTTGTATTTAATTTTTTTTTATTAAACAGTAATTGAATCGGCAAACATTGGCTATGCAGTGTTAAAATAAATTCCAATAAACAATAAAATAAACTATGATTTAGTGCTACAATTAAAAGTTTGGTTCATTGTAAAATAGTTTTCTTTTGTCGCCTTTGTTCGTAGTCAGTTTTCTTTATTCTTTTTTCATTTTAAGTTTACCTTTTATTCTCATCAGTTTTACTTGCAATGAATGCAAAAAATTGATAAAAAAATTTGACCACTAAAACTTTGTATAACTTTTTTAGTTGTTTTTCGATTGCAAATCATCGTTGTGGCATACTTTTAGGCACTAAGAACTGTCTATTATTCCGAATTTATTATTTGTAGTTAATGGCTACTTACGCAGTTGAACAGTTTTGGAGGCGAAAGTGTATGTACGAATGTATGTATTTTTGTATGACGATTTCAACTATTGCAATGTTTACCTGAAAGTAAATAGAAAAGAACTCAATTAGGTACAGAAACTATGTATGAGTGAGTGATTACATATGAGCTAAATTTTAAACTGTTACTACAAAGATTTTTAAGAAGGTATGAATCGTTCTAATGTCGATTTCTTATTTTATAAAAAATCATCTAAAAATATGCAATGAATTACTACAAAGCTTTGAAAGTAAACAATTAGAATGATTTTTTATGTGGTAAAATCACCTGAAAGTATACTACGAAAGCAATATGTAAGCAGCATGTTGACGTCATTTATATGTTTCAACTTTTTTTTAAGTTTTATTGAATGGTAAATAAGGGAAGTCAGCTTTAAAATTGTGTGAATGTGACAACTTAGTTGTTCCACAAATGTGTTTTCTCTGACATATTTGTAGAATAGTTCCCCTATTGCAAAAGTCGGCACCTAAAAGTATGCAGCAGAAAGCATTCTCCAAACGTTTAAAGTATTATGTAAGTATTCCCATAAATTACAGAAACTTTCCCTTGTATTCATGTTATTTAATTAGTTGATTAGCTTTTTGTCATAAAAGTATGCAGCAGAAAATATGTGGGTTTAAGTTCAAAGAAACTATTTGACAAATAAACATAGAAGCCTACAGGAACTCACAAAAGTCTTCATGTAGTTGCATTGAATTGTAGTTAATTTGGTTATCCCCCTCAAAGTAGGCAGCAAAAATTCCACGAAAGTATTCAAAAGTATATTCTTTAAACCTACAAAAACTCTACAATATCTTCATACATTTGGGAAACAATATATAACAATTTAACAATTTATTTCTCCTAAAAGTATGTAACAGAAATTAGTTTTACGAACATGGAAACTATCTAATTAGGCTACAAACCTACAGAAACTAGCAAATACTTTCATGTTGTTTAATAATTTAGTAACCTTCCCCAAAAATTGAAAACTACAGGAACTGACAAAAGTCTTCATGTATTTAACCCTCACATGCATATCAATGCCTTTAGGCACACTAACTTATTTGTGTATATCATCAAATTAAACCCCGATATAATATTTTGAAACGACAACCACATTCGAAATCTGTTTGCTAATATTTAGTAGTTTATTAATATTAAATTCACTTTTCAGTGGTTTTCTGTGTTAAAAAGAAAAACCTATGTTTATTTAGCAAACGTGAAAATAATTCATGCATTTGAGGGTTAAATTAAATTGTAGTTTTATTGGTAAAAAGTAGACAGCGAAAAGTAGTCCTCTTCAAGCCCACAGAAACTATCCAGGTACTCTCTAAACTTACAGATTCTCTCCACAATGTTTGGGGGCTTTTGGGGATTCAAACCGCCCAAACACAAAAATTGCTGGTACAAAATATGGTTCCGAATAGGTATTTGGCTCAAAAGTTATACGCAAAACCCCTCAAAATCAAATCCTGTATTCGCCATCGTTCCACAACTTCATATATTTGAAACGGAAAAACTGATCTTCCCTAAAAGTATGCAGCAGAAAATAGCTTTAAATGAATAGAAATTATCTAAGCAGGAGTGAAATAAATTGATTATCCCCAAAAGTAGGCAGCTGAAAGTAGTCTTTGAACTCAAGCTGTCCTTTGACCTGTGACATCAAGTTTTCCAAAGACTATGGATTTCTTTTTCAGAGTCAAAGTACCTCATCCTCCATTACAGTCATCATGTCAAAGCACATGTGCCTGGAGCTTCTGAAAACTGAGCTTTCACTTATACTGTACAAGGCCGTACAGAGAGCAGTAGCTTCATCATCCTCTAGACACATCATCCTCTAGTCGCAAGTATTTAGTCCTGCTGGGTTAAGGCACATTAACAAACATCATCGACGGTCTAGAACCCTGTATGCCGTACCAGTAGTCGTAGTAGACTATACTTCACTCTCTAAGCTTGCAAAAAGCTTACAGCATTCTCATAAACTAGAAAAAATGTGTTATCTATCCTAAAAGTATGCAGCAGGAAACAGTGTTTAAATCATTAAACAGTATTTATCTAAAGAATTTCTAAGCTCATAGAGGTTTACATATATCTTTATATAATTTAATTTATAATTTAATTAATTAACTAATTAATTAATTAATTAATTTAATTCGGTAATTTAGCCCTTTATGCAGCAGAGCGCATATTAACCCTTTCCGGAAATTTGTACGATATACCGTAAATTTTTTTTTCAAGATTTTTTATTTGACAGCGAAAGCATTTTTTATGAAACTTTTTCTTATTAAGTAGGCTGTGTTGTACCATTCTGTTTAAAAACATAAATCACAATAGCCGTAGCTACACAGTGTGAGTGAGTTTTGTAAGCAGCTCTTTGCAAGAATTTGGCGAAGCGATGCTTCTGCGGAGGAATTTTTAAATATGTTATACATTTTAGTAGCAAAAAGCCAAACAATTTCAAAGTTTGTACCTCAGTTGATTTATAAAACTTATTAAATTTAACATTTTTTGCGTCTAAATATTTTTCCCGAGCCTTTAAAAAAATTGTACGATATATCGTACAAATGATCACAACGGTTGCAAAGCTTTGTACGATATATCGTACAAATGGAAAGCAAAGGTTGCGAGTTATATTTGCATTTTTTTTAAGTTATGGATTTGGTAACAGAATTTTTCCGTTTACTTGAATGCCACGCCCATCAGTAAATCGTATGACTAATAAAATTCGACTATTCGGCAAATTTCTACTAAGAAATAACAATTACTAGACGATTTTGTGTTTAACTGGGCAGACACGGATTATGTAAGGTTGGACATGAGTACTTGCCACTCCCACTACGATAATAAGAATCGGCTATATTCGATATCTTTCTGTAAAGCTAAACGAATTTTAATTGATTCTGTGTTTTATTGAGAGGAAAAGGGCTTTGCAACAACAACAACGGTTATATAAGGCCGAATAAATGTGACTCAATTGTTTATATATATAATTTATATAGGTTTCGATCAAAATGAAATCACGTTTTGATTTTTTGTTGTTATACTTTATGTTTTCTATCAAAAAAACCAATGAATTGTTCATAAAACTTAAAAAAAACGAAACAAAACTTTCATGCATTTCTACTCCTTTGCGGACCATTGTACGATATATCGTACAAAATTGATTGAGCTGTAATTCTCAACCAATATGATTTTTTTGAAATTTTGTTGTATTTTATTGCTAAAATGTTCAATGAGAGTCAATAGTTTGAAAGAAAAATTTTTATCGCAAGAAATGTGGAAATTGACCGGAAAGGGTTAAAATGCAACAAAAAATGTAAGAACAATATGGCTTACAAATTTGAACAATACTGTATTTTCATATCCAATTACAGCCAAAAACACATAAAAGTAGATGATTCCAACACATTATTTTGCATATCCTTTCGTTTAAGTGGAACACTTCGTGATTCAAAACAGCTTCATTGTCAGTGGATGCCATGTTACAGAAATCCATTTGGGCAGAAAGGTAGGTTTCCGTCCATAACTTTTGACCCCAATATCAGTTAAAAGCATACTCGTATTTCGCAACTGAAATGTTTGCAAGATATAATTTAGATATTTAGGAGGTTTTGACCCCAAAAACCCTTTCTTTTATGCGCCACTGTTCAGTGTTTATTTTTCAATTAAGTAGTAAACCTTTCAATTCATCAACAAATATAGAAGAACAAAGTCACACGACTCACATTGCCATATGATTTGGACCACCTTTTTGGGCCAACTTCAATCAGACTTAACTGCATCCGAACAGCAAACCATTAGGTACACAATTTTTTGCCATATAATTCATACCAAAAATACTAGATTTGTGGGAGAAATATTTAAACTTTTCACCAACATCCACAAGCATTACAAATATCCCCTTAAAAAAAAATGCTTCATGTGGAATATAGAGAAAATGTATAAATTGTAAAAATGCCACATGAAAATTTCGTACGCAGCACATGTCCGAGTCGAAAATGCTCGAACGCTGGCAGCGAACAGGAATTTCAAGCGCTTCCAAGCGACGTGCGTTGTCGCAACGGCCACTGGTCACTGGCCACTTAGCAGCACAGTCAACTAACGTGGAAAGAGGATAGGAGGGGGGGGGGGGAGGAGTTCCAGTACGACATGTGCATGTGCGACGATAGTAATGAAATGAGTTATTTTTCGTCGGCTCTATGCTGGAATGTAATTTTATCAACTTTCAAGCAAAACTCAAGGCGCGCAAGCATGCAGCAGTGGGGCGCGGGTGAGGGGGGCGCGCAGCTACCCAGAGGGCAAAGAGCATTCGTACACGAATGCACGAGTGACTGAGCAGCGAAGGCCAGAGCCACGCGACGGTCGGTCGGGCGGGGCGACCGGCGTGCGTACGACGACTAGATTTGTGGGAACATTTGGCCTGTCCGCACATGGAGCAACGTTTCGATGCAACTGTAGATTTGGGTGTGTTTGTATGTTGGTGTTGGTATGCATTGGTGGTGGTGCTGCATGCTCAACCGCACAACTGTGCGCATTTAATGGGCATAAATATTTTTTGTTGAATTTATTTGCAATTTTTTATGCGTTTACAATCTCGTTGCTTGCTGTTTTTTGGTTTTTTTTCTATAGTTTTTTTTCTTAGTTATTTGCCATTTTTTATTAGAAATGTAGTGAATTCAATTTTGCTTATTTGTGGTAAGAAAAAAACTAACTAAAGTCAACTTTTATTAGCTGCTTACAGGCGTTTGCACATGAAAAATTGCATCAAGAAGAGCAGAGAGAGAGAGGTGGCAACAAAAAAATGAAAATGTGATATATTAAAAAATAATAAAAAAAGAGGGGAGAGAGCGCTGAGAAAGAATAAAACGCAGACTGTGGCAAGATTTCTGCTGAGCCAGGACACATAAAAATGTTGGCAAATATGCAGAAAAAACAAAATGGCTTGAAATGTGCCAGAAGTGGCAAGGCAAAGGGGTGATGAGAGGGAGGGCGCATAAAAATATGCTATAAAAACTTGGTCGACCATTGAAAAGTGCTTAAATTGCTTTAAATGCCTCTAAAAAAAAAGGTGAGGGTGAATAGAAAGAGCGAAGAGGCCAAAGGGTTGCCACGGATATGTTTGCGCTGCTGGGGTTTGAGGAGATTTTTGAGGTGTTTTTGTGTTGAATTTGGCCAAATGAAGTGTTGGCAGGAGCTCATGAAAACAGAGCAAAATTTTGCACAGAATAAACTGAAAAGAAGCTAAGCTAAGCCTAACTATTCAGGTCAAGAGTTATTTTAATTATTAAAAAAAAAATGTACTTGAATTGAATACAAAAGTAAAATTAAGAATTTTTATATTTTTTCTGCTTCTTCTTTCTTTACTACGTGTAGATATCACTACTCGACACGAAAAATGCTCCTTAAAATAAAAGTATTTTTTAGACCAATCTTCGGCTGCTGAACCCGAAACTGAAAATCAAAAAATTTTCTCAAGAAGCGTTTTCGAAAAATTTTCGAAAAACACGTTTTTCCCTCTTATTTCAGTTATGAGCACATATCTCGTAAACCAACCATCCGACTAACACCAGTGGCCCGTCGTTTAGAAGGTAATTAACTAACCTTTACAACGATATATAGAAGTTAAAAATAGAAAATTTAGTTAAGAGGAGACAATTTTCTTCTTTCATTTGATACCCATTTATTCATCATTGCACAATCGCAAATATTTAAAAAAATATTTGAAATGTGTGTGTCCTTAAAATTTTAAAGTCCTTTAAGAGGGTTTTTGGGTCAGAAAATAAAAAACTAACTATGCCAGGATATTATAAATGACCTCTAGTTCACGTCTATATCAACATTTGGATGGGTCTCGGAAAAATTAATTAAATTTTTTCGCACGGTGTAATAAATGAAAAGTTGGTGTTTTCACTCCGTGCATCATAACTTTGTCATTTTTTTTTCAATTCTATTGATGTTAGGCTTAATAGTTGCTCAAATAATATATCTTTCATCTTAGATTTTAAAACCAGAGGAGATCATTTATTTTATCTACAAAAAATTGTTCGAAAATTTATGATTTTTGAAATTGGTCGAAAAATTCACTTTTTCACAACTTTCATCGTCAGTAACTTCCCCAAATCTCATCTGATTTGAACAATCTATATATTGTTGGAAAGGTTAGTTAATTGCCTTCTGAATGGCGGGCCACTGGTGTTAGTCGGATGGTTGGTTTACGAGATATGTGCTCATAACTGAAATAAGAGGGAAAAACGTGTTTTTCGAAGATTTTTCGAAAACGCTTCAAGACAATTTTTTGATTTTCAGTTTCGGGTTCAGCAGCCGAAGATTAGTCTAAAAAATACTTTTATTTTTAGGAGCACGCGATGAACCCATTTTTTGTCGAGTAGTGTTTTAGATAAATTAGTTAAATAATTAATTAGTATATTTTAAATAAATTATATATTAAATAAATTATAATTAATTAATTAATATTAGAAAAAACGTGTATACTTCTTTTCTTGAAAATTAAATATTCAGTTTATTAATTTTGTATTATTCCTAAAAGTTCAAACTATAATTAGAACCACCAAACAAATTTATTCTTGAAATCATAGAGGGTTAAGATGTCCACAATGTAGCATGGCAACAAAATAGCGAAAGTGTTAGGTCGCCTTAACGAAATGGGATTTTAAACAATTTTTTTCTTTCTTGATTTTACCTCTTTACCTCCTTTTTCTCTTCAATCTATCTTTCTATCATTGGGCAGCTTTTTCATATTTTTTCAGCATCACTCACATTTTATGTGTTCTTTAGCTCTTTCGTATTCCTTTGTACAATAGAACCAAAATGTTCCTTGCTGTGAGTAGATATGCAGCCATGCGCTATGTGGCTTGCAGCATGTGGCAAGTACTGGGCACATGGCCAACCAACCAACCAAACAACCAACCAACCAATCAAGCATTTAATGTGCCACACCATAGAAATATTATTAAAATTCTGCACATAAAAATCATTTTTATGTAATCTTAATCCACCCAACAAGACATTTAGTGCTCAATATTCAAAAATATGAGCTCATCAGCATAATAACGGTATTAACCTTCCACATTTCTAGTACAGCAAAAAGCAGACCCACTCACAGACACACACAAACATATTTAAATACACAAATCGTCTCTATGAGCCCAAATGTTTTGCTCTGCACGAGCCGCAAGTAGTCAATATTCTTGAACTCATATGCGCTGCAGCGCCTAAAAGCAGACACCGAAAACGGCAAATCCCACAAACACAACAACGCCAAAGACGCTGCAGCAGCGTACAGTGCTCGCATTTGCGCTCAATGAAAATGGCATAAGGCATAAACATAAAATAAAAACAAATGCCCCTTGCCGTCCTCCGCAGCCTCGCCGCCCGCTGCGCAAAGCTGCTTTACGTTGCCTTATATCCGGTACGCGCTGTCTAGGCTACTTTGCCTACTTTGCTTTACGGTCTGCTCCCGCTCTGCCTTCTCCTTCTCCTCCACGCAACGGTCACGTTGTCTGCGCCACGAAGCACTCTACAAATTTTGCGTATTTATATGCGGCAACAAAATGCGGCAAAATTCGTTACAAGCCGCCCAACACCCGCGCACATGTTTACTAGTACTGTTGTTGTTGTTTTTATATAACAGCATCGCATTGGGCCAATGTGCGTGTGTGAGACGTGAAGTGAGATGAGAGGTGGAGTGGGCGCCGAATGAATGTAAAAACAAATTGCAAATCTGCTGCGAAGCGCAATCCGCGCAAAGGACTCTGCCGCAGCGAGGCAATAAACCGCAAAATTTGTTTATGTTTTTCGTTTTCATTTTCAGCTGCTTCTTCGTTTTTTTGCAGTGTTTTCTGTGTGCGTTTGTCTCAGCCTCAGCCTTGCGCTGCTTGTTGTCCTATGACTTTGTTTATTTGTTTGTCGGTTGTTACGGTTGCTGGCGCTATCTACTTTTCGCCGCTGCGTCGGCTTAGTGCCACGTTGCTAACGGTATTCTTATATTTATGAAAAAATATGTTGTGATATTTTCTCCCCCATTGGTTGGTGTGGCCTTTGTCTTAGACGCATTCGGCCTGTGCCTGTCGCAAACTCAACACACACACACACAAACGCATTTACACTCACACATGCATTGCAGCTGCTAGTGTGCTTATTTTATATAGACTGCTTGTTTGTTGTTGTTGTTGTTGTGAATACATATTTGCTCACGTACAACACGAGCCTCTGGGCCAATCTTTTAGTTCGCACTGCCTGCTGCCTGATATCCTGTGGTGTTCTTTATCTTCTTGCCTGGATGCGTTGCCTACTTTGCAACAAAAACAATCAACTTATAAGTACAATAACAACAACAACAACAAAAAAGCGCATGAGAATGCGCGCTAAAATAGTATGGCAGCAGCCTAAGTAAACAACCAATAAGTAAGCGCAACAAAAACGATGGCATATATGAAAATAACAAGAACAACAATGAGAACAGCATCAATTACAATAACAACAAAAACAAACAGGGGCAACTATGTACATGTTGAACGTTCGTTTCGTGTGCTCGCTCGCATTTAATTCGCTACGAGGAGGCCGCGTGCTGTTGCGCCCAGAAGTATGCAGCGCATGCCAATTTGCAGTGTTGCACGTCTTGGCGTTGGCATGAAGATGTAGTTGCGCGCTAGTTGCTTTTTCTTGCCAAAGACGTAGTTCTTGGCTGGAGGAGGGTGAACTTGGGGACCTCAGAACCCCAGGAAGTCGGTTAAAAAAGCATTTAGTTAGGTTGCTAAACTCAAAGACAACTATGACATGAATATTAATTAAAGTCCATGCCAAGTTTTATCTCGTTGGACCTTTCAGTATTCACTTTTAGTTAGCACTGACTATAACAAACTTGAATAGAAACTTTAGTCCATTTCAAGCTTCATCTCTTTTGACTGTTCAATATTCACTTTCAGTTAGCACTAACTGCAAGAAATCTGAATATAAATTAAAGTCCATTTCATTTCTCTTTTGACTATTCAGAATTGACTTTCAGTTAGCACTAACTGCAACAAACCCGAATATAAATATTCACTTTTAGTTAGCACTAACTGCAACAAACCTGAATATAAATTCAAGTCTATTCCATTTCTCTTTTGACTATTCAATATTCACTTTTAGTTAGCACTAACTGCAACAAACCTGAATATAAACTCAAGACCATTTTAAGCTTCATCTCTTTTGACTATTCAATATTGACTTTCAGTTAGCACTAACTGCAACAATACCTGAAGTTCAAGTCTATTTCAAGCCTCATCTCTTTTGACTTTTCAATATTTATTTTCAGCTAGCACTAACTGCAACAAACCCGAATATAAACTTTAGCCCATTTCAAGCTTTGCTTTGACTATGAGTTTCAGTTAGCAATAATTACAATAGACCTGAACTTAAATTAAAGTCCATGCCAAGCTGCATCTCTTTTGACTATTCAAGATTCACTTTCAGTTAGCACTAACTGCAACAAACTTGAATATAAATATTCACTTTTAGTTAGCACTAACTACAAGAAATCTGAATATGAATTAAAGTCCATTTCAAGCTTTATTTCTTTAGACTATTCAATATTGACTTTCAGTTAGCACTAACTGCAAAAAACCCGAATATAAATATTCACTTTTAGTTAGCACTAACTACAAGAAATCTGAATATTAATTAAAGTCCATTTCAAGCTTTATTTCTTTGGACTATTCAATATTAACTTTCAGTTAGCACTAACTGCAAAAAACCCGAATATAAATATTCACTTTTAGTTAGCACTAACTACAAGAAATCTGAATATAAATTAAAATCCATGTCAAGCTTCATTTCTTTTGACTATTCAATACTCACTTTCAGTTAGCGCTAACTGCAACAAACCTGAATATAAATTCAAGTTCATTTCAAGCTGCACCCCTTTTGACTACTGAAACATTTCATTATACGCCCGTTTTGTGCTACTGAGATAGTTTTTTAGCCAATTTTTGTTAACAAGAAAATTGGATTTTCAATAGTTTGGCATACTTTTAGGAAGGCAACGTTGCTGTTGTTTTGGCCAGGGAAATTGCAAAGTAAATGTGTTGGCGAAGGAGCGCAGCTCTTACACTAACAACAACAGTAAGGAAATTCTTAAAAGTAAATGCTAGACGTACGTAAAGTTGTTGTTGGAAATTGGTTTTGTTGTTGCTCTGAGAGGAAATGAATACATGCCGTGGGCAAAGTTTGAGCGTGAATTCAGTGAATGCAAACACAGATGGCTGCGTACATGTTTGGTAGGAAAATTAATATTGCACAATATTTGTAACAAGAAACAATTTTTTTATGTTTTAAAAAATATATAATTTAATAAAAGAAATTGATTTTGAAATAAAGCAAAGAAACTGAAAATATAATACAAAATCAGTTAGTGTTAAATTTGTTGTATGCTGTTGAAAATATGTTTGGATAGGACAGAGCAACTAATAAATATGCAAATAGAGGAAAGATATTTGGTGCGGATAAGGTAAAAAGGCAAAACCGTGCAATAGAATATGCAAAATGAAGGCCCAAAAAGATTTACCTATGTAAAATTTCACAACTTTAATGACTTTTTCGCTAAAGATGGCAGATTACGTTTGCATGGAAAAGAAATTTGCACACCGATAAGGATTCTAGTTAAATTTTTTGTGCTATTTTTAGCTAAGCTACCAGTGGCAGTAGTGGCTTAAGTATCTACGACATGAAATGAATGTTTTCATATGCAAAAAACCGACACAGAACCTAATGAGTTTTTGCTCAGTAGAACAAAACCAAAATCCAGCGAACGATCCATAAAAACGTCTATGAAATTAGTAAAAAGTGTCTTAAAAATACAATTTTATGCGAACAGTGCATGCAATGCGCTCAAAGGCAAATCAACTTAATTTGCTTGCCGCCCAGTTATACACACACACACACATCGACACATATGAACACACATGAACACTCTGCCACGCATGCCAGGCAACAAAAAGAGGCAAAACTGTAGAGGAAATTATTCCGAGTATATTGAACAAACTCCATTAGGCGCTACGCATTCCATTGCAGGCTATTTCATTTCATTCATTTAACTGGAAATATTCAAATAACAGAGCGTCAGACACACACACACACACACATACATCTAACTGAATACATGAGACTGAGGGCATGCGAACTACTTGCAAGCTAAACTCCACAATTCTTGCATAAACGTTAGACATACAATTTATGTGCTTGTGTGTGTGTGTGTGTGTGTGTGTGTGAGTTTGAGTTTAAGTGTGTGCGTGTGTGTTGCTGGTATGCCTGAAGGTCGTTGCCTTTGGTTGCCACAGTTTTCACACAGCGCACACTTTCTGCTTCTACATTTTATTTATATTATTTATTTTTTTTTTACTCTCATCCCTTCGTTCCTGCTTCAACTTTCTTAGTTGCTTCTTTGCTGCTTGTCGACTTTTCTTTCCTCCTGTCTTGCGCTGCTTTTTTTTATGATGTTTTCGCATATTTTAACGCAAATGGAGCAGAATTAATTTGACACTGTGTGCGTGTGCGAGTAGTGTACGCAAGTGTTTGAATGTGTGTGTGTGTGTGTGTGTGTGTGAGTAAGCAATTCTTTAGCGTTTCCTGTGCATTCTCGGTGTTTTGTTTTGTTCTCGCAAAAATTTGAAAGACTACAAATCGCTGGCGCTATTATAATGGAGCGAGTATCAAAATTTTCGCCGTATTATTTGCATTTAAAGTCAGCGCGCACGTGTGTAGCATACTTTTAGGCATATGCTCGCAGCAGGCAACGGCCTCAATGCGTGGGCTGTCTTGTCGCTCTTGTTTTTAGTTGTTCTTGTTTTAAGCGCTGGCGACGCTTGCCAGAGTTCATTTACATAAATATTGTTCTCCGCGCGCGTGTGTGTGTGTGCGAAAATTATACACGCATCATTTAGTTGAATGTAATCAACGCAAAGTGTTTTCTGCACTTTTATTTTTTCGCTGTTCTCGTTGGCATTTTGTCTCACGCCGATCGCTTTGTTCAGCCAAATTGGCTTCTTACACGCGTCGCACCTTTAAAAAACTAAGGCAACGCTTCAGTTTTATTGTTATGCCGCAAACGTTTCGCTGCTTCAGCTTCAGCTTCTTCTTCTTCTCATTTTCTTCTTATGCTTTGTTGCATACGTTTTTCATTTGGTTTTATGCGTTTGTTGAAAATTTGTTTCTTCGTTTCTGTGTTGTTTTTTTGTTGGTTTAGCTTTCGGCGAGTAATCAATGTCAACGACAGTCGCCTTTATTTATAAATTGCCACTTTTCAAGTGTCATGTTGTCATTGTTGTTGTTGTCTGCCGCAACAATTCAAGTGTCTTTTCAAGTAAAGAAAAAACCAAAGTGCCAGAAAAAAAACACATTTGACTTGACAGTTGGTGTGATGCTCGCGTTGTAGAGAAATGATCGGAAGTGAACGCTAAATGGTGAGAAAGTGGCATTCACGCCACAAAATATGCTTCATTTAGTGCAATGCAGCCACTAACATTTATTGCCAACCAACAAAAATGAAGCTAGCGCACATCTGCCTTCCTCTCTCTCTCCCTCTATCTCTCGCGCGCGCTCTTCGCAGCCTGCGTGGCGCATTTAATTTTGAATTTTTATGACTTTGATGGAATGCATGGTGCCTTGGCTGCTCACCACTCACGCTCTCGACATTATGACTGATAAGTGTAATTTGGCTGATATGCCACATGCCACACGCAGATGCTGCCACACCAATGTTGGCGCTGCTGGTGTGCCGTGAAATTCATTTCATTTCATTTCGTTTCGCTGTACGTGCTCAACATTTTTAGTGCACATTTAAGGTTGGCTGCACTGGCCGCCGGCATTCAGTTCTCAGTGCTTTGCATATTTTTTGGGGGTAGTTCTCATTTTGTGAACTCATTAATCTTGGCAAACAATATTCACTTGTGCGCTCATATCGAATACAGTCAGTTTGAATTTTGGTTTTTACTGTAGTCAATTTGAAAATCAATGCCAGCACTCAATGCCGATCGGAAATGAAATCATTAAATTCATTACTTGGTCGCCTGAAAGCTGGCAACAACAACCAGCAGCTGCAACACGCTAACTGCGCCCATTGAATTTCCGTCCATTGCCGCTGTCTGTCCGGTCGCCGTTTGATAGATACATATCTGGCGCACAGCTAGATTGAAGTCGCATCAGTCGACAGTCGGCAGTTGCTTTTTGCTCTTTTGCTCTACTCTACTCATTTCCATTAATTTCCCATGCAAACGCGCAAAGTTGAAATTTTTACTGTCCTTCCGCAACAGCCACAACGAAGCAGCGATGTCGTTGTCATCAACATTTTGACGCCTGTTTCGCTCGTTTTGGGGTTTTATTAGCTGACGAATGGCAGGAAATTTCATTATTTATGACTACAATTATTTGCTGGTACCCTATGTTGTTTTTGTTGTTGTTGTTGTTGTTGCCTTTTGCTGTTTACAGCCTCATAAACGCCGCATACATAAACAACAACTTTTCGTTGGCAAATTATAAAGTCAAAGATGCGCGCCCGCCGATTTTAACGTCATTAAAATGCTGCACTTGTAGTGTCATTAGTGATGTGCAAGCGAGAGAGCAACAACAAAAACAGAGAGTGAGAGAGTAAAAGATGTATGTAGAGCGAGAGAGAAGAAGGGTGAGAATGAGCAAAGGATGAGTGAGATTGAGAGCAGAAGGAGCCAAATGGCAATCAATAAGAATATGCTTTGCTTCCTTAAGAAGTTTAAAGAGTTTAATAATTTTTGAATAAAATTAGACGGCAGGTGAATTCACTTATCTCTGATTCATGACTGATAAGTGACCATCAGGGCACAGTATGTCCTAAAAAAACATGTACAGATTAGCTCCACTTAGATACCATAAAATGTTAAAAGGCTCATTTGCCCTTCTTGCAAGAACTTTTCTCAGGGCAATTCGAATTTATGGTTAAATGTAAACAAATCTTCTTCAAGTCCTTCTTGTGCTAATCGACTCTGATTTAGTATTGTTGGAATATTGAAACTTGAGCAGAGTATTATTGTCCCAACTAGTTGTTTCCGACATGATTTCCGCTTTGTGTATACAATCGGCTCGAATCAAATCTAATCCTGGCTCAAGTCTGAAAACATTAATGGAAATGAACAGCTTCAAGCTTTTTTATTTTCTAAGAAGATAAGCCACTATTTTAAAAGCAGACTTGTCCTTCCAAAACTATACGCACTATAAATAACACTGCACAACCGCATGTCTGTTGCATGGAGTTTTTTACATGAATCTGAATCGTTTTTTCACGCTGATTTCAAAACCATATTCCGTTTTTATGTAACAGCTCTTGTTTTCGCAAAAAATGGGCGTGCCACTTTTTTGAATTTTCCTCGACTTTTTTCACATTTTCGACTGCAATTTCCGAACCAATAATCCTATCAACTTGTTTTTTAAATAGTTGCATTAACAACATCTCACGCCATCTTTTCTGACATTAATAAATTTTATGTGTTCTAAATTGGCGTTATAATAAGGTTTCAAAGCAGGAAAATATTGAATTTCAAGGCGTTTTTTCTGATGGCGAAAATTGTACACATGTTTCATAAATCAAGTTACGAAGTATATGAATATCTTAAAAAGAAACATCAAGTAATACAACACAGCCAAATTATTTGGCGGAATACACATTCGCATCGAAATAATAGCAAAAATGTACCATAGCCATTTTCATCATTTTTCATACTATTTCCTTAAAAAATTTGGGGCCTAAAAATATGCAAGATTTTAATTTTTTTTTGTTTCGAGCAATTCAAAATTTTTTTTGTTTTTTGCTTGTATTTCAGACAATAAATGGAACATATAAAAGAGCATATTTTTAGGCCCCTAATTTTTTAAGGAAAAAGTATGAGAAGTTATGAAAAGGACTATGGTACATTTTTGCTATTATTTCGATGCGAATGTGTATTCCGCCAAATAATTAGGCTGTGTTGTAATGTTTGATGGGTCGGCTTTCATTATACACCTAACTCGTTAATTGATTTACGAAAATTGTGTATGTTTTTGACCATCAAAGAAAACGCCTTTAAATTCCTTATTTTCCGACTTTGAGGTCCAATTTTAAAACTTATAAAAATAAATTGCATCGGAAAAGAAGCCGTGCGGTGTTGTTAATGCGATAAGGTGAAAATCATGTCGATCGGTTTTTTGGTTTAGAAATTACGATAAAAAATATGGAAAAAATAGAGGAAAAACTGAAAAAATGACATGGTACCTATATCTCACTGACTAGAGCTGCTAGAAAAAATCTGAGGATAGATTCGAAATCAGCGCACCCAAATTAGTAAGAAACAGTAGAAAAACTCCATGCAACAGAAAAAAGGGTTTTTTTGTTGTGCTGTGTAATCAGAGAAATATTAATGAAATGCAGTCCATAACTATGTGGTGGTATAACCAGACTATTCGATGCTCCTTTCTTAAAGAAAGTATATATAAATAGTGAATGAAAGAAAATCTATCTGTAGAACGACAGTCAGACTACTCCATGCTTCTTTCTTCGAGATAGTCTTTTGACTTATGACCTAAAGAAATTCCATATGTAGAAGACACTCAGACTACTTGATGTTTTTTCTTGAAGGCAGCGAAGACAAAAATTCTATATGTAGAACGACACCCAGACTCCTTGATGCATTTTTCTCAAAGACAGTGAAGACAAAAATTCTATATGTAGAACGACACCCAGACTACTCGATTTTCCTTCTTGAAGACAGTGAAGATAGAAATTCGATATGTAGAACGACACCCAGACCACTCGATGCTTCCTTCTTGAAGACAGTGAAGACAGAAATTCTATATTGTAGAACGACACCCAGACTACTCGATGCTTCTTTCTTGAAGACACTGAAGACAGAAATTCTGTACTGAAGAACGACACCCAGACTACTCGATGCTTCTTTCTTGAAGCCAGTGAAGACAAAAATTCTGTATACAGAACGACACCCAGACTACTCGATTTTCCTTCTTGAAGACAGAAATTCGATATGTAGAACGACACCCAGACTACTCGATGCTTCCTTCTTGAAGACAGTCTATTTGACTAATTACCTAAAGAAATTCTATATTTAGAACGACATCCAGACTCCTTGATGTATTTTTCTTGAAGACATTGAACAAAAAAATTCTATATGTAGAACGACAGCCAGACCACTCTTCTTGAAGACCGAAATTCTATATTGTAGAACGACACCCAGACTACTCGATGCTTCCTTCTTGAAGACAGTGAAGACAGAAATTCTATATTGTAGAACGACACCCAGACTACTCGATGCTTCTTTCTTGAAGCCAGTGAAGACAAAAATTCTGTATACAGAACGACACCCAGACTACTCGATTTTCCTTCTTGAAGACAGAAATTCGATATGTAGAACGACACCCAAACTACTCGATGCTTCCTTCTTGAAGACAGTCTATTTGACTAATTACCTAAAGAAATTCTATATTTAGAACGACATCCAGACTCCTTGATGTATTTTTCTTGAAGACATTGAACAAAAAAATTCTATATGTAGAACGACAGCCAGACCACTCTTCTTGAAGACCGAAATTCTATACTGTTGAACGACACCCAGACCACTCGATGCTTCCTTCTTGAAGACAGTGAAGACAGAAATTCTATATTGTAGAACGACACCCAGACTACTCGATGCTTCTTTTTTGAAGCCAGTGAAGACAAAAATTCTGTATACAGAACGACACCCAGACTACTCGATTTTCCTTCTTGAAGACAGAAATTCGATATGTAGAACGACACCCAGACTACTCGATGCTTCCTTCTTGAAGACAGTGAAGACAAAAATTCTGTAGATAGAACGACACCCAAACTACTCGGTGCTTCCCTCTTTTGAAGACGATCTATATGCACAGTGACTTAAAGAATTCAGTCAGATTCTTAAAATTTTCCGTCTTAACTCTCACAAAATAATTGTCAGACATTGGTTAGCATTCGAAGAAGTCATTTAATCTTTCAAGCTTATGATTTTATTTGCCTAATCTGAAAGTTAAAAAAAACAAAAAAAGAACACATTTAAGTTTGGATCTGAAAAGTAGGCCAAAACTCTGCTATTAAAATGCAAATAATTTTTTATACAACTTTTCCAAGCGTCATTAAACGAACAAAACAGATTTTCGAGCACAAAATAGACTGAGAAGATTTTATTTTTTATTGTTTTATTTTATTTATTATTTTTTTTACATATTTTTCTCCCAATACAAAAACTAAACTGGCTTCCTGTAAAGCCAGTGAAAATTATAGCAATTTTTGAATTTTCAAATACAAAAATTTCTGAGAATTTCACTCTATTTCTCTCTTAACTTCTATCATTAAAATAGTTAGACTCTCTTTCTGTACAGGCAGCCAAAACAATGACAATTGCTTGATAAGTACCTCAAGATTAGCCACATTCAATCATACTTGCTTTGACTTAAAACCAGCCAACTAACTCTAACAAAACACCAAACCTTTTTTACTTTACTGAGAATTTCGAACAAGATCTCAAATCTCACGTTGCATTTCGATTGTGGCGAATTCAGTTAATTTTTTTTTGTCCTTTTTCAAATTCAGTTGGGTCTGCAAGCATATCAGATTTTCAGTTTGGTTGCATTCCGCTTCAGCTCTAATAACTAAGTCGAGCAGACGTTGTTGCCGCTTGCCGCAGCAGTCAACAACAACAACATTTTACTTTAGCCGGCTTTGCGCTCTTATTCCCAACATACTCGTTCACTGCATTCGGACTACTTTTCCATTTTGCCTTACTTTACGTTTTCAGCGCTATTTTTTTTTTTTTTTTTATCATTATTTTTTTTTGCTTTGCCAAATCCTCAAGCAACTTCATCAGACTCCAAAGCAGACTGGGAGCTTCTTCATTTCTTCCGCCAGTTGTCTCGTGTTCGCATTGCATTCCAATGCACTGGCAACACTTAAATTAAATCCCATTGTTGATTGCCTCAAAAGCACAAAAAAAAAAACAAAAAAACGAAACGAAAATCCAAATAAAAACAAAATAATTAAAAATGAGAAAATAAAATTATAAAAAAATTAAAAAAAAGAATGAAATAAGTGCACAATACATGAAGGACGAAAGTAAGCAGCAGTGTGCAAATGGAAAGTGAAACTAAAATATATTCCGTTCTTGCTTAGCGCACGCAGCTAGTCGTACTTGACACAAACACACATACACCGACACACACACACATACACATATACATACACACCCATACGTAGTGCGCTGCATAGATACAGCCAACGTATTTTCTAAATTTCCAACCTAAAATTTGTCCCACTTTGCCCCCACAGCTACGTCTCGTTTGTCTGCTTCTTCGCTCTCTTGCTCTTCTTCTTCTTCGACTTTTCCCGCTTCTGTTTAATTTGAATCGTAATTATTACCGTCGTTCGTTTTGTTTTTGGCATTGTTGTTGTTGCTGCTGCTGTAATTGTTGTGGTTCCCGGCGCTATTTTATCTGGCACACACACCCACACACACACACACACGAACGAACACATACACACAAATGCCAAAGCACACCAAATAAAACTCAGTACAGTTCCGCCGCCACTTGTCGACGTTGCGAGCTGCGGCAAATGAATGCACCGAAAATAAGCGAAATAAGAGAAAAATAATTTTCCATTAAATGCTTCAGCACAAAATTATTTATTCAAAGATTTCTCAATTATTTTCATTTATACTCCACGCTCTACCCACAGTACTCCTGCAGCCACCTCCACGCACCCACACACATACACACAAATACACAGACACACTTTTCGCCATCTCCGAAACGTCGCAATTCGCCGCGTTGCTGCCAGCCAACCAGCCGCCGGGCATGGCTGACAGTGGTTGCTGGGTGCGTTGAAAGCGCGAGCTGGAGTTTTGTTGGGCGTGTGGGACGCTGTTACAATAGCACTGCGTTCTTTTTGTTCTTACTGTTGTTATTGTTGTTGTTGTTTTTTAGCATACCAGACACAATTCGCTTCATTGTCTGTGTAGTTGTTTATTTGTCTGTGTCGCGCTCTGCGACTGGCTGCCTGATTGTCTGTTCAGTTGTTGTCTGCAACGACAACAACAACAACAACAACAATTGCTACGCTCCCTTTCTATTAACGCGCTGTAGTGTAGCTTGCGGCATTTTTGCTGTTTCGCAATTTTGTAATCCTTGCCATGCTTTGCAATTACCGCACGCCTGCAGCTAAAATGCTGCTGCGTCTTCTTCTTCCTCTTCCTATTCCTCATTTTCTGCACCTTTTGTTGCTGCTTTGGCAGTTGTTGGAGTGAGTTCGTCAGCGCATTGCGCGTACATGTCACTATTGGTTATTTAATCAGCAGTTCTTCCTCTTTCTTCTTAATTTCTATTTCATGAATCGAATTTTGTTTTTGGGCTCTGCTTCATGTGGCAATATTTATACTTTTACGGATTTATATGTTTACTTCTTCTTTTAACATTGGTTTTTTAAGTACTCTTTTTTTTAATAATTTTTCTTCAGTACTTTTTCCTTTTTCCTTTCCATTCCTATCCTGTCCTTTCCTTTCTCTTCCTTTATTTTCCTTACCTTACCTTCTTTTCTTTTCTTTTCTTTTCTTTTCTTTTCTTTTCTTTTCTTTTCTTTTCTTTTCTTTTCTTTTCTTTTCTTTTCTTTTCTTTTCTTTTCTTTTCTTTTCTTTCCTTTCCTTTCCTTTCCTTTCCTTTCCTTTCCTTTCCTTTCCTTTCCTTTCCTTTCCTTTCCTTTCGTTGCCTTTCTTTTCCTTTCCTTTCCTTTCCTTTCCTTTCCTTTCCTTTCCTTTCGTTGCCTTTCTTTTCCTTCCCTTTGCTTTGCTTTTTATTGCTCTCTTATCCTTTGCTTTTTTTGCTTTCCTTTGCTTTCCTTTGCCTTCCTTTTCCTCCAATTTCGTTCTTTTTTATATTCTTTATATCGCTTTTTTCTATTTTTTTTTTTCTTTTTTTCCTCCTTTTACCATCTACGAGTATTAATCACTTGTTTCCAATATGTTGTTGTTGTTCTTCTTATTCTTGCATCTTCCTCTCTTTGTCTTTCTCTATTTATTTCTTATTTTCTTTCTTATAGTTAATCATCATTGTTTGCTCAGACCTTTTCATTCTCGACAGTTAATTTTTAGTATCAAATCTATCTCTCTTAATTATTTTAAATTTCGTTTCTCATTTTCCTTGCTTTCATTGCCTTTTTTATTGCATTTATTTGTCATTCTTTATCTGTCCATCTGTTCTTTCCGAAATTCTTTCCATTGCCCACTTTCACACTTGAACTCCTCAGAATATTTCTTATTATCGACTTTCTCCCGTTCTTTCATTCATTTTGTAATTCATCAAACACTCTTTGAAATCTTTCAAACTTCCTCATCAATATTACACGGCTTCCTTTTCTTACTTTCTTCCTATAAGTTTACAAATTATTTCACCATTCATAAATCTCACTGTCCCGCTTCTCACTCCCACACAATGTCACTCTTTTTCTGCACTCATTGTCTCTCCGACAATTTCCCCAGCTCTTGCAACCCTTTCTTCTGAATTTGCAACTTTCCATAAATATTCGCGAAATTTGTTTATCCCCTTTCCCTCTAAATTTCCAACCGGGCACAACGGTTACTCAGCGCGCCTAAAACGCCGCCAACTCACTCATACTTTCTCATAAATTTTTTTTGACTGACAGTCGGCCGCTTCTTCGGCTCTTCAACCCCTTCGTTGGCATTTTGCGCGCTTCATTCGTCTCGCTGTTGCTTCTAAATATTTTGTTGTTGCATTTACTCTTGTTGTTGTTGTTGTTGCGGCAATGATTTATGGGTTTTCATCATTTTCTGTTGACTAAGGCATATTTCATTGCATTACGCGCCGCGACTGGCGTGTTGGCAGCATCGCAACTTCCTTCCTGCCACTCCACAATGCTTCGTTCACTGTGTGTTAGTGTTGCCAGCAGCAACTAAAAATTTTTTCTGTATATATTTTTTCTTCATATTTGCCTGTGACTTTTGCTTACTGTGGCACAAAGTTCAATTTGATTTCCTTGTGCTGATTGTTGTTATTGTTTGGGGAAAATTACTTTTGTTGTTGTCAGAAATATATTTACGAGTATTTGTTGTTTTGTTTAAACTTTCCAACATTTCTATTGTGATTTGCGGTTGTTGTTGTTGTTATTGTGGTTATGCTTTCTGAGTTATGCAAATGCGACAGAGATTCATTTTGTTTCGCTTTTGCTGCGTTTCAGCGTTTTTTGTCGTTTTTTTGTTATTGTTCTTTGATTGCATTCGGCGTCAATGAAGCGCTTTGGGGGGAAGTGTATAATATGTAAAAGTGAAAGTTGGAATGGGCCAAGAGAAAGAATATAGTTAGAAATGTCAAAGGACGAATGAAGAATGCGAGCTGAAGAAAGAACTTTGTGCTAAATTGGGAAACTCACAAACGAGTCGGCGAGGTGTGGTAAATAGGTGAGTAAGAGTGAGAGAGGAAAACGAGAAGATGTGAAAAGTTAGAGAGAAAGTAAAATACAGGTTAGAGACAAAGGTGAGTAACACCAATGAAGATCGAGAGATTAGATCGGGGAAAAAATTAAAGTAGTAGAAAGCGAAAAAATAAAAGACAGGGAAAGAAGAAAGACAAAGAAAGAGAGGAAATGCAATGAAATTTATAGTAGAAAAACATAATGATCCCAACAACTTTTGATCCCAATACTGTTTACAAACATATTTTCCACCCACAATTTCTGTAACAAATCGATTTTTGAGAGGCAGAGGGGAGGGAAAGGTAAATTGAACTAAAAAAAATTTAACAAGTACGTTCACTAGAAAGCGAGTGAATAATCTGAGGTAGACAAAAGAGAAAGTTAGGGAAGAGGTGGACAAATATTAGGAACGAGGGGAGAGAAGGACGAAAACAATTAAAATTAAAGTTGACAGATTTGGAAATATTGAAGTTAGAGTACTTAAGTTTGAAGGAGCAAAAATAGTGGAAAAATATACAAAGTAAAAGATGAAATAAGGCAAATGAATGAAACAGAGAACAATTAAGGAAATGGATAAGGAATAAATATGGTGAAATTGGGAACAATGATGGAAATTGAGAGCACAAAAGGCGTGAGAGCAGAAGTCTGAAAATTCGAAAACATTTGCAGAAGGAGGAACTAGTAGAGAATGTGAGATGGAGAGTCAACTAGAGCAGAGAAGAGGCACAAAGATTGTAAAGAAAAGTTTTTTGAATAGAGAGAAAGAAATCAAGATAAAGAGAGAGATGGATGTAAGAATAAATCTAACAGAGAGCGCCGGAAAGTTTAGCGCCAATGCACACTGATTCGACTCCATACAACCGCGGGAAAAAATTAGAAGGAGTGGTCCGTTCTTCATAAAATTTGGTATACTAGTTAATCATGATCTGCTGAATTGAAAACTCCATTTTGTTTTTTTTTTTTAACTTTTGTAGTTTGGCAATGCCTGAGTCTTAAATTTGCAATTTTCGTCATTTTTGGAAAGCTATAGCAACGAGTGTGTTGGCTAGATTTTTCAGATTTTACATTTCATCGGTAACATCAACATTGATAATTCCAAAGAGTAACAGAAATTGTCTTAGGACCCTTTAGTTTTGCAATAAAAACGATAATAATAGACGTATGTTTTGCATTTGTGCAGTTTTATCAATTTTTCATGCTGATTGCATACTTTTAGGGATAAAAAAAATAAATTTTGTCGAAAAATAGGTGTTTAGACCACTTTTCAAATTTAATTGTTTTCTGAGATCGGAAGATATCGGAGGATGTAATTACATTATCCGACAAAGAGAGAATGCTTCTTAAAATAAAAAAAAATCCAGGAACATACTTTCAGATACTTTTTAGATATTTTCCTTTAAGTTTTGCCAATTTTCAGATTTTTAATTTAGAAAAATATTTTTAATTAAAAGTGATGTAAAAGCCTCAGCTTTGAAAATTTTGAGAAAACATTAAAAGCGAAAATGGCCACATCATTTCTTAATCTATATTGAAAATTTCAGCAACTTTTTGGCAACCATGTCTTTTTACAATTTTTTTTACTCAATAGACAAAAAACAGAAAATATGTGTTTACATTTTTTTGTGAAAAAAGTTTAAACTTTGAGCCGCTTTTGCACACACACTAATTAATTTTTTGCACAGATTTTTTTGGGGTTTCTTAGTTGGAGTTTTACCTTTCAAATGACATCAAAATCATTAAATTCTGAGACTATAAATTTTTTGAATTTTGTCTATGGAATGCAATGCAATGTAAGAAAATGCAGAAAAAAGGGTGTGACAGAGAGATTTAAGGAAATCTGATCAAAGGATAGGAGATATAGAAGAAAGGTTATGAGAGAGAGAAAGGTGAAGATGTAGATAAAAGTCGAGATTGAGATAGAGGTAGAGATAGAGATAGAGGTAGAGATAGAGATAGAGATGGAGATAGAGATAGAGATAGACATAGGGATAGAGATGGAGATAGAGATAGAGATAGAGATAGAGGTAGAGATAGAGATAGAGATAGAGATAGAGATAGAGATAGAGATAGAGATAGAGATAGAGGTAGAGATAGAGATAGAGATAGAGATAGAGATAGAGATAGAGATAGAGATAGAGATAGAGATAGAGATAGAGATAAAGATAAAGATAAAGATAAAGATAAAGATAAAGATAAAGATGAAGATAAAGATAAAGATAAAGATAAAGATAAAGATAAAGATAAAGATAAAGATAAAGATAAAGATAAAGATAAAGATAAAGATAGAGATAGAGATAGAGATAGAGATAGAGATAGAGATAGAGATAGAGATAGAGATAGAGATAGAGATAGAGATAGAGATAGAGATAGAGATAGAGATAGAGATTGGGATAGACATAGACATAGAGGTAGAGGTAGAGGTGAAGAGTGGTGTGGAGATAAATGTAGAGGTCATGAAGACAAATTCATTCAAAACCAAATTAAATTTAAAAGATAATACAACTTATCATTTGTAAGTCTGGTTTAAGAATATTTTAGACTTTTCTTTGATATCACTTAGTTTTTGATTGTTTACGGCAGTTAAAATTTTCTTATTATTTGGTTTTTAGTTCAAATCAGAGCAGATCTTTTAGAATAATTAAAAAAAATGAAAAGAAAATTGCAAAGGAATCCAATGAAAATACCTCCGTACAATACATTTTCATTTATTTACATATTCTGAAAATATGTATTTGTGTTGTCACTGTTGGCATTGTGCGATTTGACAAGTAAGCACTTTGCTCAAAATGTGTCGACCCCTTAATGCCTTTGACCACACAAGCGTCTTGAGTCATTGGCGCTATTTATCGCGCGGCTGCTGCTTAGTCATTATCGAAAACTTTTATTATTATTATTAGCATTGAGATTGTGATTGTGCGTCCATTCAGCTGGCAATTTCACAAACGAAAACCCGCTTTGTGCTTATCCGGCGGCTTTGTGCTGCCGCTTCCGGCGATGAGTTCCGCACTTTAAATGCAAAATAAATTCACATAAATTCAGTGAGTGTACAGCGAGCGCAAATGAAGTGAAACGTAGTCGGGACAACGACGACCAAGTTCAAGTTAATGTCAATATTGCAGTGGCGGCGCTTCCGGTTGCGGCAGCAGCGCACACAGTGACACGCACAAAAAAAAACGAAACGTACGAATCACACCAAATCAATTTCGAATACGAAATTCAATAAAGTGAAAATAATTCAGTACGCGCTGCCATTATGCCGCAGCGATAAGGATTTCGCACAAGAATAGACTAAAAGATGGAAATCCGATTTGAAAATGAGCGGCAGCGCAGTGGAGTGGTACGTTGTGCGTATTGCTGTTGTTGTTGTTGTTCTCGTTGTCACGGAAAGAAATCTAAAGCTAGCGACAGAGGGCAACTCCGAAACAAAAAAAAATAAAAACTGAACAGCAGCAATCGAATTGAAGACTAAAACGGGAGGAAAACAAAATAATCAAAACAGTGAAAAGTGCGCGTTGGCGACGGACAAGAAGCTGGCAGGGGAGGGTAGTGCGGCAGTAAGCTATGGTATATATTTACAAGTATATAGGGTTTTCTGGGGGACATATCAGCAGCCATGAAGCAGGCCTGAAACACAGAGGCAGCATCGTTGAGGCTGAAGGCCGCCAAGGCAGAGCAACCAAAGCTACAATGAATGCCAGCATACAAAGGAAATAAATCAGAATTGAATATTTATGCGCGACAGCAAGTGAGACGCATACACAAATAAACAAACAAACAGCTACATACATATATGTATACAAAAAGACAGACAGAGCCGCAGCCAGCGACAGACAGACACACACATAGAGCGAGCAACGTGCACAGGCAGGAGGCGATAAGGACTAAATAAATAAACAGTAACAGACGAGCGCGTGCTATCACCGAGCCCAACAACAACAACAAAGACAACAACTAGCCACAGCGACACTGACAGCAGCACGAGCGAGTTAAAGAAAACAACAACAACAACAACATGGAGCTAGTGTAAAGTGACAGCAATGCGATTGCGGGCAGAAAAAAATGTGCCGCCCACTGTGTCGTCGAAGTGAGGGTGCGAGTGAAAGGGGGAGTAGTGCTGGCGACAAGGGGCGTTGGCGTCATTTATGCCAAAGGTCGACCGCACTTGAGGCAACTAAATAAACGCGCGTGTGCGGCGCGTTGCGAACGCGTGGCCGGAAATCGAGCGTTCACATCGATGTGACCACATTGAAACTGTGTGAAAAAAAAAACAAAACTGACCAAGTGAATTGGGCTAAAAGCAACCATAGCAGATAGTGCGACGCTTGAGTGTGTATTAGGCAAAGGGAGGAGGGAACGGCAGCTGACCATTGGGTTTCGGGGCGTTGACGTAGAGCAGCTGGCCGATGGCTGTTACAAATAGGAAAACCTGATATGAAGGCGTGGAATTGAGGAAATTTATACACACACACACACACACACACATAGATATATAATATGAATAATTCAAACTCATAATAAACACTGTGATTTGAAAGTTTAATACGTTTGCACTCGTTTCAAGGGTGCCGCTGGGTGTGAAGGAAATAATTTGATGCGCAGTAACGCAACAGTTGAACTGTTTGTACAGTAATTCAATCAGTTGGTTCAGTTTGTGGTCAATAATTTGGCGCTGACCATAAAAGCTCAACAAGTTTGGGCTTTTCGCTTTGAACAGAGTTTTTGTTGTATTACACTGTGCGACAAAAATAAAAAAAATGTTTCACACCGGAAAAAATCCATATGGGCGTGAGACCAAACATAGTAATACTGCGTTCTCAGTTTTTCATTTCTACATCCTTTGTCCTTTTAAAAGGACTTCAAAATTTTGAAGGGTATACAAAATAAAAAAAAAATATAAAAAATACTTATCCTCGTTAGAATATGGCGATATCTATATCAAATGAAAGAGGAAAGGGTCAGGAATTTAAATAAAATTGATTTTTTATCTATTTGTAAAAAAAGGATATGAAAAAGGTCCTTTGAAAATTTTAATCCTTTATATCCTTGAAAATTTATATAGAATTTTCTTGAAAAGTAAGTATGTTAAAACCCAAAATCTCCTTGATGACGTGTCAAAATTTCATTATTCTCGCTTCATTAATTTTGTATCTTTTTATTATTTAAAATACTGATACTCAAATAAATTAGAATTTTTGTACTTCATTAGAATTGCAGCTTCCACCTTTTTTTTAATAATTTTCGAACCAATAAAGTTAGAATAATTAAATTTTGACACGTAATCAGGGAGAGTTGGGGTTTTAACATACTTACTTTTCAAGAAAATTCTATATAAATTTTCAACGATAAAGTTGAACTTTTCGGACATCACAGTTTCCTTACTGCTATTTGCATTCCCACCTCTCTCTTCCGCTTTTCTCTTACACTAACATTCTATTCATTAAACCGCTTTGTGCTCCTTTAGCATCTATTGCATGCCTTTCTATTTCCTTTTGCTGCCGCTGCTTTAATATTCGCTTAATCGCCATAATGACACGTCTTTATTGTCTGCTAAAAGTTGCTTAAAAGTTGCAATTTCAACTTTTCTCGTATTTCATGAACTTCTTTCACTGCTTTTTCATTTGTTTTTGATAGTTTTTTTGCGCTTTGTCCTTTACACAATTTCTTAGTGTGGGTCGCTTGCTTTGTGATTTGGCATAGCATAAGTTTTGTTGTAATTTTCTTTGTTGCTGGAGCTTTTGTCTTGACAGTGTTTGTTGTTGTTGTGATAAATATATAAATAAAATTTAACACATCAACTGTTGGCAACAAAATATTCCTATATTACTTTAAAGTGATTCTAAAATATGTCGAATGCTATTACATTGCAAAACCAAAAAAAAAAAAATTGAGATTTATTTTCTTAACCCTTTTGACCCGAAAGTTGCCTGAGAGACACTTCACCTATTTGTCATCTTATAGCAAAAGTTACGATTGATTTAATTTAAATAGGCACCAACAAATTAATATTTTTAGAAGTAAATTCAAAGCAACTTACAAAAATTTGACTGTTATCGCTAAAATAATTTCCAATAATTTGCAGCGATATCAGGGAAAGTTTGTGTTCTAATTGAAGTCTACGAATTGGGCGTGTTTGATCAAAACCATTTAATAATGATTAAATAAAATCAAAAAGCAATAATTTTGTATTTTTCCATAAATATTAAGAAATTTTTCTGTAATTAAAAAATATTGATACAAAATTTTTTTAACACGTTTTAACCTAAAATCAAAAGTAAACTAGCTCTGGAATGCTAACAAAGAGGCATGGCGACTTCAAATGTCGTGTGCACATTTCTTAGACAAGTGTTCCATGATTTAAATACCAAAAAGTAATATCGAGACACAGGGAAAAATTCGGGGTCGGAAGAGTTAATGTTCCTTTCTAAACATCAGTTAACCCACAGATATGGCAGAGTGCAGTGCAGGCGAAACTTTTCCATGTGCTTTGAACACAGAAAGTGGGAATGCAATGCAATCAAGTAGAGGCACCTTTGGATAGGCTACATTAGGCTGGATTAGATCAGGTTGCTATTGAAAATATATTTATAGAAAATATATATATATTATTTAAATATTTATAGAAAATTTTAAAAATATTTATAAAAAAGAAATATTTATAGAAAAAGTGTTTATTGCTATAGTTAGAGTTCAATAGCGAAGATAGAAGCCATGTCTCCGTTGAAAAGTTCAATAAAGGCGGCCACTGTATTTTAGTTCAGCGCACAGTGATTCGTACCATAGACAAAATTCAAAAAATGTATCCTCTCAGAATTTAATGATTTTGATGTCATTTGAAAGGTAAAACTCCAACTAAGAAAACCCCAAAAAATCTGTGCAAAAAATTATTAGTGTGTGTGCAAAAGCGGCTCAAAGTTGGAACTTTTTTCACAAAAAAATGTAAACACATATTTTCTGTTTTTTAGCATATTGAGTAAAAAAAATTGTAAAAATACATGGTTGCCAAAAAGTTGCTGAAACTTTCAATATAGATTAAGAAATGATGTGGTCATTTTCGCTTTTAATGTTTTCTCAAAATGTTCAAAGCTGAGGCTTTTACATCACTTTTAATTAAAAATATTTTTCTAAATTAAAAATCTGAAAATTGGCAAAACTTAGAGGAAAATATCTAGAAATATGCGAAAGTATGTTCCTGGATTTTTTTTATTTTAAGAAGCATTCTTTCTTTGTCGGATAATGTAATTATATCCTCCGATATCTTCCGATCTCAGAAAATAGTTCGATTTGAAAAGTGGTCTAAACACCTATTTTTCGACAATTATTACTATACTATTATTTGTATCCCTAAAAGTATGCAATCAGCATGAAAAATTGAGAAAACCGCAAAAAAGCAAAACATACGTCTATTATTATCGTTTTTATTGCAAAACTAAAGGGTCGTAAGACAATTTCTGTTACTCTTTGGAATTATCAATGTTGACGTTACCGATTAAATGTAAAATCTGAAAAATTTGGCCAACACACTCGTTGCTATAGCTCACCAAAAATTACAAAAATTGCAAATTTAAGTCTCAGACATTGCCAAACTACAACAGTTTAAGAAAACCAAAATAGAGATTTCACTTCAGCAGACCATGATTAACTAGTATACCAAATTTTATGAAGAATTTCTAATTTTTGTCCCGCGGTTGTATGCAGTCGAATCACTGTGCAGCGTCTCGGTTCAATCTTTCCAAAGCACACTTAGGTCATAATGACCCAGTGGCGCATACAAGATTTCATTTTCGGGGGTTTTGAGTACAACTTTTGAGCCGAATACCATTCGGAATCATATTTTGCACCAGCAATTTTTAACTGGGTTAAGCCCCCAAAACCTCCCTGTGTGCGCCAATGTTAAGGCCCATTGTGATACATTTACTCAATCGAACTAAAATCCGCTCATGTGTTGAACAACTTTCAGCTCCTTACGAAGCCTAGTAGACTATGAATAGTCCTTTCGATTAGCTTCCTTAGATTTTCAATGAAATAGTTACCTAGCTGAGTCTTTATTCTTCTTGAAAATGGGGTACAAAGACATAAAAAAGTGCATTTTCTTCCTCTTCAGAAGTCATTAGAAAGTAAACCTTTCAGAAAGTGACCCGTCAGGACACCAATCATTGTTCTCGTCTGGTCACTTTTTTAGTGACAGAAGCTCTTTAGAACGACATAAGTTTAAGGTTGGTTGGTATGAGCTAATACAACAACTTTCTCTCTTCTTTCTTCTTTTCTTCTCTTTTAAATCACCGTTCGAAATCAGTTGTTCTCTTCAGTCCGCTGAGTTAATCCTTAGATGCTAATTTAAATCTTTAAATTTTATGGCAAAAATACCAAAGGTTTATAGTCAACGTTTTCACAAACCAACCGACGTTCTTATCTTTATTTCATTATATTTTTTTTATCTGCATTATGTATTACCCCGAGTGCGATTGTGCGCTGGCGCACGTACCGGAAGTGTGCAAATTGTAAAATTCTCTACGCCGCACTCAAAATAGTCGACGGCAGACACACACACACACACACATATACACCATCGAAATGGCCAATTTTTATCGGCAGCCTACAAATTTCGTAGTAGCGACACGGCATGAATTATTCTATGGCAAATGCCAAAGAATGTGCAAAATTGTCCGCAAAATGGCGAATTCTTGCCATATTCCGGCAGTGTTCGGGCGCGCATTGGATTTCATTTCGTTTCGTTTCATTTTTGTAATCTTTAGAATTCGGTTTTTTTTTTTTTAAAGAATTTTTGTTAAATTTTTGTTTTTGTATTTTTTAGTCTATATGTATGTGTGCGTTTAGTTGACTCTTAGTGCGCAAGCTACAATTTTTCATTTTGGGCATCGCTGATAAAGTGAAGCGAGGCCCATGCGCCGTGTGGCTGTTTATTGCTGTGTGTGTGTGTGTGTGAGTGTGTGAGTGTGAGTGTTTGTGGTCCAAATGAGAGTTGTCGAATCACACGTCCTAATGTTTTAGTGCGCAGCCACTGGCACAGGCCAAGTCAGCCAAGCGCTGCCCATTCACACACACACACACACACAAGCAAAACACACACATACAGCCTACTAGTGCACAATGTGCGTGTTGGTGTGAGTGATGCGACCAGTCGTACTGCAAAGCCTTCGCTGCACGACTGCAAGCCAATATTTATCTGCATTCGTTGTGAATGTGTCGGTGCCTTTGCACTGATGTCCATTCGTTTGCTCTGATATATATCTGTGTGTGTGTGTATGTGTGTATGGGTCGCAGGACATTCGTGTTCGGGTGATGCTTTTATTATCGCAGTTAAATCGCTTTCAAATCGCCGCATAGTTTTTGACTTCTCTGTCGCTCCCGCTGTCGATCCACGCAGCCAGCCTACACGTCGGTTCCGGTCGGCTGGGCCGTTTTCGTTTGCAGAAGCACAGCCAGCGGCGACGAGGCAGCGCACGGTCACTGCCGTTCGGTGTGTCATCTGAAATGCTGGAGTGGCAGGATTAGTTATGCTGGTCATGTACATGTCGTAAAAATGTTTTCGTTGCTTTTGTGTGCGTCGCTGCTGCCATTTCCGTTGACGGTATCGCCGCTGTTCGCGTTGCAGCTGTGTTCGGCGCTCAAGCTTTATGTCGTTTTGTCAGTGTTTGTGTGCAATTTTTTGTTGTATTTTCTTAATTTTTTTAACAGCAAAAAAAACATTAAAAAAAAAAAAAAAATTAAATAAAAAATATAATAAAATGAAAAAATAAAAAAAAACATTCCCATTGAAAGCAGCAACGAAAATAAGCACAAAAAATACAAAATGGCGGCGACGCGTAATTATTTCGCGCCGGACATTTGAGGAATTTTTAATCGCTCCGTTGCGTTCTCGCTCACGCCGCACGTTCACTCATTGTTGCAGTCATTTTATTTCATTTTTTTTTCTTTTGTATTTTTGACGGCGTCTGTGTGCGTGTGCGTCTTTTGTATTTTGCACTTCTAGCCTTTTTCGGATTTTTTGTTTTGTTGCTACTGTAATTTTTTTTAAATTTATTTTTTGCTTTTGGCTTCTCGCTATGACTTCAGCTTGATTTAGTTCGTTTGTTGTTTTTGTTGCACTTATTGTTATAGTGTTGGTTGTTGGCGCCGCTGGCTTTGTGCGTTCGTGCCTTGAATTTACAAATTAGACACCCGCCACGGGTCAACGTCAGACGGGCAGCAACTCAATTTAAATTTCTTGCCATGCAGCAAAAGAAATTTACTTCTGATGACACAAAAGGCGTCGGGGAAATTTCTTAAAAATTTTGTTGATTTGGTCTGCTTCTGGCTGCATTTACTTTGATTCAGAGCCAAAGGTGATTGAATGCTACACAGCTGCTGTGTATTGTCTGTTGTTGTTGTTGTTGCGCGTATGTGTTGACTGTTGCTGGATTTGTTGGGCCTAAAGCATTAACAGCACATGAACAGTGTGACAAATTGTGTGCAATATTGTTTTTGTTGTTGTTTTGTATTGTCGTCTTTTAAAATGTCGCCTGTTGCCGCTGGCCATACCAAAAAGTTTTCGGCGCTTTTTTCGGTTATTGAAAAAGTTTGGCGGTGTTGCGGTGAATGCTGAATGTGTGTGCGTAGCATCCGCATTGACTGACTTATAATTTGAGTGACATTTTTTTAAACTTCAAGAGCTTTAAGTTGAATTTATTGTGGTCTTGAGAGAAATATGTTGTTTGTTTAATTTGGTTAGAAGCTAAGAAAAGCTTTACTAATAATAGACAGATTTTTAAATAATATTTTATTTATAGATTATTAAAATGAGGCATTTTAAATATTAATAATTTAATAATTTCTATCTTTCTAAGTATTAAAAAAATTTAATATTAATTTTACAAAACTTTCTAGTCAACAATTAAGGTGAAGTAGGAAAAATTCATTATTTTTCCATGAAATTAAAGAAAATTGAATTGAAATTGATTTAGCGATTCGAAGCAATTTCGATTGTGGTAAAATATGCAACGTTTTGTTCAATAAGTTGTTAGCATTTTGATGGTAACTCTACTGATTTCCCTTAGATTCTCTTGAGGCAAATGTTATACCCAGTGTTGCCAGATACCTGAAATGACTTTCTCCTAAATCTTAAAAAAATACTGAAATTTCCTGCCAAAATTTAAAAAAGTGTCCTAAATTTTTTTATAATTTTTTTTATAAGTTTTATAAGTTTTTTATAATTTTTTTTAATTTTTTAATAATTTTTCATATTTTTTTATAATTAAACTTCTCATAAAAAAATAAAAATATACCTATACAAATAATTTTTTTAATGCAGCCTTTTTTATTCATCTTCTGCTTAACAACAAAAACCTAGCAAAAAAACAAAACATATAACAAATGAATTAAATAAAACTTGCCATTTTTGGCGGGATTCATTGTGACAGCAATAAGTGAGAACGAGATAGAACGAGCTTACATTTTGTAAGCTTTCAAATTTTTAACACAATGCACAGTGATTCGTTCCATAGACAAAATTCAATAAATGTATAGTCTCAGAATTTAACGATTTTGATGTCATTTGAAAGGTAAAACTCACACTAAGAAACCCCAAAAAAATCTGTTCAAAAAAATAATTAGTGTGTGTGCAAAAGCGGCTCAAAGTTGAAACTTTTTTCACAAAAAATTGTAAAAATACATTGTAGCCAAGAAGTTGCTAAAACTTTCAATATAGATTAAAAACTGATGTGTCCATTTTCGCTTTCAGTGTTTTCTCAAAATTTGCAAAGCTGAGGCTTTTACTTCACTTTTAGTTCAAAATATTTTTCCAAATTAAAAATCTGAAAATTGGCAAAACTTAGAGGAAAATATCTAAAAAGTATGTGAAAGTATGTTAATGGATTTTTTTGTTATTTTAAGAAGCATTCTTTCTTTGTCGGATAATGTAATTACATCCTCCGATATCTTCCGATCTCAGAAAATAATTCAATTTGAAAAGTGGTCTAAACACCTATTTTTCGACAACATTTATTTTTTTCATCCCTAAAAGTATGCAATCAGCATGAAAAATGGAAAAATCTGCACAAATGCAAAACATACATCAATTATTATCGTTTTTATTGCAAAACCAGAGGGTCCTAAGACAATTTCTGTTACTCTTGACAATTATCAATGTTGATGTTACCGATGAAATGTAAAATCTGAAAAATCTAGCCAACAGACTTGTTGCTATAGCTCTCCAAAAATGACGAAAATTGCAAGTTTAAGTCTCAGACATTGCCAAACTACAACAGTTTAAGAAAAACAAAATGGAGATTTCAATTCAGCAGACTATGATTAACTAGTGTACCATTTTATGAAGAGCGGACCACTCCTTCTAATTTTGTCCCGCGGTTGTATGGAGTCGAATCACTGTGCAATGGGTGCTTTGACTATTAAAACAGTTGTCAAAATATGTTTTGTTGCCAGTTTTCCCAATACATCAAACTTTGCTATCCAAAAATCTCCCAAAATTCCACTAAGGATCCGGAAAATTCCCTAACATAAAATAGAAATCTCCTAACAATTTTTTCTCCTAAAAATTCTCCTAAAAGGCCAAGAATCTGCTAAATCCAGGAGGAAATCTCCTGATCTGGCAACACTGGTTTTACCAGCAAATTCATTCGCCATAGACAGGATCGGCCGCTAATCACTTAGTGCCAGGTTCGGACTATAAGGCTTTTGATGAGTCACTATAAATGTGTGTGGCCTGGAGTTGTCCTGATGGAGCACAATTCCGCTGCTATTGGGAAATGCGGACCATCTCTTGGCAATTGCTTCCTTTAGACAGTCCAATTGTTCACAGTAGAAGTCCGTATTAAGATTTTGGCCGCAGAGCAACAGCTCATAGTAGATGATTACCGGTCCATTCCACCAAGCACCCAGCAGAACTTTTCTGACTATCAATCCTGGCTGGGCCAGCGTTTATGCTGTTTTTCATTCACGTTATCAGAAGTGATTCACCTTCCATTACTAGTCTCCATCGGCTTCAAAAATGGACGTTTTTATTGCAATTCAGCAGCGATTATCGAATAGAATTCCGGTACATGTGGTTCGTATTGAGCTTATTTTTGTATCCATCCTTATTCAAGTGATTTCAAATGCTTTTTATGCAATGTTAAGCTTATGGATGCATGGATATACATGACAGTCGTTTTCGACGACTTTCATGATTTTATTGTTTACTTTATTATTACACTTAAAATAATTGGCCTTCTAGTGCGTGGTGAATCTTTGCTATCAAAATTACGCGCACGGAATCAATGGAACCAAAACTATTGGACTTGACGATTATTGTTTTTATTGTTGTTGTTGTTGTTTGTTTTATCAACATTTTCAACAATTGGCCTTCCAGAGCGTGGTGCATGTTTGACATTAATATTAGATACCGAAATGGAATTAACGAAACGAAAATTGCGTGTAATTGGCTGTTACAAGATCAAAATCGTATAACTATAATTATATATATATAATTATAATTACACATTATTTATTTAATATACAACTAGCAGGAACTATGGGAAGTATGGTGAAATTTTTTGTCAGCGTGAATATAAATTTAGTTTTGAAGCAGAAAATGATCGCCTGACCAACTTGAGTCTGTTTGCAAGTAATCTTATTTAATCTTGAAATTTCATTTTCTTTGAAAATTCAAGTCAAAAAATATCTATAAATCATAAGTTCTTCATTCTAGAATGCGACAGCATTTTCCACACCGGGAAAAATCCCTATGTGCGTGAAACTAGAGACTAAATATAGTAATACTTCGTATTCGTTTTTTTCATTTCTATATCCATTGTCCTTTTAAAAGGACTTCAAAGTTTTGTAAGGGGTATACAAAATAAAAAAAATATAAAAGGGACTTAACCTCGTTAGAATATGGCGATATGTATATCAAATGAAAGAGAAAAGGCTCAAGAATTTAAATAAAATTGATTTTTTATCTATTTGTAAAAAAAGGAAATGAAAAAGGTCCTTTGAAAATTTTAATCCTTGAAAATTTATATATATATAAAACCCAAAATCTCCTTGTTCATGTGTCATTTTCATTACTCTAATTGTATTGGTTCGAAAGATATTAAAAAAAAGGCGGAAGCTGCAATTCTAAAGAATTACAAAAATTCTAATTTATTTCAGTATCAGTATTTTAAATAAAAAAAAGATACAAAACCAATGAAGCGAGAATAATGACATTTTGACACGTGATCAATGAGATTTGGGGTTTTAACATACTTACTTTTCAAGAAAATTCCATATAAATTTTCAAGGATATAAAGGATTAAAATTTTCAAAGGTCCTTTTTTATATCCTTTTTTTACAAATAGATAAAAAATTAATTTTATTTAATTTCTTGAGCCTTTCCTCTTTCATTTGATATACATATTGCCATATTCTAACGAGGTTAAGTATTTTTTATATTTTTTTTCTTTTGTATCCCCTTCAAAATTTTGAAGTCCTTTTAGAAAGACAAAGGATGTAGAAATGGAAAACTGAGTACGCAGTATTACTATGTTTGGTCTCTAGTTTCACGCCCATATGGATTTTTTCCGGTGTGAAAATTGTTTTTAATTTTTGTCGCTCGGTGAAATAAGAAACATTTCTAGGTTACTTCAATTTCATTTAAAGTCCTCTAATTCTAGCATACTTTTAGGTGCCCAGCTCTATTCTATCAACCACGCATTCATATTTAGTCATATTTCTGTAGGTACTAATTACATTTTCAAACGAAAAATATTCTAATTTATTATTTAATTTCATTTTCATTTGCAATGCAATTGAATTGAATTGCATTGGATTTCATTTCATTTTGTAGTAAACTCACCTTGATTTGTTTGTCCAATGCAACAGTCGCTCTTTTATCCACATAGTGTTATTGTTATTGTTGTTATTGTTGTGGCGCGTTTGTACCTCTAGTAGCGACAATATTTATGGTTGTTGTTCTTGTTGTTGTAATTATTGATATCGTTGCTGCAGCTGTTGCGGATATTTGTTGCGGTTTGTTGTATTAAATTTTTTTATATTTTGATTTATTTAAATATATCAAATATATTTATATGATTTTTTTTTGTTGTTGTTGCTGTTGTAATTTCTTGTGCAAATTGAAAATTTCAACACTTTTAGGGATTTGTGTGTTATTTAGCCATTAAATGACATTAAATTTTGCAATATTTGGCCTGCATGCGTGTGTGTGTGTGCGTGGGTGTGTGTGTGTGTGTGTGTGTGCGGGCGCGCATTATCGTTTCGGGCATAATTTTGCATTCACGCTACATTTTGTGGCCGCCACACATACACACACATTCGCACTCACACACGCACACACTTGCACATTGGCATAAACATTGACCGTGTGCACTGGGCCGATTATGGCGTTGGTGTGTATGTGTATGTGTATGTGTGTGTGTGTGTTTGTGTTGGTTTTTGCATTTGATACTTTTGCTACAAATTGTAAATTATTGACATTTAATATTAACAGGAAAACGCATTTAAATTATTTACTTGCTGGCTGGTCGTTATTGTGCGATTTGTTCGGTCTCGCTGCTTGTTTGGTTGGCATTGGCGTTGCCGTGGCCGTTGAGTGCCTGCGGATTGGACGCACTATGTGAAATCTTGCCCATTATTTGATACATTTCAGCGGTTTCGATATGCGGTCAACTTTATTAAAATTTAAATTCCATTGATTTTGGCATTTTCTGCATATGCGGCAATTCACTAAATATGTCTGCGGTTGTTATTGTTGTCTCTCTGGTTATGGCCGAAACATGCAAAATATTTAATTCATTTGTGCTAAATGGTGTGATGCCGCCTGCTGTATGCGTCCGAGTGCAGCCAGATTCTAATTGATTACCAACCAAGTGTGAGCTGCAAAAAGGAAAGCAAACAGAGAACGGCAAAAGGGAGGTTAGTATGTAAAAAAGGATTTAGGATGCTTAATTGAGTTTGTAAATAATTTAGCACTAAAAGGCTTCAAGTAATTTGGTTATGGTAAATAAAACTTGGCCTAAAAGCATTGTGGATTTCAGATTTCACTGAAAGGCAGAAATAAGTAAATGAAATTCGGCCTAAAATCAAACAAAGCAATTAATTTCGCTGAAACTTGATGCATCGAACATATCAAAATACAACAAATGTCAAAATACATTTGTCTAAATATAGAATCAGAACGTTGCTATGGAGACGGTTCTTTTGTCGACTGTCGACGTCGTTAAAATGACAATTAAATGTGATAAGTCTGAACTAGAGGAAGTAAGTGCTAAAAGTATGACAAGGAATGCTTCTATTAGTAGTCGAATCATTAAAATATATTAGGCATACATTTGACAAATACTCTGCCCAAATATAAGCTACTAAATTCTTATTATAAGGTAGAAGGTAATAACAATTTACACGAAAGAGAAAAAGCTATGGATCCATTCATTAGTCACCGAATTTTTCAGGACATAATTTCGGTGAAGAAATCAAATACAGAAAATACGTCGACACTGAGACTCAATCATATACAGAGTCAAAAAAGCAGCCTAAAAGTGTGCTAAAAAAGTTTCCATGCGTGAAAATTGAAATTATGAGTTTGATGTTCCACTTTATGCCCAAAACACATTGGCAACAGCGGCCACAAGACCACATCTGTCAAGATTTCGAATCAGAACGTTGCTATGAAGATGGTTATTTTGACGACCACCGACCACAATTGTAGCTGTCGCCAAGTGTAGAACTATTTCTATTTTGCAGACAACAAATCAATCAAAAAAATCAATTTGTAACACAGCTTCAAAACAAATTCTTTTGTTGACGTTCTGCTCACATTTTCTGTGGGCTTTGAACAACAACTACAAATTTGTTGGTATTCTAGTTGAAATTTACAAGTTTTACTAAGTAATACGAACTGTCATTGCTATACAGTTGAACTCCCATAATTCGAATCACAATTATTCAAAGAAAAACTTCAACTTATGGAGACTTCGACTTATAGAATTGTATGGAATTTGCTCTCTAAAAGCTATTGTCACTCGATTTAGTTCGAGTTATAGAAAATTCCAGTTATAGAAGTTCGAGTTATGGAAGTTCGGCCGTAACTTGATTGTAGAAAAATTAAACGGATATATACGAATACAGAGAAAATACGTAAATAAACTCGTGCACAAAAAATATGATTGTGATGCTGTTGCTACCGTTTTTATTGTAATCAAGTGGTTGACTACACGGCAACGCCACCTTGTAGTCGTGTGTCGCTGTAGCTGCTGTCTTCAATGTGTTCGAGCCAATATATTTAAATCAGAGCAATTTACTGCGGCCTAAAAGTATGCTAAAGCACTTGGCTTATAAAATGCATGAAATTGATGCTAGTTCCAGGATCAACGGATTACACTAGAAAAGCTCGCCTAGTGCATGTTGGTTTCACTTTTCTCAAGACAATAGTTTTAAGAATTAGAGTTGAAGGTTTTAATGGATTTTATTGTGATGAAGATTTCTAAAAATTCTATTTGTAGACTAGATAACAAATCTCTAAAAATAAATAAAATAAATAAATAAAATGAATAAATAAAAAAATACAAAAATAAAACATATTAAAATATTAAAATAAAAATTGCTTGAACAAGTTTTTTACTGTTTTTTCTTGCGTATTGAAAGGATGAAAGTGAGGAAAAGAAAAGAACATGGGCCATGACGATAAAGTTAGTTCATACAATACTCAATTCTAGCAGCACATTGTACCTAATAAGGTATAGGTACGACAGGGCAAACATTCGCAGTATTCGTTTGTTTGGTATACATTGATTCAGTACACGAACACTTCGACTTCGAGGCTAACACATGAATCATTGAATCACGGCGGCCACAATTGATTGTTCAGAGCAGCATCCAGTTGCTTTTGATTAATTACCTCGAAGCCTTATTTTATATTGAAAACTTAAGTGTGATTCCATCATTACCAAACCTTTTTATGGTATGCTTTTAGGCGCACTGCTCACTGCACTGGCTTTAGCTAACTACACAGCTTTACTCGAGCAACTAATGAGCAAAAAATAACAATGACAATAAAGTACTGTGAAATTGCCAATACCGCTGAATTGTTGGATTTGGCTACTCATTACCGCAGTCCCAATGAATAGCAAAATTATTTCGGTTCGATATGAGTGATGTGAGTTGTGGATAATTTGAACAATGCAAATAAATGTTAGCTTTCACAAATAATGCGCAAATGATAAACAAATAAAGTGAAATGCATTAAATGCGCAGTGAAATGTATTGTTGTTGTACTTATACGACTATAATATGCCGCATAGAGAATGGACCACAGGGGCGTTGTGGCGGAAAAGTCAGGAAATTTCAAGCTGCTGATAAAGAATTTAAATTTAAGCGTACTTTTTATTTGTTAATCAGGTTAGTTAAGGTATTAATTAGATGAGTTTCTGTTGACATACTTTTAGGCACTAAATAGATACTTTCAAATTATTTGACCTTCAATGACCGCTTCAATGCGGGTTAACATATGTGTACATATCTTCAAATTAAATGAAAACATAATTTTTCCAAGCGACAACTATATCCAAATTCTTCTTACTACTATTTAATAGATATTTTTTTCAAATTGTTTTTTTGCAGGTAATTTGCGTTCACAAAAAACTAGGTTTAAACAAATCAAAATATAGATCATGCATTTGAGGGTTCATCAAACTGTACCTGAAAGTATGCTCGAATATTTTATTAATAATATTTGTTTTTGTTGGTCTACTTTTAGGCACCACACAGGTACATTCACAGTATTTATAGTGGAACGTTATAACGGTATAGAAATCTAACCTAGAAATGTGCTGTTGTTCTCAAAATAGTTTTAGCTAAATTATTTATTAATTTTTTTATTTTATTTTATTTTAATTTATTTTATTTTATTTTATTTTATTTTATTTTATTTTATTTTTTATTTTTTTATTTCTATTCTATTCTATTCTATTCTATTCTATTCTATTCTATTCTATTCTATTCTATTCTATTCTATTCTATTCTATTCTATTCTATTATATTCTATTCTATTCTATTCTATTCTATTATATTATATTCTATTCTATTCTATTCTATTCTATTCTATTCTATTCTATTCTATTCTATTCTATTCTATTCTATTCTATTCTATTCTATTCTATTCTATTCTATTCTATTCTATTCTATTCTATTCTATTCTATTCTATTCTATTCTATTCTATTCTATTCTATTCTATTCTATTCTATTCTATTCTATTCTATTCTATTCTATTCTATTCTATTCTATTCTATTCTATTCTATTCTATTCTATTCTATTCTATTCTATTCTATTTTATTTTATTTTATTTTATTTTATTTGTGGCATACTTTTTGGAGGAAACCAGCTACTTTTATGTGTTAGTATACACTTTTCGTCAACTTCATACATATAAAAATATTTGTATTAAAATTTTATTGAAAAAGATTTATAAATGTAGAGAAACACTGCAGCGCAGATGTGAACGTTTAAACAATTCACTTATTATTTTCTTAAGTTTTGAAATGCCGGGCAGTCTTGATGACGATGTATGGATCGCTTTTTTAGATATATGCTTTGTTCACTTATGGCCAACAACTTATGGCCAATGTGTGGCCAACTAATGAACTCCTACATAAATTACTTACAAATTATAACTGACAAAAAATATAACAAATCCAAACATGTACCCAAAAATCCAAAAACCCCTATAAAAATCACTTGAATGCGCTCCTGTCTGAAATTAATTGACAAAAAAAATACCGCAAACATAATCAACTAACAGTCCATCAAAACTGAAACCATATGATCAACCAACATGACCAGCACTATCACTGCCAATGGTGACCGGCAGCTAAACAAAGTCCAACAAATACATCAATAATGCACAGAGCAAATATCACAAATAGTGAAGCTCACAGCGAAAATAAATAATAGTGTAATTGTATATGCCGAAGCCAACAACATCACCAGCCACCTTATCCACCAACCACCTTATCCACCCAACCCACCACTCACACAAAGCGTTTGCTTGCCGTGTGCGTGCACCAGCCCATGGCAAAATGTTTTGTCCAATATCGAATTACCAATTTATTTCGAAGCAACACAACCAACAACAACAACGACAAGCAGTCAGCTATAAATTACAAATATCAATTGCCAACAAGTAAACAATAACAAGTAAAATCGGCAACGAAAATTGCCTAAAACTTTGCCACATAAATGTAGCTCCAAACGCCAAAGCCAGCCAAAGTTTTTGTAGCTTTTGATATGAAATTTCCAAAAATTTACAATATTAAAATTAAAATTGTTTTCCATTTCCAAAAAAAGTTTGGTGTTTCACTAACTAAAATATTTATTCTTTAGCTGTTGGCTTGCATTAGTTGAGTGGTTGGCAGCACTGCAAAATGCCATAAAAATTAATGAAATTAATTGAATATGTATCGGCGCCTAGCAGTAGGCAATGCAAAATGCAGCACGTTTAAGTGTAATTAAATTTGCAAATTGTAAAAGTCTATGGCAGCCAGTACAATAACAACAACAAAAAAATAACACAAACAGCTTTGGCTGAAATTCTAGTGGCAAAAACCAAAAACAAAAACCATTTTCAAATGCCATAGAAATGAGAGAAATTTGTGTATAAATGTATACAATTTAATAACTGCTGGAAACAAGGCCACACAAAAATCGATTGGAATTCACTTATTTAAAATTGTGTGTTAATATTTGATATACAAGTACGCTGAGAGAAAAGAAGGAAGTAATTTGATAGTTTCAATAATACAAGAAAAAATATTTGTAATTAAAAATAAGAATTGTAAAAGTAAAGTAAAATAAATAAAAATAAATAAATTAATAAATAAAGCAAAATTAAAAAGTAAAGCATGCTGATTTAGTCGTACATGGAGATTCTTAATAATGGGTTCTTGATATCCCGATACCTGTAATTTTCTGAAGTTTGACAAAAAAATTATGGGCTAAAAAGTTGGAGCCTAAAGTGGGTCTAAAAGGCATCGCATTGAAGTAAAACTTTACAAAAGTGCTTGAAAATTCAACAAATTACTTTACAGCTGCCCAGAAGGGGCACTAAGAGAGTTAAATTCTATGATTACCTACCATACACACAAAGTTGTAAGGTTATCTACTTTTGGTTTCTACGCAGCAAAAACCAAATTGTTCTGTAGATACCCCATTTTTCTCCCAACTTCAGATATAATTGTAATCGTAATTAATGTTGTTGAATGAGTAATTGTACATAAAAAAATATAAAAAAGGAAATTCTATTAAAAAATTTTAATTTTGGTCAAAAAATTACGTATTGGAATAAATTGTATGAAAATTTTGAAAATAAATTGCGTGAAAATTTTTTGTTTACTTTTAAATATAAAAATACACTTTTAATTTAAATTCAAATTTTAAAAAAATTTGTTAAAAATATAACAAAAAATTTAAAAAAAATTAAAAAATTAAATTTCAAAAGTGAACTATTAATTTTTGGAGTAAAAAAAATGGAGAGTAAAAAAAATTATATAAATATAAAAAAACACAAAAATTACATATTTTTATATTTTTCAATATTTTTTCTTTTAACACAAAAAATACAATTATAATTTATATGTTTAAGTTTTAAGTTAAGTTTTTGTAAGTTGTAAGTTTTTTAGTAATGAAATTTAAATATGTGACTAAAATTAAAAAAATGTATTCTTTAATGTGAAAATTTAAATCTTGGAGAAAAATGTATTTAAATAACACTAAATTTCTATTATAAATTTTAGCTTTTAGAGAAATTATCTAATAAAAAAAAAATTAAATTTAAAATGTGCAAATGTAATTTTTGGAGAGAAAACTTATATAAATATAAAAAAACACTTATATTATGTATTATTATATTTTCTAATATTTTTTTTTTTATTTTTAAGTAAACAAAAACAATTACAAACTATATGTAAAAAAATAATTTGAAATTTAAATATGTCATTCAAATTATAAAATGAATTTTTTAAGGTTAATATTTAATTATTCTTTTAGTAATAATATATCAGTTATTATTTTTTCAATGTGAAAATTTAATTCTTCTTAAAAAATTTATTTAAAATATATATGTATTTAAAATTATATTAAAATATAATATAATATTATATAAAGTATAATTCTGGGGAAAGAAATTATTTAACAAACAAAACCAATTTGGAATATAACGTTTATAATTGAATGACATGCATGGAAATTTCAAAACTTTATTTGAAAATAATTTACGTAAAAATGTGTTTTTATTTAAAAACAGTTAATAATAATTAAAAACCAAAAATAAATTAAATATTAAATATATATATATAGTCCTATGGTTCCTCGCGGGAGCAAAGGGCCACAAATATTAAATAAGCAAAGTTAAAAGTTCAAAAAATTGACTTTAACTTAAAAACTACATTTTATTGAAATAAGAAAATATATAAAAAATTAAGTTAAAAGTTTAAAAAATTTTACTTGAATTTAAAAATTTTATTTTATAAGTAAAATATTTTTTTTGTAATGAGAAATTAATTTTTCAAATTATTAAACTTTTTGGCATTGTGTAAATAGTTTGATTGGGTTTTACAAATATTATTTAATCTCGCTGCTTTTGTTTTATTTACATTGGGAATTTGTGTCTGTTAAATTTTTTACCAAAGTTTTACACTACAAAAGTTGGGTGTTGCTGGTGTAGGTGCTTGCAGAGTAACAATATTTTATTGTTTTCATTGTTTTAGTTGTTGTATTTATGCTTTAATTGTGGAGTTGATTTTCAATGTTATTATTGTTGTTGGTAACCATATACGTTGACACTGTAACTTTAATTCGAGTTCGATTTCATGCCACGCAGAGAGCCTCGCAGCGGTTTGGTATGATTGTGTGTGTGTGTGTGTGTGTATGTGAGCGTGTGCGTGGCTTTACAATAACGTTAATTATGTGAATTTTCACATATGTGCTATCACACACATGCACAGTAATTTTTTTACGTAATGGCGCAGCAAGTGTGACGGTATCGTTGGTATCAGCTGCGCGCTTTTAACCCACAAATCGAACTTGAGCGCCCTGAGACCCGCACGACAAACACCTTCAGCCCCGTCCAGCCTAAACACAACGCCCGCTGCCTGTCCTCGACTGCGGCAAACATTTTTCATTTGTCTCTCGCACTCACACCCACACTCGCACTTACGAGAGTACATGGCCGCGACTGTAATAACATACGCACACACACACACACACATATATTTTTAATAGCGTCTCTTAACGTGATTATATAAATGTTTTGCTGCTGGTGTTAGTGTAGTTGTTGTTGTTGTTGCTGTACTATACGCAATGCCGCGCCGCCCACTGTGAAAGCGAATCGCACACATAAAAAAGGGCAACAGGCGTTAGGGAACGCGGGCAGCGGTGGGCTCTACGAAATGAAATTATAGCGCACAGCCGCATGCACACAACGACACGCTGTGCGCCGCTTGACAAAAAAACAAAAAAAAAAAACATTGATTTTTTTATTATTCCTTTTTGCTCCCGTTGCTCCTGATTTTATTTGGGTTTCGTTTTTTTGTGTTCGTTCGTTATTGGAAATTGTTTTGTATGTGGCTGTGAGGAGAGGCGCGGCGGCGGGTTGTGTTGAGGTTGAAATGTGCTTGGGGACACTGTGTTGGCATGTAAGCCACTGGTTTCATTTACAGTCACACCCGGACGCCAACAAACGTCTGGCAGCGACACAGCAGCGGGCGCTCGCGTCACATTTCATTCATAATTCAGCGAATTTAACATTCGAAATAATGCAATTACCCATTTTTATTATCGCTGAAGTTGGCATTTCGTTACACTGAGTATTGAGCACACACACACATACACACACATACATACATGCAGACATGCATGAGCACATGAGTACATGCGGTGATAGTAGGTTTGTGTGCGGTGGCAGTGGGTGTGTGGGTGTGAAAGCTCATTGGCAACCGATACGGCAAACAATTGTAGTGACTCATTGGCGGGTAGCTGGTTGGGGGATGGAGGGGGGGGGGGGGGGGGCGGTTGACTGTATGAAGTCTGTGACTGCATATGCCAAGCGGATATTGTAATATAAATAATTCCGTATGGCTGTACGCGGTGTGCTGTAGTGTGAGTTGTGCGAGCAGCAGCTGATGAAGCACAGACGATAGGAGCAGAAGAGAAGAAGGGGGAAGAAATAGTATATATATTTTTTGCTATTTTGGCGCTGTTGTTCATGACAAAATTTGCACATTGAGCATTGAGTAGTACAGCAGAGAGAGTGAGTGAATGTTTGTAGCATCCTAAAAGTATGCTACTATTGTTGTGTATTGTCAATTGTCTCTCGTAGAAATAAAAAATTAGGACAGTCGATTTTCAGGAGCATCTCTATGAAGCAAATTTTTCACCAGCAAACTCATTCACATTCCATGAATGGAAAGAAACCGGAGTAGTCAATAAGTGCCAGGTCAGATAAAATCGATACTTAAGAACCCTCGGCTAAGCTTTCGGATCTTCAAGTCCCAGTACAGTGAAAGTATTCAATATCTGACTGCTGCGCCTGCTAGGCTATTCCCATACAGAAAAAAAGCTGCCGTAGCATCTGACGAGTCACTATCGATGTGGCTCTCTTCTCTCCTCTCCTAATGACCAAAGCTGCCCACTTCTGGGAGACTGCTTTCTTAACCCTCCATTACTATCGTCTATTTCACTAACGCCATTACTATCCACCCACAACTTTTTATTATCCGTTTTACTTATCCATCGAGGTAAAATAAACAAAAACCAAATGTTTTCATAATCAAAACATCATAACATGTAAAAACAAAATTTAATTGTTTAATTTTGTTAATTCATTTATTTAATATAAACATTTGTTTATGTGCATCTCATTTCAAGGAAAAAAAATATGAAATAAAAAGTTGTATTAGGAAAATAGCCACATCTTGCACAATATTTAAGTGATGTTTCTTGTGCTTAGTGATTTAGAAAGCTAAAAAAATAAGTAATAAATATTTATTTAATAAGTTTTTTCGGACCGAGGTAAAATTTTGCGTAAAAACTCAAACAAAAATCAACAATATATCTGCTACTTTTTAAGGTTACACCGTGCGACAAAAATCAACAAATTTCCAAACACACGAAAAAATCGATATACTCGCGAAACTAGGGTCCAAATGTAGTAAAACTGCGTTTTTAGTTTTTCTCTCTGACGTCAGGATTTTTTTTTAAAAGACTGTGAAATTTCAAGGACATGTTTATTTCAAGGAATTATTTCAAAAATTGAGCGCATTGTAGAATAACAATATTGGTATCAAATGAAAGAGAAAGATCCTTAGAATCTTAGAAAATTTAATGTTTTGGTTCAAAAGGACAAATAGGTATTAAAAATGTCCTTTTGAAACTTTTTCCTTGAATATCCTTGGAAATTTCCAAAAACTATTGGAAAAAAAATTTGAGAAAAATATATCTTAAGGACTAATATGTACACTACTACATCCTTGAATTTCGTCCTTCTAACTTTATCAGTTTAACCCATTAAGCTATATTAAGTAATTCATAAAGACATAAAACTTGAAAATGGGTAGAATTGGATTAGAATTGATCGTTTTAGATTCTGCCATACTCAAATTTCAAAATTATTTAAATATTCATACGTTTTTTTCGATCCAAAGTCAAAGGTTTTTTTTGGGGAATTTTTGAAATTCAATCAAAAATACTTATTCTTCAAACCTATCAAAATCCCTTAGTGGGCTGCATTTTGCAATGCTAAACTATTTAAAAATAAGTTTTGAAATTTTTTTTTTTCATTTTTTAAACAAAAAATATGCTTTAAGTTTTGTGTTGCGCGAATGCAACGTTGGGCCTAAGCACTGCCAATTTTCATACAACGCAACGCGTGAAAATGTCAAAATCCAAGCAGCTGATATTTTATTGGCACATTTTATTTTCCGCAAATGTTTGAGTTTGTTTATTTGTGTAATGTTTGCGAAAAACATGACAAAAAAAAAACATGGTATGAATTTTTTGCTTGATTTTTTTTCTTGATTAGGTCAATTAATAAGATTGTGTAAAATTTTATGGAAATCGCACAAGCCTTTCTGGAGTCAGGTTTTAATGGGTTAAGATATAACAAATTTAATGTTACAAACATTTTTTACTTATCCTAGAGCATAATTTTTAAGGATTTTCTACTAAGTAAATGGTCTATGTATGTCTACCTTATTAAAAAAAATTACGCCAAAAAGTGAATAAAAGTATGTAAATGTAATTTATAAAAAATAAAACTTCATTACTAACAATCGGTATTAAGCATCCAGCAATTTTATAACGCCACTACTATCGTGGGTGTAACACACCCAGTGACTTTTTAAAACAATTCTATAAAAGCATCAGCTTTATTTATGCAACTGCAATTCACTTTAAAACCTTCCGGAATATACATATACATATATAAATGTGGATTACATTATAACTTTATTTTGGTTTTGGTTAAAAAATCTATATTTTACTAAGAAATTGAACTCACAGGGCGGATTCCACCCTGACGATAGTAATGGAGGGTTAAGGTCATCCGTTTGCTGACAGTGCTGTTTCAAATTCAGAGTTTGAGCATAGAAAAGCAGCTCATAGTACAAGTTAGTATATATTCCTCTCAAATCCCATTAAACATAAAACAAAAACCTTTCTGATCGTAAATTTAAGCTTGGCCACAGTTTACGACTACTCAACTTAATTTGATCACTTTCGATTTTGCTTGACGTTATCGCAAGTAATACACTTTCCACTAACTGTCATCATCTGCTTGTGAAAAGGGTCCAAATTGTTGCGATTCAGCAGCGTTTGGCAGATGGAAATTCGCTTTTGCATGCAGCCTTATAAATTAAATTAAATTTAAGATAAAGTTGAAATTTTGTTTCAACTTTTCATCTCGAAAACAAAATTCAACATTTACTGAAAAATATAAAAACGTAATAAACTGCGCAGTTGAACCTTGAACTTTAGCAAAATTTCCACATCTATCAGCGTCTGTCTGGAGCACTCAAACAGTTTGAGTTCGCCTGCTGCTGCTGCTGCTGTCTGCACTCGCTTGTCATTTTGTGCCGTCACCGTCCCGTCATGCAATGTGTTCCACGAATCGACAGCAAAATTCCAAAGCAAACAATTTCGCAGTGCTGCTCGCATTTCGCATACCTCAATTGCGATTTCGTACAGTTCCATGTTTATTGCGCACAATTTCGTTTCAATAAAGCGCCAGCGATTTGCGCCAAATGAACGAGCGCACCAACGTTCGCCGGAAACGACAGCGAACACTGCGCACGCCAAACAGTTTGAAAAGTAATAAAAATCGCATAAATTTAATTGAACTAATAAATTCTTTATGACCAAAATGTTCGACTGCATGAAACAAATAACTAAGTAAAAATAGCCAACAGAAAAAATAATATACAGACGAAAGAATCTCGAACAAAAACAATAACAGCCAACAAATAAAATAAACGTAATAGTGGCAGAAAGACAAACAAAAAAAACAAAAAGATATCTATAAAAAAAAAAAATATTTGAATGCAGCCAGTTGGGAGAAATTGAAACTCTTTTTTTTTGTTTTATTGCAACTGACATAAAATTCATTGCGCAAAATAATGAAAATTACAAGCAGAAAAGAGCGCAAAAGTGTGAGGCGTGGGTGAAGACGCCGGAAAGCCGTAAATGAATGTGAAATAGTGTAAGGCAAATGAATTGACGTGCAGAGCAAAAGTTGCGCCCTGTGCCATGGCCGAAATTGAGATGAATGTGATGAACCGTGGTGCAGATGGATGGATGAAGGTGTGCACGAGTGAAAGGTATAAAGTTCAGCGGCCAATGTTGCATAGATAATGTCGTTGATGTGTGCTGCTCGTGGAGACAAAGACTGCGGATAGTTTTTCAACGACCAGAGGAAGAGGAAGAAGGCAAAGTTTACTGCAAAGCAAAGCACAATATGTCGATTTTAGTGATATCTAGTGGGTACTAAGAACACTATTTGCTGGACTAAGAGGTAACTGTTGGTCGAGCTAAAAGTTATAGTTAAATACTGCAAATTAGCTCGACAAATTCTGCAAAACGTAACAAGGTTCCAGCTGTGATGTCTAACTCGAATCAAGAGTGACTCAATGGTTCTTTGCTCAAAGCTCCATGCATCCGTCTTACAGAGAGAGATGCAATGAACTTTGTATGGAAAGCAGGCGAAAAGGCAGATCCATTTGTGTCTGTAGCGACAGTCAAGCTGCACTTATGACCTTGGACAGTCCTTCAAGCACCTCCACTTGATATATACTTTTTCCAAACAAACATTTTTCCAATGAGTTTTTAACAGGGACTGTAAATAATTATTATCGCAATATTTTTAATCAAAAAAATCAAGATGAAGGAAGCATTGCAGATATATCATGTAGTGCAATAAAGTGATTGTTTTTGAAAGCAGTTATCAAAAAAGCAATAAAAAAAAATTCTTGATTTTTATTTTCCGCTCACCGAATAATAATAATTTTTTGATTTTTTTTTTCGATCAGAAAATAAAAATTATTTGTTGAGTTTTATTTTTTTGGGGAAAAATAAAAATTATGCGGTGAGTTTTATTTTTCACTTGCAGAATGAGAATTATTTTTCAGTTTTATTTTTTCAACACAAAATAAAAATTACGGGACGAGTTTTTGTTTTTGATTCAAAAATAAGCCTCATGTGGTAAGTTCAATTTTTCAAATTGTATTCTGAAAATTATTTTCTGAGTAATACTTTTCGCTCATGAAATAAAAATTCTACTATGAATTATAAACTTTTTCTATAAAGGAATGAATGCAAAAATGCGATTTTTCCCGATACCCACCCACATGAGTCTTATTTTTGAATCAAAAACAAAAACTCGTCCCGTAATTTTTATTTTGTGTTGAAAAAATAAAACTGAAAAATAATTCTCATTCTGCAAGTGAAAAATAAAACTCACCGCATAATTTTTATTTTTCCCCAAAAAAATAAAACTCAACAAATAATTTTTATTTTCTGATCAAAACAAAAAAATCAACAAATAATTTTTATTCGGTGAGCGGAAAATAAAAACCGAAAAATAAGTTTTAAATTTTGATTTTTATATTTATCTCATAATTTTTACGGTCCCTGGTTTTTAATGAAAAATTTATAATTGATGCACTGTGGGTATGCAACACTAGGAGGATTTTTTTTGCACTGTGTATCTACCCGAATATGATAGAGTTTGTGTGTTTGTGTTGCCTTACATATATGAAATGACGCCATTTCATTAAATATTTATAATGATTTAGCAGCAAGCAACACAAATCCCAAATAAAATCAACAATAAACAAAAATAGTACAAAAAAGTCACTCATACGCACCGCAGTACAAGTTGCATTACTTCTGCCGCTTTGAGCATTTTGATGCGCCGCTGTTCGCTTTTCTGCTGATGATTTATGTTGAAAGAAAAGTTAACTTGTGCAGCAATAATGTTGCCACACCATGTGGCACATTAACATGCAACATGCAAGTAACCATAAATGTGCCCAAAACTAGACAACGAATTTAAACAGCAAGAAATTGCAAGACAATTTTCATATTGACTGATTTTATTTTTCCAAGGGAACTCAAACTCTTGCAGTAAAAAATTTCAATGTCGCAGCGCTGAAACTTTATTGCCGCACACCGGGCAGCAAAGTGGTTTCTGGGGCTGCGACGTAGTGGCGTTGCCAGTGAAGCGCACACAAAACCTTATTACATGCAACTTGCAACTTGGAAGATGCGAAAATGGAAAAGTTTACTTCATTGCCGAATTGTACGTTAACGCAGCGGCGACGGCAACGGTGTTGGTGAGCGGCAAAGTCTGACCGGTGGAGCATGCAACAAGAAACAATAAATTGAAAATCGCAGCGATTGGTAACAACAACAATAATTTATTGCAGCAACAACTACAGCGAGTACCATATAATCGACTGATTGTTGCAACAATGCACAACAATCGCTGCTGCGGTGTATGCGAGCGCAAATGTACGGAAAGACGATTTGTGCGCTGGCGAATTGTCAAAGTTGCCCATTGCCGCTGCACAGCAAACACATAAAATAAAAATAAAAATGAAAAAAAAAATACAATACGGTGCATTGCTGTTGCACTAAATGTCCAACATGGCGCTGAGTGTGCGGCACTGGACTCGTAAATTTGGAACAACGAATGGATTTGTTGAAAATTTACGCGCGAATGAGTTGCAACATTGAAGCTTTAGAGGCAAGTGAGGAGGCTGCAAGGACGGCACTGAAATCAGTTTTTCCCCCTTAACGCATGTGTAGGTGTGTGTGTGTTCGTGTTGTGAAGGTTTTAGAGAACTTGAGTGTTTAGTATGAATTTTCTTACAAAACTGCTTCATAGAATTAATTACACTGTGCAAGTCCAAAATTTAGACATGGGGGGGGACCTACTGGGTGAGTTTCCTATAGGTATACTGAGTTGAGATCCACCAGCCGTTTGGTAAGATTGGCTCTAGTTTATGAGAAATCCGACTTTGAAGTTTGGTAATTTCCGTCAAGTTTGTCGCTTAAGTCTTCGAACGTTTGAATGCTAATAGGTCCTAAATCATTCCGAATATCGCTTTACTGTCTTCGGCAAGTTTGTAGATATTTTAACGACCAACAAATTGGCTTAAGACACCAATCCAAAAAAAATATATACATATAAACTGTGTAATTGCGATATGTGCATTTTTGAGCGCAGCGCAACGTGGCGTATGAGTGTAATTTAATTATAATTAACACTCATATAATTGACGCTCATACGCCACGTTGCGCTGCGCTATTTATATTAATTAATGAGTGTTAATTATATGAGTGTTAATGATAATTAAATGACACTCATACGCCACGTTGCGCTGCGCAAAAAATGCACATATCGCAATTACACAGTTTGAATGTATTTTTTTTGGATTGGTCGTTAAAATATCTACAAACTTGCCGAAGACAGTAAAGCGATATTCGGAACGATTTAGGACCTATTAGCATTTAAACGTTCGAAGACCTAAGCGACGAACTCGACTAAAATGAGCAAACTTCAAAGTCGGATTTCTCTTAAACTAGAGCCAATCCAGCCAAACGGCTGGTGGATCTCAACTCAGTATACATATAGAAAAGTCGCTCAGTATGTCCCCCCATGTGTGAATTTTCGATTTGCACAGTGTAATTATCGGTAACGTTAATTAGTTATTATGCAACTCAAAAATATTTATTACATGATAATAGTTATAGGCGACGTAAAAAATTTGTTATTGGGAATAATTATTATAAAGCAATAATTATACAAATTGCTTAAATTAGGGCAATTTTTTTATTCCCAAAAATATGGATAATAATTATTTAGGTCTCTGATTTAAATTCGTTCAAATGAAGAACCCACTTCTTATGAATTGTTGAAGCCACATTGCACCGACGACGCCACAATGCCGCAGAAACTCTGCAGAGACGCCATAAATAGTGACGATAGCGAAAGTAATCAACGTTTTTCGCTGAAATAAAATGAAAATCCCTTTCCATATTTCAGCGAAGCAACTATCGCGCGCTACAATTTGCAGTTAACTTTGAACTTGGCGCGCGCGTTAAGCGCCATAAATCTTCATTGCAAGGCGCGTGCACTGGCTTTGGGAAGTGCAGCATTTCGCAGCATTTCTCGTTTGCAACTTTTCTTTCGTTGCAGCTAAGAAATGTCAACTGAAAGTCGTTGCATTTCTTTAGTTAAAATTTCTTGCTACGCCATAAAATATTTTCTTTACTTGTTTTTTATTTAATTCTCTGCTTTGTAGTGGATGTCTTGCGAATCGTTTTGGTGTGGGTGTCTGCGCAAGTTTAAAAACTGTGACTTTTGCCATTTGGGATTTTGTACACAGCAGCCGGCCTTGTCAACCGAATGCGCCAAGTGAGCGAGGCGAAAAGGTTTTGGCTTGAAGTTGGCACATATGAGCCGCACGTTGCTGCCGTTTGAGCCTTCGGATTTACTGCGATGTGCAGTGTCGCACTGGTGGCATCAACTATGTTGCATGTGGGTGAGCAAGAAAAATTGAGTGCGCAGGCAGATCATAGTGCGGCTGAATAGAGTGGGTTGCAAGGTGGTAAGAGTCAAGTAAGTGAAGTGTAGAATTGGTATATAGAAAACATACATTTTGTATTTATATGCATTTGACATGATTTAGTGTTGCATGGAAATACTAAGTAAGGGGTTTTCAATACTCCAAAATTTCTCATTTGATAATATTTAAAATTAATAAACAAATTGTGAAGCTGGCATTAGAGGAAATGGCGTCGAAAAGCTTGCAAAAGTGCTGGGAACTTTGACAAATTGCTCCACAGCTCGTCAGAAGTTGTGCTTAGAGGGTTCAAATCTTCTTAAAGTCTTCAATAGAACGACAAAGTCTGCAGTGATGTATACTGCAGGTATCTAAATCTTTGCATGTCTTGTAGACTACCATACCACAGCAGCGTCTTCCAAGCCGAATGCAAGGCAGTCAGTCAGGCAGCTGTGTGCCTGAAATCTTATGCGATCTCTCACAGAGACATCACCGTTTATATCGACAGCCAGACTACAAAACAAGCTTTCCTTAGCGCACATCGCCGTTTGAAAACCGCTCGTCACTGCCGCTCATCTCTAAATGAGATAACCGAGAAGAATAAAGTGCACCTCTGTTGGGTACTTGAGGATGGAAGACATAGAGGAAAACATAGAGGAAAGACATAGAGAATAAAAAAAGAGGGAAAGATATGGGAAACAAGACGTAGAGGGAAGACATAGAAGGGAATTTGTGTGAGTCACATAGAGAAAGTCACAAAGGAAAGACATACATATAGGAAAGTCGTAGAGAATAAAAGCGTAGAAGAAAGACAAAGAGGAAAGTCATAGCGGAAAGGCGTAGGGGAAATATGTAGAGGGTAGACGAAGAGGAAAGTCATAGAGGAAAGTTATAGAGGAAAGACCTAAAGGAAAGACGTAGATGAAAGACGTAGAGGGAAGACAAAGAGGAAAACATGGAGGAAATCCATAGATGGGAAACTGTATGTATGTCAAATAGAGCAAAGTTATAGAGGAAAGACATGGAGTAATGTCATAGAAGAAAGACGTAGAGAAAAGACGATGCAATAAGATATGGAAGAAAGACAAAAAGGGAAGACGAAGAGGAACGACATAGATGGGAAACTGTATGTATGTCAAATAGAGGAAAGTCACAGAGGAAAGACGTAGAGAAAAGACGAAGAGGGAACTCATAGGGGAAAGTCATAGGGGAAAGTCGAAGAGGAAAGACATATAGGAAAGATATGAAGGAAAAGCGTATAGGGAAACTGTATCTTTGCCACATAGAAGAATGTAATAGAGAAAAGACGTACAGGAGAGACGTAGACGACAGACGAAAAGGGAAGTAATAGAGGAAAGTCATAGAGAAAAGTCATAGAGGAAAGATATAAAGGAAAGACATAAAGGAATGACGTAGATGAAAGACGTAGAGGGAAGACAAAGAGGAAAACATGGAGGAAATCCATAGATGGGAAACTGTATGTATGTCAAATAGAGGAAAGTCACAGAGGAAAGACATGGAGTAATGTCATATAAGAAAGACGTAGAGGAAAGACGATGCGATAAGATATGGAAGAAAGACAAAAAGGAATGTCGACGAGGAACGACATAGATGGGACACTGTATGTATGTCTCATAGAGGAAAGACGTAGAGGAAAAACGTAGAAGAAAGACGAAGAGGGAACTCATAGGGGAAAGTCATAGAGGAAAGACGAAGAGGAAAGACATATAGGAAAGATATGAAGGAAAGGCGTAGAGGGAAACTGTATGTTTACCACATAGAAGAATGTAATAGAGAAAAGACGTACAGGAGAGACGTAGAGGACAGACGAAAAGGGAAGTAATAGAGGAAAGTCATAGAGAAAAGTCATAGAGGAAAGATATAAAGGAAAGACATAAAGGAATGACGTAGATGAAAGACGTAGAGGGAAGACAAAGAGGAAAACATGGAGGAAATCCATAGATGGGAAACTGTATGTATGTCAAATAGAGGAAAGTCACAGAGGAAAGACATGGAGTAATGTCATATAAGAAAGACGTAGAGGAAAGACGATGCGATAAGATATGGAAGAAAGACATAAAGGAAAGACGAAGAGGAAAGACATAGTTCAGAAACTGTATATATATCACATAGAGGAAAGTCATAGAGAAGAGACGTAGAGAAAAGACGAAGAGCAAAGTCAGAGGAAAGTCATAGACAAAAGACGTAGAAGAAAGACGTCGAGAAAAGACATAGAGAAAAGACATAGAGGAAAGACGTAGAGGAAAGACGAAGAGGAAAGACGAAGAGGGAACTCATAGATGAGAGTCATAGAGGAAAGACGAAAAGGAAAGACGTAGAGGAAAGATATGAAGGAAAGACATATAGGGAACTGTATGTTTGATACATAGAGGAAAGTCATAAAGAAAAGACGTAGAGGAAAGACGTAGAGGAAAGAAGTCGAGAAAAGGCATAGAGAAAAGACATAGAGGAAAGTAATAGAGGAAAGACGAAGAGGACAGTCATCAAGCAAAGTCTTAGAGGAAAGATGTAGAGGAAAGATGTTGAGGAAAGACGTAGAGGAAAGGCGTAGAGGAAATACATAAATGGGAAACTGTATGTATGTCACATAGAGGAAAGTCACAGAGGAAAGTCATAGAGATAAACATAGAGGAAAGACAAAGAGGAAAGGTGTAGAAGAAAGTCATAGAGGAACGATATGGATCTAAGTCATAGCAGAACTTGTATAGCCGAAGAGCTGAAAAAACCAGGCATGCAGCTTCAATACATCAATGCCAAGAAGACGTTGGTATACCAGGCTCCACTTGCAAACTCCATCTGAAGAATGCATACCTAGACAAGGCAAACATTAGATGGCTCCATGAACAAATATGTAACAGGAAAAGTCAGATCTGGCTTTCAACCGATCAGCGCAGATCCAGGGAATTGATCCTACTAAAAAAACCTTCCATAGGAATTGTCGTGGGAGTCACAACTGGACACTGCCTCATGTACAAGAATGCAGACTGCAAAGAAATTGGTGAGCATCTCTTCTGCAAAGGTCCAATTCTTGGATCAGCACTTAATCAGCTCTCTAACGGACCTTGAGAAGATGTACCAGTCCAGTTCAGTCACATTGATGATGATTGATTCATCAGAGCCATCGACTGGATCTGTACGAAGTGTATAGGCGGAGTCTTTAAAGTTTTTTTTTGTAAAACTGTTATGCACTAAGAAGGTTTTTCTCAAAATTATTTCCTTAAAGGTGTCGAAAATAGCTAAAAAATACATAATTCAAAAACAAATATTTTTATTTTTTAACGTATCATTAAAAATTTGCATTGCAACGCGGCCAACTGCATTGCTGAACTGCTGGAAATTTTGACAGCGACGGCAGCCGAATATGTGGCAAAGTTTTGTCAACTGTATCAAACAATGCAACAAAAACAACAACCATGCACACAAAACAATAATAGCTACAGGGTATATAACAACAACAACAAAAACTACAGCAAATTCGAGCAACACAAACGCTGAAGGGAAAACACGTAGAAGCGCTGCTTTGTTCATCAAAGTTTTGGTGGAGAAGCGGGAAGGTAGCGAATTTTTGAACAATTTAAGATGAGACAGAAGGGTGAGCGGGCATGATGAACGTTTTATCAACATACATAGATATGTGGCAGCGACAATTTTCTTGCGTTTTTGGGGGTGAAGAACGTTGCCTGCATACCAGCACGTCTTGTATTGCATGATGCATGTTGTTGTTGTTGTTGTTTTTGTTAATCTATATACACTCGGGCCATGTGTGCGTGCATGTTGCATCAACTGATTGTTGTTGCGCGCACAAAAACGTGTTCGTATGCCCAGTGTTTCAGCCAATGTTCAGTTAGAGTGCCCAAAGGACGAAGTGCCAGGACGAGCAGCGCCAATTGGGGGTCTAGCGCAGAACGGCGTTTAATTTTTTGTATGTATGTATATGTGTGGTGTATTGGTGACACATTGCCAGCGCAATAAGACAGTGCGCAGCAAAAAGTAGCAACAAAACATGTACATACATACACACATAGAAGGAGCCAAGCGGGCAGCCGCACATGGAGTCAACATAATTGAGAAAATGCAGCCAGCTGGCTGCGTTGTTGTGTTATATTTTTGTTGTAGATATTGATATTGTTGTTGTAGTTGCTTTTTGCAGCAGTATCCGTAGCAACACAACTTATTGCAGCCACGCAACGGGAGATTGCCACAGCGGACTTGTACAACTTTGGCTGTCGTTGCTGCTGTTGCACTTTGCCGCTTTGCCACTTCAGTGCTTTCGAAAGTGTTTTCTTCATTTTTCGTTGCCCAACGGGTGCGGCAACAATGGGTGCCGTCTAGCAGTGGCTGGGACGGACGCTGTATGGATGGAAGAAGCGGCGGCAGCAGCGAATCATTTATCACTGTCGCCTGTGAAGTGTTGCAAATTTAAGTTGCAACAACAAAACAACAACAAAAATAACAACGAGAATAGCACCAACAATACTACACACACACACAGATACAAAAATATAGACAAAACGCAGCTGCAACAAAAGCAACAAATAAAGCAAAACTGCCGCAAAACTTGAAGTTTTGCGTGCAGAGTTTGCGAAACGTTTTTTCTTATATTAGGAACGCACACAGATATATTGATTATATGGGAGGACACATACATACATACATAAAAGTATACACGCACACATAGAAACCAAATAGCTGCGTGCCACATGGACTTTTATCAATAACTCACACATCGGGTTGCTGCAACGGTTGGTTTGTGTGTGTGTGTGTGTGTTTGTGCCTCACACAACTCACAACTCATGTGCGGTATGTGGGCGCGGTTATGTTGTCGTTTAGTCACAGATTTAATGCGACAAACTTTTCGGCTGCTTTTGCACATTTTCCTACGCCGGCAACATGCGCCATAAATTTGTATTTGTTGCTTTTAATATTCAAATTCAAATGCTGCGTTAGGTTCGAAGGAAATACACACACACACATACACACACATGCACACAGCGCTTCCTTTTGCAGTTAGGTTGAAGAAATTGCGGCAAAACGTTTCAACTTCAGCTTCGGCATCAACTTTCCACAAGTTTGCTCGTATGAAACGGGCTGCTGACGTTGTTGTTAATGTTGTTATTGTTTTTGTTATTTTGGTGCTGTTTATTTTTGCCGCTGTATGTCACTGAAATTATGTGTTTGATGATAAAAGTTGTCGAGGCATGCAACACATTTGATAAGCCGGCAATATCGCAAAAACAGCAACACAGGCGATATGAAACAAAAAAAAAACGGCAATGAAAAAGCATAAAATTTTTGTCTGCTGAAGGTTGATGTGTTGCAGGCCTAAGCAGCAAAAAGGTTACGGGGCGTATGGATACTTGTTTCCTTTTACATTAAGAGATATTAAACTGTTGAGAAATAAATGTTTGGGGTAGGTTGAGAAAATGTGTTAATAACAGATTGGAGAGTTGTAAAATTCTTTGGGGAGTTCAGGCGAGGAAAATGCGTTGAGACTGAGATAGGGAGAGAGATAGCGAAAACGAGAGCATGAGACATTAAGAAAAGAGATTGAAAACTCGAGCAAGAGTGTGAGTTTTCGAGGCACTGAAAGGCAATTAGGGACTGCCTAAAAGTATGCTATGGTATGCAGAAAATTCAGTGCAAACTTATATTATGTGAGTAAAGGGGTTAAGGTTTATTTAAGCATACTTTCAGGATGACTTTCATATATAAAAACCCTAATCTAAAGTGCTGAAAATACAATTTTTAGGTGTTTTTGGGGGTTTTCAGCTGCTAACTACATACAGGACAATAGGAAAAAGGAAATCAGTGTATTCGAGTGTAAGATTTATAGAGACTGAAAGGCAGTTAAAGACTTTATAAATGCAGGTAGGAAGGAGTGGCTGCGGAGAGGTGGAAGGTGGAGCTCATTTAGGCCATAAAGAACCACAATCAATGGAACTAATGTCCGCTTCTGTCACTTACGGAAGCAGTTAGAGTTCCTTACAAAACCTAATAGACTGCGAATAGTCTTCTGGACTGGCTTCCCTGGATTGTCGAAGAGTAAGTTACCAGATGAGTCTTCGGAACAAATACATAGAAGATGAAGTGCATTTTTTGCTCTTTCTCGTTCATAGAACTGTGACAGAAGTCACTAGTTAGCATATCCTTTAGATTTATTATTAATTAACTTAACATTAAAACCCGAGTTGCTATTTTACTGAATTGGAAACTGAGAAATGTTAATTTAGTTAAAAAAAAAATGTTTCCATATCTGTTGCGATTTCACTGAGCAGATTTTATGCCGACCTGGGGCAATGTACCGCAATAACACCGTGCGACAAAAATTAAAAAAAATTTTCACACCGAAAAAATCCATATGGGCGTGAAACTAGAGACCAAACATAGTAATACTGCGTACTCAGTTTTTCAGTTCTCCATCTCTTGTCCTTTTAAAAGGACTTCAAAATTTTGAAGGGGATACAAAATAAAAAATATATAAAAAATACTTAACCTTGTTAAAATATGGCGATATGTATATCAAATGAAAGAGGAAAGGCTCAAGAATTGACATAAAATTGATTTTTTATCTATTTGTAAGAAAAGGATATGAAAAAGGTCCTTTGAAAATTTTAATCCTTTATATCCTTGAAAATTTATGTAGGATTTTCTTGAAAAGTAAATATGTTAAAACCCAAAATCTCCTTGATCACAATTTTAATCCTTTATAATTTTCAATATAATTACTTTTCAGAAAATTCTATATAAATTTTCCATCATAGAAAGGATTAAAATTTTCAAAGGACCTTTTTCATATCATTTTTTTACAAATAGATAAAAAATCAATTTTATTTAAATTCTTGAGCCTTTCCTCTTTCATATTTTTTTAATTTTTTATCTCCTTCAAAATTTTGAAGTCCTTTTAAAAGGATAAAGGATGTAGAAATGAAAAACTGAGTACGCAGTATTGCTATATTTGGTCTCTAGTTTCACGTCCATATGGATTTTTACCGGTGTGAAAAATGCTGTCGCACGGTGTAATACATCGGGTCGCTTACTTAAACATTAACATAAATTCCTGGCGCCCTCCAGCAGTCATTTGCAATAAGTGTCTACGTGTGTTTGTGTGTTTGTGCGTTTGGGTGTAAGTAACGAAGGCGCAAGGCGGCGAGGAAATGCTGAAAATGCTAGTTGCAAAATAAAAACCACTCAAAAAATAATGGAAAAACTTCTGACGGGCGCACTGGCTGCAACACTCCAAATGGAACGCACTCATATGAACGCAATAACGCGCAGCAACAACAATGAACAAAACAGAAATCAACAAAAAAATAAATAAACAACTGCAACCGCAGCAACAACAACAATAATAACAAGAACGGCAAGTGTGTTTACAATAAACAACAACAACAGCAGTAACAGCAGTAACAACACTAACAACAAAAATCATCAACGGCAAAAGGAGGAACAGGAACGGAAACAGCAATGGGAACAGGCGCAGCGGTAACAACAACTACAACAAAATAATATAAAACACCAACACTCGGCAGTGGCAATACAAAAACAACAACAACAACAAGAATCTAGCATATGCCAGATTTTGCAAAAGTCTTTGCATGTATGTGTGGCTGTGTGTATATAAGTTTTCCATGTGTGTGTGTGTGTTTGTATGTGTGTTGCGCTGAGTGAAGCATCGCAACTGGCATTGGCAGTGGTTGGTGCGGTTTTCAGCGTTCAGCAACAGCAAAAACAACATTTGCCACCCTGCAGCAATGTGTTGCAATTTACAATTGCTGCAACAACCAACACACACACACACACACACACACACACACACACACACACAGCGATGCTACGCGCTTCGACGCTTAAGCGCGCTTAATGTAGCTGTTGTTGTTGCTATTGTTACTGGGTGAGCGAGCGGCATTGAGCACTCAGCAAAAATGTCAGCAGCACATTGTTGGCCGTTGCTGGTTGCTGCAAGTTGCGGCAAATGCCATAAGAAACGTTGCCGCTGTCGTCGCTGCTGTGGCGGCCGCTGTTGCTGTTGAAACTTGTGACATTGCGAAGAAAATTGCAGCGCAAAACTTTCACGAAATGCAATGACACACACAAACACACACACACATGCACACTTAGATACATATACATAGCTATAGTAAACCGTTTATATATAGTTTCATGTATGCTGCGATCGGCAACGCAGCGACGTCGCTAAACTCGAGGAAAATTTCAACCAAAATAAACTCAAGCGAAAATATTAAAGTTTCATTTTGAAAGTTCTTGTTTTTTGCGTTTTCAGTTTGGTCGCGCTTTCAATTTCGTCTTCCCCCTTCCACAGCACTGCTTTCGCCCCAACAGCGACTCTCGATTCAACGCCAACATGTGGCAAAAACGCTACGAAATATATTAAAACCTGACCTACAGTAGCAGCGTCAAGAGCAACAGCAACAATAACAACAACACGAATCGCATACGCCATAACTGAACTGAGCGCGGGACGGCAACGCAGCTGCGAAGTGGCAAAGTCAGGAAGTCTTCAACTTCCGCTGGCACCGAATGGTGCCGCCATTTGACAGCCGGTGCCCGGTCACTTTGGCAGCTATTGTTATTGTTGTTGCTGCTGCTGCTATTGTCGTTGTCGTTGGGGAATTCATTTATATATGTATACAATTTTTTCTTTTCGTTGGTTGCGAAGGTTGGAGTTTGACACTGACAGCGCGCGCTGAGCGTTTAACAAATTGTGCAAAAGCACGCGCCCGGCATGTTGCGCCCAGCCGCGACGAAAGTCGACTGACGGCAGCATTGGCAGCGTCAACGACAGTGGCAAAGCAGCGGCGCTGGGCATAAAATATGAAAATGAAGTGAAATTCTTAAGCGAACGTTTCGACGTTTGTATGAAAATTGTATGAGCATAGAAAGGGGAGGAGGGGTGCTTAGAGACAGGTCGACCAATGTTTTAAGGTGAACATGCCACAACAACAAAAAGTATTCCGCTAAGCACAACAACAATGAAATTGAGGCAGGAAAACGGCAGCGTTCAAATTATACAAATTAAGTTTTTTGTAATTTACATAAAATGACAGAATGATGCCTCGAATTGTTGCAACAATTAGGCTTGAAATGGTCTGGGGCACTGACAGTAAGTTTAATGAATTCTTCTTGTGTTTAGTGAAATTTCGCTAAGCAAATTTGTTGAATTTGTTTTCTGAATGCAATGAATGATGTAAATATTTTGATGAAATATTCCAGATACAAAGGTTTTTAAATTTGTAAAAGTTACTTTGAATTATTGGAATAACGAATAGAATAATTTTTCAATTTGTATTTAGAATTTGAAAAAATCAAAAAAATTATTAAATAAAAATTGTTGTAAATAATTGTAAATAATTGTTGTCAACGGTTTTGAAGTTTTTAAAAGTTACTTTGAATTATTGGAATAACGAATAAAACAATTTTTAAATTTGTATAGAATTTGAACAAATTAAATAAACAATTAAATAAAAAATAGCGAATTGTTCTCAACGATCTAAGAAAAATTATGACATTATTTTTAATTAAAAAATATATCGAAATATCTAAAAATATTTGTAAAAACAATATTTTTAAATGTTTATAAATATTAACAAACATTTATAAATATTAACTAGTCTGAATTTTGATTAAAAAAATTTTTTTGTTTTAAAAATATTTTTAAATATTTTCATATCTTGAAATATCTCTAAATATTTTGATATCTGTATTTTTTTTATTTATTTATTTGGAATATTAATAACATTAGGTGCAGTAAGAACTAAGTCTTTTAATTGCACTTTAATCTGCATTAAATTTCTCCAATTAAACTTAAAACTATCAATAACAAAATTAAAATTATGTATAAATATAAATATTAACTAGTCTGAATTTTGATAAAAAATATGATATTTTTTTTGTTTTAAAAATATTATTAAATATTTTTATATCTTTGAATATCTCTAAATATTTTGATATCTACAAATGTTTACGTACATAAATATTTTGAAAAGAAAATAGAACAAATTTTGGTTTTGTATTTACAATTTAAAAAATCAAATACATAGAAAATTAAATAAAAATAGCTAATTGTTTTCAACGGGCCAAGAAAAAACTATGGAATTTTTTTGAAATTAAGAAAATATAAAAAAAATAAATATCGAGATATAGATATCGAAATATCTAAAATAAATTTACTGAAATTAATAAATTTTTACAAATATTTATAAAAAGATTAATTTGTTTATAAAAACATATTTATTATTTGTACAAATATCTATATTTTTTATCGAAAAATGTTTATAAATAGTTGGAAGAGCGAATTGAATAGATTTTGGATTTGTATTTATAATTATAATATCAAATAAATAATTAAATAAAAAATTGCTAATTGTCCTTCAAGAGCTAAGAAAAACTGAAAAAATTAAATTATTTGGATATTGAAAATAAGTATATCGAAATATCTAATAATAAAAATATCTAAATATAAATAATAATAATAATAATAATAAAATATCTAATAATAGTAAAAGAAATATTTACAAAAATGAAGCATCTTTTAAAATAGTTTGGATAAAAAAAATTTCATTTTTTTTTTAGCAATATTTATAGATATTTTGGTAACTAAAAATGTTTATAAATATTTTGAATACCGAATAGAATAAATTTTTGATTTGTATTTATAATAAAAAAATTAAATAAATAATGAAATAAAAAATTGCTAATTGATTTAAACTATGAAATTATTTTGAAATTATAAAAACCGAAGTATTTATAAATTTTTGTTGAAGCAATAGTTAAAAAAAATTACTAAATTTTTACAGGAATTTATAAATAGTATGATTTTTGAAAAATATCTATAGATATTTTGATACCGCCAAATGTTTATAAATATTTTGAATAGCGAATAGAAGAAATTTTGGATTTGTATTTACAAATTAAAAAACCAAATAAATAGATTACAAAAATATCTAATTGTCTTAAACGAGCTAAGAAAATACTATAAAATTATTTTGAAATAAATAAATAAAATACCGAAATATACATAAATATTTGTAAAAACAATACTTATAAATTTGTAAAACAATATTGAAAATAGTTTGATTTTTGATAAAGTATATTTGTTTTATAAAATTTTACAAAATTTGTTATTGATATCTACAAATGTTTATAAATAATGTATTTGAGTGGAGTTAATCATAAAGAAAAATTTATTAAAAGAATGTTTACAAATATTTTGAGTGTAGATCGTAAAATGTTTAACTTGTGAGTTACATAAAAAATAAATAATTACTATAATTACTATTACTAAACAATGAAACTATTTTGATTGGTTTTTAATACCAAAAATTTCTTAAAAATATGTAAAAGAAGCCCAACTTTTAATTTGTGCACAAACAAATGCTTGAATAGAAATAGAATGATTTGAATTAAAATAAAAAATCACAGTCACAAAAATAGTGAAATTTTTCTGAAATTGAAAATAAATACAAAAAATTTCTAATAAATATTTTGATTTAATAAAATCCTTAAATGTTGAATTATAAGAAAAATTAAACAACTATTTTAATAAAAAACAAATCATTGTTGAAACCAAGCTTTTTAACATTGGGATTATTTAACAATAAAAAAATACACACAAAATGTCTTACAAACATTTCTTACATACATATCTTTTATAGTTTGATTTTTGATAAAATATATTTATTTTGAAAATTTTTATAAATTTTGTTTTTTGATATCTTCAAATGTTAACAAATATTTTGAGTGGAGTTGACTGTAAAATGTTCAACTTGTGAAGTTTTTAAAAATTAGATGTGTTTTAAATATTCTTCACAAATACTTAAATTTGAATATAATGCGACAAATTAATTCAATGAAACTGGACAAAATTAGAATTGAAAGAAGTAACGATACATTATTATACGAAATTGGTTTGGCTGCGCTACTATCGATAGACCCTTTAGATATTTTTTTTTTTTTATTAACGACAACACAAAGATTGTAGTGAATGGCATTTCTTTTACAGACAAGAAAGCAGCTAACACGACAGCTTAGTAAAAACTTTGCCTAATGACCAATGAATCAAAGCTGAAAGGACAAATTCTCTTTTCCTCAAAGAAAATCACATCCTTGATTCATACTTTCATTGAGTCCCACTAAAAGTCTCAGTGTCCAAAAGGGAAAACTAGGGAAATGGTTCAACATTTGATTAATACAGCATTTTACTTGACGAATACTGAATATGAAGATGAAGTGTTAGAAGGAAATAATGACTGTTAATCAGTGAAAATTTTCAAAGTTGTCTGAAAAGTTGTGTGAAATTATATGGAAATTATTTTAAAAAAATATTTGAAAACATTCAAATTTTATGTTTAATGCTTTGCAGTTAGACTCAATGCCATATCCCGCTGGATGTGGACAGGCCAGATCTCAGCCACAGCCAGTTTTCTCGCTCCAGAAGTTTACTTTCCTACATTGGTCTCTATCTCGAATTTGTGCTTTCTTACAGAGAGATTTGGTATGAAAATAAAAATATGGTATTAAATGTCCTCTTAACTGACATCCTCAAGTATAGCTTTAAGCTGACAAATAGGGTTTTCTGAGGAATCTTCTCCAACAAGTCGGGTCCAGGATTTTTTTAACACCTGCCTCAGTACTTCAAAATGTTTCTTACAGCATTTTTGGCATCTTTTCTACTTTAAGGTTAATACATACATTTGTAAAATTTCTGATACACCTGACTGATTGCAACTACAACAATATATTTATATCATTTTGTCAATATTGAGACACTGAAGCACAGCCATGGACCATTCTTCATATGACTCAAATAGTCTTTAACCACAAAATTAAGTAATCTGTGCTTCCAGAAAGTCCAGTTGTAATTATTCAGCATGCAAAATTCTGTTCAATTTCTATCCAGTTGGCATTCAACTGGAAAATAACCCATAAGTGGAACTGTTCAGTTGTCTGCAATCACGTACATTCATGAATAATGTGACTCGTACTCAGTCGTTGCCGGCGTTTGAAATGCTACTTTTAACTATTTTTGGAATCTAAATAATTTGTGTGCTTCGTGTTCGTTATGAAAATTGCCAGCGGCCATGCCCACTCAACAATGGTGGGCTTTGAGTGCTGGATAAGCGCTGCGCTGACAGAGCGAATACAAAAAAAATAACAAGTTGAAAGTACTTCAGTTGGCAGGCGGCGGCTTCATTAGAAATTAAAATAATTTAACGCTCAGACAAACACACACACACACACACAATGAGAGTCTAACAACTGACACGCCAGCTCACACTTGTGAGAGAAAAACTTTTCTAGTACATATACAAGTATGTTGTTGTTGTTGTATTTTTTTGCGTTGTGGTGTTTTTGTAACATTTTAAAAGCTTTTCCATTTAATGCTGCACAAACTTTGCCAAAGCCGATTTAATTTTAATTTAACGCTTCTACGTACGTATATCCAAATACAAGAAACTTTTTGCAATGGCAACAACAACAACAATGTCATCTTATTAGCGTATAAAATGCCAACGGAACAAACCACAAAACGCAATTACAATTTAAACAAAAAGCACGCAACCGACTGCCGAGCGAAATGGAGCCAAGCAAAGTGGGCGCGGAGTGAAGTTGGGCAAAGTGGACGGAAATGGAATAAAGTGATGCGGCGACTGCTGCTGCGACTGGCAGCGAGGCAGCGGCGGTGGCGCAGACGGCATACGAAATGAAATGTGTAAGTGAAAAGCAACACAAACACTCAACGCGCTGACACTTCATTTTGTCTGTGCACTGTGCTGGCTGTTTTTGTTGTTGTTATTTTATTCACATGTTAATTCAATAAAGCAACGACGAAAACGCAAACAAGAATGCGCGGAAAATACGCAACGCTTATAAGCCGCCGAGCGGTGGCTGGCTGGCTGACTGGTTGGCTGTTTGGTTGGTTTGTAGCGAAATGATACACGAAATACTACTTAACAATGCAACAGTGGGTGGGTGTAACTTGAGCGCGCCGCAAACGGACACAATAAAAAAAACCAAGCAGCCACGCATCGCAGCATCGCTGTGCCGATTGCTGCGACCAGCGAGGAGAGTTGTGCAAAGTTTGAGCCATTTTCGAGTACTTTACGTTGACATGTAGATATGAAGTGAGGTAGATAACAACAATGAACAATAGACGGAAAAAGTTGAGGAAACTGAAATTGTTTGATATGGAAACGAAGAGTTGTTGCGTTGTCTCTTCCAGCTATTCGGTTCAGCAAAACTGCATCTCTGTGTGTTTAAACTGTATCTGCAGGTAGTAAAATTGTATCTGCACGAGTAAAATATGTTTTGAAAATTTTTTTTATATACTTCAAGTAATAATCTATTGATCATGGTAAAGATCTTTTCTCTAACACAGCCAGGTTTTATAAAATAATTAAAATCATTTAGATACATTTTTTGTCATCATTCCATAGCAAGAAAATTAAGAGACATTTTTATATGAACGGTAAAAAATAAAACAACAAAGGTTTTTCAATTTTTTAACAGCTGATTTCAGTAGCTTTACACGTAAATATTAATTTATTTTATTTATTTTTTTATTTGCAAAAATCTCGGCAACTGATATTGTTGCAACCAAAACAATAAAAGAATCAACATAGCCTCTAACGTTCGTTTTAGCTTTGAACTATAACTTTTGACTAAAATGGTTATAAGTGGGAAATGGCTTAAACGAAATGCTCTCGAGAAAAGTCCGTTAATATTAAAATTCCTTACTTCGCTAGTTGGAAGAGATGATGTAAATTAAATGTCACTCTTTTACTATTCATTCACATTTACCTTAATCCTTTCGCTACTGCAGGGACACTGGTGTCCCACACATGTTCAGTTGATTTTCAAATTCGTAATTTATATTAAAAAATCAAACCAAAAAACGTCTCAGGTCCTGCAGAAGTAGTAGGGAAAATATTGATTCAAGATTTTTAAACTTATTACAAAATTGTTTGATGCTCCAACAATTTTTAATAATTAATTAACGATCTTTAAATTTATTAAACAAAAAATTTGGTGCTTAAATCGTTTTGAATAGTTTCCATGTTCACGTCCACGTACACATTTTAACAGATTTTTTGTACTCATACACACCATTACAAAAATAAAAAATGGAGCTAGCTGGCCACGTTCAAGAGTTTTATACGCCGAAACTTGTCTCCAAAACGATACGATTTATGAGCATATCAGACAGCATACAAAAGATAAATGGCATGAATCACTTATGATTCATGACATAGGGCATGAATCATAAATGATTCATGGAGCAAGAAACCTCTTAAACTATTTTTAAAAGTCACATAAATAAAAAAAAAAATTAAATAACTTTTTAGCTTTGGAAACGGTCTTTGTTATTAGTTAGTTCCTCTGGTATTTATATGAAAATTTTCAAACAGAAAGCAAACTTGTTCTGGTTTTTTTTATTTATAACACTGGATTGCTCAATCTTCAAGCAGTTCATTGAATGCTTTTAACATAAGAATTGTATTTGGCACTAATTTTAAATTTGAAATTGATTAGCACAGTAAAAGGAATTTTGAAATCGCATGAATATTTTTGAATTTTTACTGTAATACAAAATAATTAAATTTAATATTATGTAATTAAATAATTTATTAATAAAAAAATAAATAAATAAAAATAATAAATAAATAAATAACTACATAAATAAATAAATAAATAAATAAATAAATAAAAATAATAAATAAATAAATAAATAAATAAATAAAAATAATAAATAAATAAATAAATAAATAAATAAATAAATAAATAAATAAATAAATAAATAAATAAATAAATAAATAAATAAATAAATAAATAAATAAATAAATAAATAAATAAATAAATATTTATATTTTCTTGCAATGGATCTGACTTCACCAAAATTTAGAACAAAAATTAGAAATAAAAAAAATAAAAAGTATTATTTTTTGTCATAATTGTTTTTTTTTTCAACAGAAGCTAAAATCATAATAAGCTAAAATTGGCAATTATTCCTTAAATAATGCCTGAACCAATAATGTAATTGTAGGGAAATTTATTAAAAGATTTTTAATTATTTTATATTTTTAATTATCTATTTATAAAATTTTTCAAATTACTTTGAAACAGATCAAACTAAATGGAATCAAATAGGGAAAGTAGTTAGGAAAAATGATTTCAAAATATTTAAAAAATATAAAAAATTGTGAAAGAACTCGATACTCGGCAAATGAACACATTTCTTAATATTTGACTTTATTTTTCATATTTAAGAGAAATTTTATATAACAGCCTATCAAAATATGTTGAGCAGAAAAATTAAAATCTTTGATTAGTAGGTTAATCGGTTAGAAGTAACCAAGAAAACCCATTTCCGGTTACAAAAAGTCTTTTTGATTAAGAAAACCTGCTACACAAAAAGGTTTTTTCAAGGCGTCTTTGCTTCCACCAACACTGAATGTTTTATTAAACATATTGGAACAGGGTATAAATTAATTTTCGTAGGTGACTAACAACGCTTTTGTGGTTGGCTTTTATTTATTTATTTTTTTATTTTTATTTTTATTTTTTTTATTTTTATTTTTATTTCATTTATTTATTTATTTAACTTATTCCAAAACAAAAAAAATTATGCAGTGCCTTTTTGCTTAAGCCAAAACTTCATGTGTTCTAAACGCATTAAAAAATACAGAATGCATTTATTTTTTGGTTACTTATAACCGCTCTTTGGTTATACTAATTTCGAATTGATATACTAAAATTTTTGCACATGTTTGTTAAGTCAAGTTCAAGTTAAGTTTTACATTAATTTGACACTTTTTGAAATTAAAAACTAAATAGTCTACAGTTTGAGTCATGTAGTCTACCTCGCATGGGAAATATTCAGCACAACTCTACTCACTGTATCGCAAAACAATCCAAGTCAACTTTGAACGCATTGGTTGTGGTTGCTTTAGGCGCAAAACGATTCAAATGGCGGAAATAAAATAAAGCGTGCAGTAAATTGAATAAAAATGCCAAACAATTTGCAGACAATGCGGCCGAGACAGCAACAGGAACAGTCGGAAATTGAAACTGAAAAGCAATGGCGGCTTTTTAAGGGCTTTGCGAGCAATTTCGTATTTTAGCTGCAGCCGCAAAATAGCAAAAACCATTAGAATGGCACAGATTACATGCTCACTCATACATAGCCAAACATCCAAACACACACACACACACACAATAGTACACAAAACAAACCAAAACAAATAAAAATGAAGCAAAAATGTGAAATAAATACACATAGAAACAATTTGCATAGCGCACAAAAAACACAACAAACCCAGCACAAGAATGAAAGTGAAAATACACTAAAGCGGGGCCTATGTTGGACCGACTGGAATTTTGGGTTTCAAATACAAAATTTTGTTTGCAAATATTTTCGTACAGTGGAATTTGCATGCCAGCAGTGCGGCATGAGAGATGAAAGCAGCAAAGTCAGACAGCGGATTGAGCGCTGAGGCATATACACACACACGCACATACACAAACACACAAAATTGGCGAAGCGAAAGTAGCAGAGTGGAAATGTTTGTGCCAAAGCGGAATGACTGGTTTATTAAATGCTCCAAAGCGGCTGAATGAGACTAAAGAGGAGTGAGGATAATGGGGGGGTGGGCGGTGATGAGGGCATGGTTATTAGCATTTGCATGAGAACAACACACAAATGGTTAGGCATTAGTCTTCACTTCCTGAGAAGAATTAAACAATTTGTTGCCTACTTTTCAGCGCACAGGCTCTTGAGAACAACTTAAATCTAATGAAAATTACAAATTTTTCAAGTATTATAAGTGACACCTACTTTTTTGTGCATATGTTACGCCATGTTGCGGCATGTTGCAGTTGCACGATGCACTTGCAGCACGTTGTTGTATGCGGCACGATGCTGTTCGTTGCGGGTTTGTTCGCCTTTGCCGCTGCAACTTCGTTTCACTGCTTAGCGAAAATCACTACACGCAGCCAGTGAAGTTGCACGCACACACACACACACCTATACACGCGCACACATTCACTTAGATTGAGATGGCCGCAGCGTTAAACCGACACCGAACGTGGCCGTTTGTGTGCAATTTTGGTTGTTGGCGAATCAAAAACGTGAAAATCAAAGCGCAAAACACGAACGTACGAGCGGCGCACAACGAAAAACGCTCGCTCGTTCGCATTTCTAATAAATACAACAACAACAACAACAACAACAACGACCAGAACAAAAATAATATCGCTGCCAAACGTTGCACGCCGTTTCGGCCGTTTCTTTTGGCCGTCGCGCTCGCTTTTGCAAACTTTACTTTACTTCTACTTCTACTTTGTTGTCGTCGCGCTGTATTGGCTGTGGTTGCTCCAAAACTGGAGCAACGGAGTGTATCCCGATTTTGGCCGAATGTGCACACCAACCGAGCGCCGCCGCCGCTGGTGGCCGCAGCGAAACGAGCAGCACGAAAATCAAAAATCAACACACACGCACCGCGATTCACTGCGCCAATTGGCGGCCGTCGAGTGCAGCATTTGTGCAAATTCATAGACAAAATGCAAAACAAATCACACGCACTGCACGCACTTACGCCGAAAAATATGCAACGCCAAGCCACGCAAAATCTATGATTGGCCACAAAAAAAAAACTCACTGCACTCGCTGCGGCCGCTGACTGCGACACCGCTGCGTCGCGCAATCTTTGGCGTTTTTCTTCGCGTGGCCGCGAGCCGACCACACCAGTGGAATTTGTGTGCAATTCAGCTTCAGAAGTTTCTACTGTCGACCGGCCGTCGTTGCGCCACCACTGCGACAGCACATTGCGAGCGTAACACGAAGACTGGCCCGATGCGGGCTGGCCAGTCGCTGTTATATAGCGCACTTACGATATGTGGCCGCCACGAGAGCCGAGCGTAGGCCGCGCCAGTGTGCGGTGTGCGGTTGTCTGTGCGGGCCAGTCGTGTCCTGCCAGCTGTATCCTGCGCACTGTAGCCAAGAGCGCACGAGCGCTCTCTTGCAGCTTTGTCGCCGCACTGTGGTGAATTGTGGCGGCCCGATGAAGGCTGATTTGACATTTGCTGCGCGTGCTCTTGTTGTGTGGTGAATATGCTGCAACGTATGCAGCAGACCATATGTTGAGCGCAACAGTTATTAGCGAGGATGGCCCAAGTACTGCAAACAGCTTCTGATGTTTTAATATGCGAGACAGTTTAAAAATTAAAAATTATTTACTTTTAACTAATTAAAAATTTTCCTATCTCTGGAAAGGTGTCAACTTTACTATATTGTTTTATGTTTATTGTCAATGTGCCACATTGTGTCGCTTGTTGGTCTTCGACACCTGTCGCTTTGTAGCGCGCGCTGCGACTGGTGTGAGGCATTGTTAAGCAGTAAATGCTGCCGTCAAATACTGGGAAAAATGTTGCAAATTGGTGTTTGCATTAGGAAGTTTTTCTCTATACTCTGTTGACGGCAGGACAGTGTGGTGTGTTTGAGTTATGGTGTATACGGAAAATACTTGGCGGGCAGCGAATATTATAAAATTCAAATGTTGTACCTAATCACTTATGGAAAGCTACTATTACACTATGCGACAAAAATTAAAAAAATTTTCACACAGGAAAAAATCCATATGGGCGTGAAACTAGAGACCAAACATAGTAATACTGCGTACTCAGTTTTTTATTTCTACATCCTTTGAAAATTTTGAAGGGCATAAAAAAGAAAAAAAAATATAAAAAATATTCAACTCTATCTTCATTGATTCCATAGTTACTAAAATGGGTAAAAATTGGGTAAATAAAAAAATTAGAATTTTTTACTTCATTAGAATTGCAGCTTTCGCTTTTTTTAAAATAACTTTTGAACCAATAAAGTTAGAGTAATGAAATTTTGACACGTGAACAAGGAGATTTCGGGTTTTAACAAACTTACTTTTCAAGAAAATTCTATATAAATTTTCAAGGATATAAAGGATTAAAATTTTCAAAGGACCTTTTTCAAATCCTTTTTTTACAAATAGATAAAAATAAATTTTATTTCAATTCCAGAGCCTATCCTCTTTCATTTGATATACATATCGCCTTATTCTAACGAAGTTAAGTTTTTTTATATTTTTTTTATTTTTTATCTCCTTCAAAATTTTGAAGTCCTTTTAAAAGAACAAACCGGAAAAAATCTATGCGGGCGTGAAACTAGAGATCAAACATGGTAATACTGCGTACTCAGTTTTTCATTTCTACATCCTTTGAAAATTTTGAAGGGCATAAAAAAGAAAAAAAAATAGAAAAAATACTTAACTCTATCTTCATTGATTCCATAGTTACTAAAATGGGTAAAAATTGGGTAAATAAAAAAATTAGAATTTTTGTACTTCATTAGAATTGCAGCTTCCGCCTTTTTTTAATAACTTTTGAACCAATAAAGTTAGAGTAATGAAATTTTGACACGTGAACAAGGAGATTTCGGGTTTTAACATACTTACTTTTCCAGAAAATTCTATATAAATTTTCAAGGATATAAAGGATTAAAATGTTCAAAGGACATTTTTCATATCCTTTTTTTACAAATAGATAAAAAATAGATTTTAGTTAAATTTTTGAGCCTTTCCTCTTTCATTTGATATACACATCGCCTTCGTCTAACGAAGTTAAGTTTTTTTATATTTTTTTTATTTTTTGTCCCCTTCAAAATTTTGAAGTCCTTTTAAAAGAACAAAGGATGTAGAAATGAAAAACTGAGTACGCAGTATTACCATGTTTGATCTCTAGTTTCACGCCCGTATGGATTTTTTTCCGGTGTGAAAAATTCTATCGCACGGTGTTATTTGTTTACTTGACTGACTGTTCACCGTCTGATAGATATCCAACCAAAAAGGTTCGGTTTCTTTGCCATTGATTTCTACAGGAGCTGCGTGGTCAAAAAGGAATAAGAAAATGTAAAAGAAAAGGCATAATGAATGAAATAAGAAGTTAAAGTATTTATCTGCTATCTCCAGGAGATGAAAGACTCTCTTCTTCTTCTTTTTCGACAATCTGTGGGGCAGAGATCTAGCCAATCAAAATATTTACAGTCTACTTAGCTTCGTTAGAATCTAAGACTGATTTTATGTTATGAGTAAAACGATCCAAGGTCAATTAGGTGTTGGTTGTTTTTTGCCGAAGTTGTTACACCGTGAGACAGCATTTTTCACACCGGAAAAAATCCATATGTGCGTGAAACTAGAGATCAAACATGGTAATACAGCGTACTCAGTTTTTCATTTCTACATCCTTTGTCCTTTTAAAAGGACTTCAAAAAATTTGAGGGGGAAAAAATTTAAAAAATATAAAAAATACTTAATCTCGTTAGACTATGGCGATGTGTATATCAAATGAAAGAGAAAAGGCTTAAATAAAATTGATTTTTTATCTATTTGTAAAAAAAGTATATGAAAAAGAAAAATTTGAATTTGAAAATTTTTATACTTTATATCCTTGAGAATTTATATAGAATTTTTCGTAAAAAGTAACTATGTTTTAACCCAAAATCTTCTTGATCACGTGTCTAAATTTCATTACTCTAACTTTATTGGTTCGAAAGTTATTAAAAAAAGGCGGAAGCTGCAATTCTAATGAAGTACAAAAATTCTAATTTATTTGAGTATCAGTATTTTAAATACTAAAAAAAATCAATGAAGCGAGAATAATGAAATTTTGACACGTAATCACGGAGATCTTGGGTTTTAACATACTTACTTTTCAAGAAAATTCTATATAAATTCTCAAGGATATAAAGGATTAAAATTAATCCGATATTATACACTTGTTCCAATGTATTTTCCAATCGTCGAAGCACTTCAAAAAATAATTTTTTTTGATCTTGTTCAGCTTCTTCTTCGATCTTCTCAATCGCAGCGTAGCGTCGTCCTTTCATCGGTCTCTTTAGTTTCGGGAACAAGAAAAAGTCCCAGGCCGCCAGGTTGGGGGTATACGCTCGCTGTGGCATCATTGGTGTGTTGTTTTTGGCCAAAAATTCACGCAGAAACAACAATGTGTGAGCAGTTTGCAAAAGCCAATTTTTGTTCTTTCACAAATTCGAGCATTTCTGGCGGATTGCTTTGTGCAAATTGCGCATAACTTGCAAGTTCCTGTGCCAAGAACTCATGATGCACCATGCTCCTGCAATCGAAGAAAACTTTAAGAAAAACATTCACACCTTTTTTTTGAAATAGGCAAAAATCTAAGACGAGCCAAAACACGTCCAAGCAAAACGGCTGTCAAAAATTAACTGAACATTCAAAATGGCCGAACTTGTCGGCATAAGTGAGGGACATGAGTACGAACATAATGCCACAAAAAAATCGAAAATCGAATAAACGAAATTCAAAATTCGCTTTACTTTATAAACAGACCTCGTACATGACCGAACCCCAAAAAGAAGCCAGAGTTGGGTACAATCAAAAAACATTTGAAGCATTAGTTGCTGACAATAACACAGGAAACATTACTGGAAGAAAGTTGAAGTTTGTTTGGTGGTTAGTGATTAGTGATTAGTCAATTAGTAAGTCAGCTAATCAAATGGTCGGTTAGTCAGTTAGTTGGTTAGTCAGTTAGTTAAAGTAGTGAAGGGAAATGCGACTGAATACACCAGAGACAATTGACACTTTACCACCATTTTGATACCACGGAAGCTTGGTTAATCTTAAGAGGAGTAAAGTAGGAAGGTTGGAAGGTACAAAAAAAGAAAGGATTCTATTAGAAAAGGAGTCTATTTTATGTATTTTAGTGCTTGAGAGTTTACACAGATTTGTGAAAAATGCCAGTAGTCCTTGAACGCGCGAGAGCTGAACAGCTACAGAAAAAGTATCAGTGTCTTTTTCATTCACATTTTTGCAGCTGCGACAGTAAACATTGCTGTCCAATGCCATATGAGGACAGCAGTTAATCTGACTATGTCTAATCAGATCCTGTAGACCCAACCGATCTCGCTAAATTGCATGTGGATATTCTTCTCCATCTGCAGTAAGCCTTCGTAAGGATATGTCCATGTTCCTTCATCAATTGCGTGGAAACTCACTGTCCAATGATATATGCGGACGACAGTGCATCTGACTATATGTGCCCGAGTCCTGCTGATCAGATCCTGTAGACCCAACCGATCTCGCTAAATTGCATGAGGACACTCTTCTCCATCTGCAGTTTGCCTCAGTGAGGAAATGTCCATGATTCTTCACCAACTGTTCTCAGTGGAATCCGAAGTAGTTCTGTGCTATCCATTTGAAGAGAGGAATCCCGTTTTTCTAAGGTCTTAGCTATCTCATTGTATCAACGCACAGTGATTCGACTCATACAACTGCGGGACAAAATTAGAAGGAGTGCTCCGTTCTTCATGAAATTTGGTATACTAGTTAATTATGGTCTGCTGAATTGAAATCTCCATTTTGTTTTTCTTAAACTTTTGTAGTTTGGCAATGTCTGAGACTTAAATTTGCAATTTTTGTCATTTTGGGTGAGCTATAGCAACGAGTGTGTTGGCCAGAATTTTCAGATTTTACATTTTATCGGTAACGTCAACATTGATAATTGCAAAGAGTAACAGAAATTGTCTCAGGACCCTCGGGTTTTGCAATAAGAACGATAATAATAGATGCATGTTTTGCTTTTTTGCAGTTTTCTCAATTTTTCATGCTGATTGCATACTTTTAGGGATGAAAAAATAAATTTTGTCGAGAAATAGGTGTTTAGACCACTTTTCAAATAGAATTATTTTCAGAGATCGGGAGATATCGGCGGATGTAATTACATTATCCGACAAAGAAAGAATGCTTCTTAAAATAAAAAAAATCCAGGAACATACTTTCACAGACTTTTTAGATATTTTCCGCTAAGTTTTGCCAATTTTCAGATTTTTAATTTAGAAAAATATTTGTAATTAAAAGAGACGTAAAAGCCGCAGCTTTGTAAATTTTGAGCAAACATTGAAAGCAAAAATGGACACATTATTTCTTAATCTATATTGAAAGTGTTAGCAACTTCTTTGTAACCATGTATTTTTTAAATTTTTTTTACTCAATAGACTAAGAAACAGAAAATGTGTGTTTACATTTTTTTGCGAAAAAAAAGTTTCACACTAATTAATTGTTTGCACAGATTTTTTTGGGTTTTCTTAGTTGGAGTTTTACCTTTCAAATGACATCAAAATCGTGAAATTCTGAGACTATAAATTTTTTGAATTTTGTCTATGGAACGAATCACTGTGCAACGGTTTGAATTGCTTTATTTTTCCAAAAAATTCTTTGACTTTATAAAAGAAAACATTTAGTGGAGACGCCTCGCCTGAATAGTTGTCATATGACCTTTTAAACTGAAACATGCAATATTTGTTTTCTGCAGAGACTTTACGTTGCTACTTCCACTCAACACCACTCATCATCACTGCAACCGCTCAACTCAGCTCAAACTGCTCTCGCTGTCTGCTGTCATGGCTTCACTGTCTGCGTTGTCTTTGCATACCTACAACTTTTTTTTTAATAAAATTACAGTTAATTTGTTCTTTTCAAAATTATGTTTAGCTGTCAATAAAAAAATGTATACACATATAAGCGGCAAAAGCAAATGCACTTACAACGACAGCAACAAAAACAACAACAACCAAAACAAGAGCAGCCAAACCGACAGTGCATAATTTTTTCAATTAGAATTAATTGAGTTAGACGGCAGAAGTTGGACGCCCCGTCGCTGCTGCTCCAGTACTGTCGTGTTGCTGTTGTTGTTACTACGGCCTCAGCTGCTACTGTTGCTGCTGCTGCTGCTTCTGCTGGTGCTTCGCATTATCTGCAGCAGCGAAATCTCACTTTGATTGTCGTCTTTCGCTTTTGATGCGAAATTTTATTTAATGAAGCGACGCGCATTGGGGTTGCTTGCCGCCTGACAGTGGTCTGCCCTGTCGAAGCGTTGCGGTCACATGCAGCAACAACACAATTGTTGTTGTTGTTGTTGTTGATGTCGCTGCTGAGCCTAACGAATTGTGGGCTTTTTTGATTTTGTAGGCATGGCAACGCAGCCGCAACAATTCTAGGACTTTGGTTTGCTGTTTTTAGCTGCTCGAGTGGAGGGGGCGGGGGCAGCAAAGGGACAGAGCCATGGCGGTGAAGCGTAGCGCGGGGGGCACACACACACTAATTGCATTATCTTGTTTTCGTTTTTCATTACGGCCGCTGTTGTTTGCCGTTTTCATTATTCATATCTCACGCTGGCAACGTCGGCCGAGTCGCAGCGACGCGCACAATGACTGCCTGATTGCGCGTCGAATGTGCGACGCCCGCATAATTCGATAGCGAACTTGCGCAACTGGGACATCTTGGTTGGTGTGAGTGGAAAAAATTACGTTGGTTTGGCAACAACAACATCAACGAATTACAAACTTTCCAGCGGCTTTAGACAGTAAAATAAGTGAAATAAGCAAATTATTAATTGAATGTTTAGGCGGATCATAATGCGTCAGGGAGGGGACGAGGGGTGGGAAGAAGGCAGAAGAGCAATAATCAGAAGTTTATTTAGATGATGAGCAATGAGAAGCTGAGGTGGTGTGCGTGTTCGAGGGAATCATTAGAAATTACATGAAGTGGAGGGGAGAGGGAAATTGAAAAACTGAAGAGAGACAAACAGGTGGAAAAAGAAGAAAATCACAAAATTAGTTAAAGTCGGTTCACGAAGCAATGAAGTAGAATCATAATAAGTGATAAGTATACGAAAATTTAGAAAGATTTGAAAGAAGATGGGAAAATGGAAAAAATTCAAAAGTTAAATAAAATTGAGTTCACGAAATGGCAAGTAAAAATATAAAGAAAGTAAAACATGAGGGAAAAGAAAATAAAATTAAGAGATGTTACCATTTTGAAATCAAAAGATGTGAATATGAAGAAAAGACTGAAAACATAAAGAGATTGAAATTAACCCTTCGTTGCATGATTTAATTTCCGTGAAGGGAAAACATTTTTGTCATATAATTCTTGTTGCTTGTGAAGTTCTGATGGTAAAAAGGAAGTTTTGTTGAATTCCTGTATCTATGAAAGAAGTTTTGCGAACATTTTCCGTATCCTGGTGAGAACGCTACCGCCGAAATGAAAGTCGGTTTTATCTATGTTTTAGTGTTGGCTACTACGGGGAGTCGAACAGAGGTCAGGCGTCACTGTATAATCGTAATTCAATGCACTAAACAGCTGAGCGGCGACAACCGCCATATCACCATCGCCATCAATAACCAAAATTATTTCACCAAATCGAAACACTTGTTGTTTTTTCGATTCTTTTGCACATACTTTCAATGTTATTCGCAAAATTCCGTTAGTTATAAAAAAAATGGTGAATAGAATAGTTTCCAAATCTATAAAAACTTAACATTGCATATATGCAATGCCATGAAGCGAAGGGTTAATAAAATAAAATAAAATAAAATAAAATAAAATAAAATAAAATAAAATAAAATAAAATAAAATAAAATAAAATAAAATAAAATAAAATAAAATAAAATAAAATAAAATAAAATAAAATAAAATAAAATAAAATAAAATAAAATAAAATAAAATAAAATAAAATAAAGTAAAATAAAATAAAGTAAAATAAAATAAAATAACATAAAATAAAATTAAACAAAAAAATCAATAAAATAAAATAAAAAAAATAAAAAAAATTAAATCAAATAAATAAAATAAAGTAAAATAAAGTAAAATAAAGTAAAATAAAATAAAATAAAATGAAATAAAATAAAATAAAAAAAATATAATAAAAAAATAAAATAAAATAAAATAAAATAAAATAAAATAAAATAAAATAAAATAAAAACAAATAAATAAAATAAATAAAATAAAGTGAAATAAAATAAAATAAAAAAATAAAATAAAATAAAAAACAATAAAAAAAAATACAAAAAAATTAAATCAAATAAATAAAATAAAGTAAAATAAAGTAAAATAAAATAAAATAAAATAAAATAAAATAAAATAAAATAAAATAAAATAAAATAAAATAAAATAAAATAAATAAAATAAAATAAAACAAAATAAAATAAAATAAAAGAAAATGAAATCAAAAAATAAAAAATTAAGTAAAATAAAATAAATAAAATAAAATAAAGTAAAATAAAATAATGTAAAATAAAGTAAAATAAAGTAAAATAAAATAAAATATAATTTAAAAAAAATCAATAAAATAAAAAAAAAATAAAAAAAAATTAATCAAATAAATAAAATAAAGTAAAATAAAATAAAATAAAATAAAATAAAATAAAATAAAATAAAATAAAATAAAATAAAATAAAATAAAATAAAATAAAATAAAATAAAATAAAATAAAATAAAAGAAAATAAAATAAAATAAAATAAAATAAATAAAATAAAATAAAATAAAAGAAAATGAAATCAAAAAATAAAAAATTAAGTAAAATAAAATAAATAAAATAAAATAAAGTAAGATAAAATAATGTAAAATAAAGTAAAATAAAGTAAAATAAAATAAAATATAATAAAATTAAATTAAATTAAAGAAATGAAAAGAAAAGAAAAGAAAATAAAATAAAATAAAAAAAAAATAAAATAAAATAAAATAGAAGAAAAGTGTGATTAAAGAGACGTGAAAAAACGAGATCAAATTAGAGTAAACGGGAGTGGCAAACAACAGAGAGAGAAACACAATGAACGCTGATGTGACAAAGGAGCTAAAAATATAAAGTAGGGTGACCCAAGGTAGAACAAATTAGAATGAAGCGTAACCCATATGTGAAAGGAAAAAGAGAAGTAAAGTAGTGAAGAAGCAAACATGGAAACTAAACCCTTTGTGCACTGTGTTTTTTTATTTCTTTCTCTTTGCTAAGACTCAACAAAGTTGCGTTCAATGGTTGCGTTCCTTATTAAATACAATTTTCATGGACAACTCCAAGCTTCACTTTACAGCTTTCTTTCAAAGCCAACAACCAACCAACAAATTAAATTTTCCCCCAATGAATTGAACTGTAATGACAAAGGAAGTTTTTCGTTTCAACCCTCACACAGCGAACCGTGCAACATTTAAATTTTCTCATAACGCACCGCCTGCAGCACTGCCGAATGCACCACTGACAACGAAAATCTCCTCTAACGCCGATAACTATATTGAGACATATTAGAGGGCAATTTGAAGGTCATTGAACAGTTTTGGCTTGAACACAACACTGCAGCAAGGAAACCTTAGTGGAGGACTTAAAGCGCAGCACAAAGCTGTTAAAGCATTGCTTTGAACTTTCAGTGGTCTAGTGGGGTGGTTGGCATAAGAGTAATAATAAAAACAACAACAACAACAACTGTAACGACATATTGCATAAATGACATTGACGACCGTGACAGTGTCGTCGAAGCGCAACAGTTGCAAGCAATTGCGCTGAAAGGTTTCGGTGTGGGAGAGAAAACATAAAAATGTGGAAATGTCATGGCCCGCGGCGTTCACTTTGCACACCACGCTTCCAGTCAACGCCAGCGTCGAGGGTTGATTTGTATGCAGCGCTAAATGCCTGTGAAATGTTTCTGCCCGCATCGGTTTCCTTCAAAGGAATATAAAACGACAACGACAACAACAACAACGACAGAAAATTGTAATAAGTATTACAGAAAAAAAGGCAGCCACAGCAAAGTGTCCGCTGCTGTGCGCTGCGGCGTTGGCTGCGGTGGATGATGTGGCTGCGGCAACAGATCGCCGGGGGAAGAGGGCTCGCTGCTATGCAATAATTACAAAAACCTAATGTCACGTGCTACAGTTGCTGCACGAAAAGTTGAGACTCTTAGTGCCAACAGTAGCGGCGGCTGTTCTCGGCCGTGGTTTGTGGCAGACGAGCGAAGGGTTGGTTGCTCGTCCGGGGCGGCGTTTTGGAATGAATGAATTTAGTGCAGAACTGTGATTCGTATTACTCGCTTTTCGGCGCAGTGACGCCGGCGAAGGCATATCACATTCAATGACACTTGCTGTCAAAATGCATGAGCAGCCGTGGGTGGTGCGGTGGGAAGGCAGTAAGTGCTGTTGCTTCTGGGTTCATGTGGTTTTTAGGGGAGGGGCGCGTTGGGTAACCGCTCAACGGCTGCTGTGCTGTTCCGGCCGCGCGGCCTTGTTTTGCGGACGAGCGACTCGTAACATTCTGTTGTGTGCTGTTGTTGTGGTTCAGAAGGGAGTGTCGTTGTTTTTGTTGTTGTTGCTGCGTTATGCAAAGGGTGACTCGTGGTGCTGTAATGGAGTTGTCGCAAGCATTTAATTTCATTTATATAAAATGCAATAAAACATTATTCCGGCAAGAGATTTTCCAGTTAAAAATGTGAACCAAACAAATTCCTCTTTGGGTTTTTTTTGCATTGTAAAAAAATGGGGTAGGCGGATATATTGAAAATATGATGAAATTTTGAGCTGATGCTGATGGGTTGAGTGTTGGCTTAATGGAAATTCCATTGAAATATGATTAAAAATATTTTTTGCATTCCTTTTCAAACATTTCAAGTATTTTCGAAGGGTGACAAAACGCATTGGAAATGTTACGCTGCAAAGAAATGAAATAGATATTAATTAAAAAAATTGTTTTTATTTAATTTTTTTATTTATTTTTATTTATTTTATTTTATTTTATTTTATTTTATTTTATTTAATTTTTTATTTAATTTTGTTATTTTATTTTATTTTATTTTATTTTATTTTATTTTATTTTATTTTATTTTATTTTATTTTATTTTATTTTATTTTATTTTATTTTATTTTATTTTATTTTATTTTATTTTATTTTATTTTATTGTATTTGATTTGATTTGATTTAATTTGATTTGATTTAATTTGATTTGATTTGATTTGATTTGATTTGATTTGATTTGATTTGATTTAATTTGATTTGATTTGATTTGATTTTATTTGATTTTATTTGATTTTATTTTATTTTATTTTATTTTATTTTATTTTATTTTATTTTATTTTATTTTATTTTATTTTATTTTATTTTATTGTATTTGATTTGATTTGATTTGTTTTGATTTGATTTGATTTGATTTGATTTGATTTGATTTGATTTGATTTGATTTGATTTGATTTGATTTGATTTGATTTGATTTGATTTGATTTGATTTGATTTGATTTGATTTGATTTGATTTGATTTGATTTGATTTGATTTTATTTTATTTTATTTTATTTTATTTTATTTTATTTTATTTGATTTTGTTTTATTTTATTTTATTTTATTTTATTTTATTTTATTTTATTTTATTTTATTTGATTTGATTTGATTTGATTTGATTTGATTTGGTTTGATTTGATTTGATTTGATTTGATTTGATTTGATTTGATTTGATTTGATTTGATTTGATTTGATTTGATTTGATTTGATTTGATTTGATTTGATTTGATTTGATTTGATTTGATTTGATTTGATTTGATTTGATTTGATTTGATTTGATTTGATTTGATTTGATTTGATTTGATTTGATTTGATTTGATTTGATTTGATTTGATTTGATTTGATTTGATTTGATTTGATTTGATTTGATTTGATTTGATTTGATTTGATTTGATTTGATTTGATTTGATTTAATTTATTTTGATTTGATTTAAATTGATTTGAATTGATTTCATTTGAGTTGAGTTGAGTTGAGTTGAGTTGATTTGATTTGATTTGATTTGATTTTATTTGATTTTATTTGATTTGATTTGATTTGATTTGATTTGATTTGATTTGATTTGATTTGATTTGATTTGATTTGATTTGATTTGATTTGATTTGATTTGATTTGATTTGATTTGATTTGATTTGATTTGATTTGATTTGATTTGATTTTATTTTATTTTATTTTAATTTATTTTATTTTATTTTATTTTATTTTATTTTATTTTATTACTTTATTTTATTTCTTTGCAATGTAAAATTTTCAACACGAATCACAAAAATTATAAAATATGTGTAGAAATTGCTGGTAGCTGTGTATGAATACAATTTTTATTACTACATACACTACACACATATTTTATATTTTTTAGATTACAAAGAAATAACATAAAATATTAAAATAAACCAAAAAATTTGTATAAAAAATATTATTTCTTTGAAATGTAAAATTTCCAACGCGAATCAAACAAATAATAAAATAAATAAAAAACCTTTTTTTAATTGTAAAATTTTCAACGCGAGTCACAAAAATTATAAAATATATGTAGAAATTGTTGGCAGCTGTGTATGAATAAAATTTGTATAACTACATACACATATTTTATATTTTTTAGATTCGCGTTGGAAATTTTACATTACAAAGAAATAACATAAAATATTAAAATAAATCCAAAAATTAAAAAAAAAAATATTATTTCGTTGAAATGTAAAATTTCCAACGCGAATCAAACAAATAATTAAGGGAATAAATAAAAAACCAATTTTTTTTTTAATTGTAAAATTTTCAACGCCAAAAAATTATAAAATATATGTACATAGGTAGTTATAAAAATTATATTCATACACAGCTGCGAGCGGTTTCCTTCGTTGAACAGTCACAAAACTATGGTAAACATGCTTTGAAGAGGGCGGATTAAGTCCATTATTGATATATTAAAAGATATATATTTCCTACACGTAGCTTCAGCAGAATCTGTAGTAAGTTTGAGGCTGATATCTTTACATATTCAGATGTTATTGTGCGAACTATTTGGTAAAGAGACGGACAGAGCGACAGACGAACTGATGCACAGAATGTTAAATAAAAAAAAAACACTGATGGACATAGCAAAATCAATTCTTCTGTTGTTGCTGATAAAGACTTTTCCATATCGGGCACACCTACTTCTGGGCAGTACAAGCTTCTGGTTTAAGTTTGGACATGAAGTGCTATGAGGCTCAGTGTAGTGTTTCAAAATTAATAAATATTTTAACTATATATTTAAACAACATTAGTTAGAAAATTTAAAAAATTCTAGTTAATAAATTAAAAAAAATAAAATTAAAAATTATTAAAATTATAAAAAAAATTAAAATTTAAAAATTTAAAAATGTAATAAAACTTTAGTTAGGAAATTAAAAAAATTCTAAAAATTTCATGGTTGGGATTTTGGCGATAACCAGCCACTCAATGAGTAAAGATGAAAAACTCTCTAAGACTTCCGGCAAAGCAGCACAGAGCACACACAAAGCACATATGAGCAGACAAAATGAGAGCCCTACGAATATACTTTTTCATGTAAAAGTATATACTCGTACATATTTAGAGTAAAACTTAAACTAAAAAAATGCATAAAACGTAAACTGCGATGCGTTGTGAATTGCGCCGTCGAATCAACCAACGACGAACATCAACAACAGCATTGTGTGGGTTCTTAGTGCACTTACTATGTTGTTGTTGTTGTTCATCAACATCAACGTCAGCATTGTCAGCTGTCGCGTGAGTGGTGATGCATGTGTGTGTGTGTGTGTGTGTTCGTCATGTTGGTGTATGTTGCACACTAATGCGGCTGTCATTGCTGCTCACCGCCGTTCTGTGGTTGTTGCGTATTCATTTTGCTGTTTGTTGTTGTTGTTGTGCTATTGCTTGTCGCTGCTAGTGCAATGCATAAGCCAAATGACAAGTCATGCCGCTCCAACATTATTTACTCTCCGCTACCGCTTCGGTTGCAACAATGCCAACAACAACGTTCACTTCCGTTGTTGTCACTCAACAGTTCAACGTTATTTGTTTAGCAAATAAGTTGCCTTCTTTCGTTTGTTTCTATTTTTTGCCGAGAAAAAATAATAAAAAGTATTCAAAAAACAACAACAACAAAAATAGCGTAAAAATGATGCTGGAAGACAAAGTGGCAGCCATTTCGCTGTTGCCGCCATTATTAATTTACACATGACTGACAGCCGGCGACTTACACGGCTAACAAGCCGGAATTGAGCCGTGTGCATGCGTACAATAACAACAACAACAATTGTACTATATGTAGCAGCAACTTTTTATTGTTGTTGTTGTTGTTGTTGCCACACTATTGTGTTCTATATGTGTAAAAGGTGAACAACATCTGTAAATCAACAAAAAAGTTGGCAGTTGACTTCGGCAACAACTTCACGACCGGATGAGGGAACAGGTGCGGCGCCAGGGGGATGTTGCCTGCCATAGAGTTGACATCTTTGCGCATCCGTAGAAGACAATTGTCTGCCTGTCGACTGGCTGTTTACTGCTCATCTGCCGTTGCTTCCATCATTTGTTGTCGTTCGTTGGCGCAACGGCTGTCCGTTTGTCTAACTGTATGTCTGTCTGACTGTCTGGTTGTACAACTGTGCGTGTGGCTCGTTTTGTATAACTTATTGTATGGTCTTGTAAAAGTTGTTCCTTTTTCTAATAGTTGTTGTAGTTGCTATTTGTTTCGTTGTTGTTGCTAAGCTAAAATATTTATTAAGATCTGCTGTTATCCTTAAGGAGTACAGACAGACAAGTAGCAACTTCAACTTTTGCACTCGACGTGAACAATAAATGCAACAACAAAAAACAATTGTTACAAACAGTTGTTGTCGGTGCGCCACCGCTGCGCGCCAACTCCAGTCAAGTTGCGCTGTCAGTTGGCACATGACGCATGTGTGATGACTTCCTTGTTGGCTTCGTTCATTCCTCCATTACCAACGAAGGTGTTGAGTTACTGCGGCTGCAGGTATGTGTGTGTGTGCGTGTCTCGGTGTGCCTCAGCGTGCGTTATTGGCTTTTGTGAAATTGAGAAAAAAAATTAGAAATAATGGCCTTGGAAATGTGACAAACAGGCCACGTTCGCTGCTGACAGATAATTAATTCGTTAGGAGACATAAAAAGGAAGAAGAAAACAAACATACATAGATGGGCCATTAAAGGACCCTAAAATTTTGAAAAAAATTTCGACTTTATTGGTTCGAAAGTTATTAAAAAACAAAGGCGAAAGCTGCAATTCTAATGAAGTACAAAAATTCCAATTTATTTGAGTATCAGTATTTTAAATAATAAAAGGATACAAAATTAATGAAGCGAGAATAATGAAATTTTGACACATGATTAAGGAGATTTGGGGTTTTAACATACTTACTTTTCAAGAAAATTCGTTGTAAATTTTCAAGGATATAAAGGATTAAAATTTTCAAAGGAACTTTTTCATATCCTTTTTTTACAAATAGATAAAAAATTAATTTTATTTAAATTCTTGAGTCTTTCCTCTTTTATTTGATATACATTTCAACATATTCTAACGAGGTTAAGTATTTTTTATATATTTTTTTTATTTTTTATGCCCTTCAAAATTTTGAAGTCCTTTTAAAAGCACTTCAGAAGGATGTAGAAATGAAAAACTGAGTACGCAGTATTACTATGTTTGGTCTCTAGTTTCACGCCCATATGGATTTTTTCCAATATGAAAATTTTTTTTTAATTTTTGTTGCACGGTGTTTCTAAAGAAGAAAATGTAACCTTTGACTGGTTTGTCTTCTAAATGTGCGATTGGTACTAAAATTTACAAAACTCGTTTCGGTATACCAGTGTTAAATGGTGTCTGGAGACTCTTAAGGAAATTCAAGATGTGACAACGTTTGAAACTGCTCCTCGAAGCTGTGAATTTCGAAGTTATAGAAGTTCCATAAAAAAAAACCAACTCCATGTAGAAAGGAAGTAATACCGGTTGTATTGCAGCCCTAATCAGGCCAATTCTTAGCCTGTTTTATTTTTATTTATTTATTTATTTATTTGGAATATTAATAACATTAGGTGCACTAAGAACGAAGTCTTTTAATTGCACTTCAATCAGCATTAAATTTCTCCAATTAAACTTAAAACTATCAATTACAAAATAAAATTAAATAATAACAAAGTTGCTTAATATATATAACATAAATATTACAGATAATAGAAAATAGAATCTTAGATATATTTTGTGAATAATTTCTGTTAGAGTTGCATGGATGAGGAAGAGGAAGAAACTCTCACTCTAGGAGAACACAGAATTATTTGGCTAGGATCTTCTTCGACATCCTTTCGGATTTAACCGATAAGACTATTCCTCTGTCTACTTAGCTTCGTTCAAAGCTCAAATTGGTTCTTTTAGCAGAGGATATGAGTTCAACAAATTGTGGTATCTTTGCAGAAAACTGCAACTTTAGACACTTATCGATTTAAAAGCTCGAAATACATTTACGGCAACGTTCATAGAAATCAACTCCTATACATGTATGTATATACATGCACTTCATACCTACATACACACACACATACACATAAATACTTAGCTACAGTTTCGCTTACATGCCGCCAGACCTGTTCAAATTTATTGTATGCCAGCGTCGATCATCAATCATACTCAACGCAGCTCATTCAGCTGGCTTTCAACTTTTTGCCATAAAGAATACAACAACAAGAAGTATGACAACAACAATAACAACAATAACAAGAACAACGGTAACAGCAGCGACTACAACTTCAAGCACTTTGCATTTTTTCTGCATTTTCATTTTCATTGTTTTTGTTGGTCAGACGCTGTGCCAATATTTCAATGAATCAATTGCCGCAAGCAGCAAAGAATGGCAGCAACCAGAGAGGGTGAAACAGTAAATATCTACATAGATGTATGTGTGTCTGTGCATAAATCCTAACTATAAAAACACTAATAACTAAAATGTCAATCATTTGATTGATGAAATTGACAATTGTGCCGCAACACTAACAATAACAACAACAAAAACAGCAACAGCCAATGTGAAACTTAAACCCTGGCCAACATTTGCCATTTGCCTGGGCAATGACTGAGTAGCACATTGTTGTTGTTGTTGTTGTTGTCATTTCAAGCAGCAATATTAGAGCACAGACAGCAAGTCCACAATAGCAACAACAAACAAAAAACGAGTTGCTGCAGCATATTTCGCTGACAGTCACTCAGTGCGTCAGTCATTTGTATATGCATGAGTGGCAGCTAGGTGTGTGTGTGTGTGTGTGTGTGTCGCTTTTGCTGCGTGTGCGTGCAATGATGGATGATGCCGTTGAGATTCGCTCTGAGCTGCCGCTGTCGCGTCGCTGAACTGCCGCGCTGCCATGTGATGTTCAACAAATGCAAATAAAAAGTTTAATTGTTTTTATTGCCAAAGTAAAATTAACAGATCGCAATAATAATAATAGCCAACAACAACAAAAAAAATACGATACGAATGAAAAAATAATCGCCAGCAAGACGGCAGACAGAAAAACAAATTACAATAAATTATTGTGACTGCTCGAAAATGATGAATGAGCGACTGACGAGCGGCGCTTATGATGGCTCGCGGCAAAATAGGATTTAAAGTGCAGCAAATAAATCTGGGTTTAGTGGATTGCTTAAAGCTGACTGGTAGGGATTTTCTGGCTTCAAATGAAAAAGGGAAGTAGAAATAATTGAACTGATTCTTACACTGGATCAACTTGTTGGCTGTCAGGTGATAAATAGTTCAAATTTTTATAGGGCTGCATGACCAGTTGGTGATCTCCAAATTAGTTTTATACTGTGAGCATGATTAGGAACCTGCGCAGACAAAATAAAATTAGAGCAAAATGAGATCCAAATTGGACTTCTGTGTACTTATTTAACTAGAAAAACCCCGTTACAGGGTTATGGCCTGCCGTAAAATCTCTCTCCAGGCAGTCCCCTTCTCCAACTGGTCACCCCAAGAGATGATAGAGCTTTCTCAACTTGGAACGTCTACGGGAGACACGGCCTCCCTCTTCGCCGTCGACCTCCAACTACGGCAACGAACACTTTTTTCGACAAAGCTTTATGGCCCAAAAGGCAAACATGGCCAAACCTGCGTAGTTGCTGAATGTGCACTCGAACATAGAATTCGATTAAACAATTCCACGAAACGTGCTTTGAGACTACTTAAGACAACTGGCTGACTCCAATGTGGCTAAGAGGACTTTGACAGCAAAATGGTGTCTAAAGTGGATCAATATCGAAGGAAGTGTGAAATTAAAAAATCAATGGGAAAAGATCTGGAAAGTTGGTTTCACGATCGACAGTTTTCATAAGCTTCAAAGAAGCTTTTAGGCAGAGAAGAGCATAGAAGTTGGCTCCGATGTGGCTAAGAGGACTTTGACAGCAAAATGGTGTCTGAGGTGGTTCCATATCGAACGTGAAATAAACAAATCTATGGAAAAATGTCTGGAAAGAAGTTTTTAGGCAGAGAAGGGCACATAAGTTGGCTCCGATGAGGCTTAGAGGATGTTGACAGCAAAATGAAATAAAAAAGTCAATGGGAAAAGGAAAGTTGGTTTGACAGTCGACAGTTTTCATAAGCTTTAAAGCTAAGCTGTAGCTTTGAGGTTGTTGTGAGCAAAATTGTGTGTGAATTGGACTTTTGTTCATATTGAACGTAAAGTGGAGTAAAAAACTTCAATGGGCAAAGGTCTGGAAAGGTAGTTTGAGACTAAAACTAGGAGGAGATTTTTGTAGGAGATTTTAGTACCAATTTTGATTAAGTACGAAATAAAAACTTAAACACATTTTCAGATTTGGCTTAATTCTGGCGTTGAAATTAATTTCTGAGCTTTGATAAAGTCAGAAACTTATAGTAGAATTTTATGGCGAATATTTTCGTGGTACATTTTTTCCTTAAAAAGTCCTGTTTTACAGGACATTTTTGGCATTTTAGAAAAAAAGGGTCAAATTGACCCATAAAAACAGTAGCTACAGGGTTAAAATGCTCCACAATAATGTTCTTTGTAGTATTTTACATCAAATTGGTGAACACATCATATACCTAAAATGTGATGTTACATGGTTTTCGTATGCCGATTCACCATAAGAATGTGCAAAAGGGGGAAAACTTTGACCCCCCATAAATAAAATTCAGATGTAAACTTTCAAAACGCCGATACACGTATATTTTTGTTTGGTCCCCTCTGCCAGAATCCGTTGTCAGAACCTTGTTATTTAAAAAAAAATTTGATTTTGTTGTGCAGTGTTACCAGACACAGTAATCTCAGGCTAAACCTAGTTTATTTTGATTAATGTCATTAATTTTTTACACCAATCGCGAATTTGCATCCATGAAATTCCAATTTATCAATCATACTTCTACAATATGCATAGAAAATCCAAACCATCTCAATAAAAAAGTTTGTGTTTGTGTGTGCAACGTCAGCGCGAGAGCACTTCGATGCTCGGTAGAGAATCCTTTGAAGCCTCATCATGTATGCGCACACACATTGGCACCGTATGAGGCATTCAATGTGTGTGTGTGTATGTGTTCAGTTGCACTTAAAAATCGCTGCTCTCCCCCCACAAACATTGGACAGCTCATCAGTTTGCGTAGTGCTGCTTTGTTTTGTTGACTGTGCGCTGAGTAGAAGTGGGCGACTGAGGTCGGGCAGGTGAATCGATTGAACGAGCACTTCATCTGGCTGCCTTTTTGCAGCACATGCAAATCAGAAATGGGGAAAAACATTTTGCTTTTTAAGACCATTGAATGGCTGCATGGCATTGCATTGATTGCTGCGGTTGGTGGAGGTGTGATGTTGGTTGGTGCCAAAGCTTTGGTTGCATTTGCTGCTACACCAAATGCTGAAGTGTGCGCTTTGAAGGGAATTTTCCGATGGAATCGGTGCGTGCGTTGTGTATGAAGGAAAACAGAGGTTTTGAATTGAATTGAATTTGAGCGAATTCAATTAACTTTTTAGAACAAAAGAAGACAGTGATTTTTGTTGGAAAGAAACTTTAAGATAATAAAATAGATAGTAAAATATTAATAGATATTAGATAATAAAATAATTTGATTGCATAAAAGCAATTTGATGTTTATGAAACCTTGTCTCCCAACTAGTGAAGCTCTTTAAAGATTTTTTCCGCGTCGAGTCGCTGCTCTCATTACACCGTGCGACAAAAATTAAAAAAAAATTTCACGCCGGAAAAAATCCATATGGGCGTGAAACTAGAGACCAAACATAGTAATACTGCGTACTGAGTTTTTCATTTATACATCCTTTGTCCTGTTAAAAGGACTTCAAAATTTTGAAGGGGATACAAAATAAAAAAAAATATAAAAAATACTTAACCTCGTTAGAATATGGCGATTTGTATATCAAATGAAAGAGGAAAGGCTCAAGAATTGAAACAAAATTAATGTTTTATACATTTGTAAAAAAAGGATATGAAAAAGGTCCTTTGAAAACTTTAATCCTTTATATCCTTGAAAATTTACATCAAATTTTCTTGAAAAATAAGTGTGTTAAAACCCCAAATCTCCTTGATCACGTGTCAAAATTTCATTATTCTCGCTTCATTGATTTTGTATCTTTTTATTATTTAAAATACTGATACTCAAATAAATTAGAATTTTTGTACTTGATTAGAATTGCAGCTTCCGCCTTTTTTTTAATAACTTTCGAACTAATAAAGGTAGAATAATGACAGTTTGACACGTGATCAAGGAGATTTTGAGTTTTAACATACTTACTTTTCAAGAAAATTCTATATAAATTTACAAGGATACAAAGGATTAAAATTTTACTCAGGACCTTTTTCATATCCTTTTGTTACAAATAGATCCAAAATCAATTTTATTTAAATTCTTGAGCCTTTCCTCTTTCATTTGACATACATATCGCCATATTCTAACGAGGTTAAGTATTTTTTATATTTTTTTTTTGTTTTGTATCCCCTTCAAAAAGTTGAAGTCCTTTTAAAAGGACAAAGGATGTAGAAATGAAAAACTGAGTACGCAGTATTACTATATTTGGTCTCTAGTTTCACGGACATATGGATTTTTCCCGGTGTGAAAAATGCTGTCGCACGGTGTTATTTGCACTTCATTCCCGTTTGGCCTCTAAAAAGTAACGTAACATGTCAGAATGTTTACTGCCAAGGTGAATAAAAAAAAATTACATAAGTGAGCAGCACAAAAGTTGCCATTGTGGCACACACGCCTGCTGACATTTTGGCGCTTTATGCACAAATTGAAAGTTGAACTCATGAGGCGCCGCGTCGCGTAATTTTCTGTGACTTCAGACACGGACAAGAAAATTGTGCGCGCTACACGGTGACACACACACGGACTCATAAAGGCGCACACAAACGAGCCACTTAAGTGTAGCGCGGTGGCAACGCTTAAATTTTTGAATTTTTGATGGCATAAATTGCTGCTGAAGTGGAGCATAACTGGGGGGGGGGGGGGGGAAGAGGGAAAACGCTGCAGCATAATGTGCCACATGCAAAAAAGGCCACCAAGAAAAATAACATAATACAAACAAATGCAACAATAACAACACAGAGTAGCATGAAATTGCACAAGATGTGAGGACGAAGGGAAAGGCGACGGGGAGGGGCAGGGGTTGCTGGTGCCAAGGGCTGTGCAGCAATTTGTGAGTGCATGAAATTGCATTCAATTCATTTAAGAGGCGCACAAATTTGCTGCTGCTGCCATTAATGGTTGCTGCTATTGTCGGTTCGGCTGTCGCTGTTGTTGTTGTTGTTTTTATTGTTGTTGTTGCACTTGCGACCCAAATTGCTAGCAATCACTTGCTTTGATGTTTATGGCGCGTACTCGCCTCTTCAGTGTTGCGTCGCGGCTGCCTTTGCTGCTGCCCAATTTTTGGGTTAGCAACGAACGGCGCAGTGCGGAGGAGTAAAAGGGGAATTAATTTTAATTGCTTCATAATGTCATCTTGCATTGTTGCACTGGCAACAAAGGCAACATGAACGCAAAGGGAAACGCGAGGCAAAGCGCGCTGAAGCGCAGCATTCAGTATGGCAGAGAAGAGCGTGAGGAAGCGAAAGAGAAACGTAGAACGGCGAACTAGTAAAATGACTGTTGGGTTTTTGTTCTAATTTTTGCTGCAATAATAATGCAGAAAAATTAGCAGAGCTACTGAGTAATTTCGAGGCAATCTGTGACAAACTGTAATGGAAAAAATTCATGTGATGCACACAAATTAAAAATTAATTAAAAATTAATATTAAAATTAATATTAAAAATAAAGGATTAAAGTTAATTAATTTTTTTTACTTTTTATATATAAAACTTTCTTTCAAAGAAAAATTCTCTCAGTAAGGCAAGACTTTTTCACAACAATTTTACCAATTATTTCGTTTTTATTAAAAAAACTGTATTGAAAAAAATCATTTCATAAGGCAGAACTTTTTCATTAAAATTTTCGAAATATTTGTTTTTAAAATTTGTTTACAAACATTTATTTTAAAGAAAATTCAGTCCACAGGAAACAACTTTTTATTTATTAAAAAAGATTATTGGTTCTTATACAAACAAGTTTCATTTCAAAGAAAAATCAGTCAGGAAGGCACCATTTTTCATTGAAATTTTGAAAATTATTTGGTTTTTATAAAAAAATTTTATGAAGGAAAGAATCACTTTGTATCTAAAGCCCAACGTTTTTATATAAAAATATTTATATAACAAAATTATTTTTTTTGTGTCAAATTTTATTGCAAGAAAAGTCAGTCAATAGAACACAACTTTGTCATAGAAATTTTAAAAATAATTTTTGGTTTTCTCAAATCATTTGGTTTTATATAAACATTTTATTTAAGAAAAAAATCAGTTAACGAAGCTTAAGGCTTAAAAAAAATTATTTTTGTTTGTGCTAAATTTTATTGCAAGAAAAGTCAGTCACAACTTTTTCATAGAAATTTTAGAAATAATTTTTGGTTTTTTCAAATCATTTGGTTTTATATAAACATTTTATGTAAGAAAAAAATCAGTTAGCGAAACTTAACGCTTTTATTACAATTTTCGAAATTGTTTTTACATAAAAAATATAATAATATTTGTTTTTTAAATACATAATTTTATTTCAAGAATAATCAGTCAGTAAAACACAAACTTTTTATTGAAATTTTACAAATTATGTTTTATAAATATGTTTTTTTTTTATAAACAAGTTTCATTTAAAAAAAAATAAGTCAGGAAGGCACCATTTTTAATTTAAATTTGGAAGATTATTTGGTTTTTATACACAAATTTTTTTTTAGGAAAGAATCACTCAGTAAAGCCCAACGTTTTATATAAAAATATTTACATAAAAACATTATTTTTTTGTGTCGAATTTTATTTCAAGAAAAATCAGTAAATAAAACACAACTTTTGCATAGAAATGTTACAAATAATTTTTGGTTTTATCAAATCATTTGGTTTTATATAAAAAATGTACTTAAGAAAGAAATCACTCAACAAAGCCCAGCGCTTTTATTAAAATTTTAGAAATTGTTTTTTATAATATTATAAAAATATATAATATTATTTGTTTTTTAAATACATAATTTTGTTTCAAGAATAATCAGTCAATAAAACACAACTTTATTATTGAAATTTTACAAATATTGTTTTTTTAAATAAACAAATTTCATGAAAAAATCAGTCGGGAAAGTAGAATTTTTCATTGAAATTTTCGAAATTATTTGGGTTTCATATGTATTCAAATTTTATTTCAAGGAAAATGTCGCTCAACAAGGCAAAACATTTTCATTAAAATTTTGCAATTTTTTTTTTTATATAAAAAACTATGAAAAAACCATTCACCTAATAAAGCAGAACTTTCTCTTTAATTTTTATAAAATATTTGTTTTTATGTACAAAATTTTAATCAAAAGATGAATCAGTAAAAATAATTTTAATTGAAATTTTACAAATGATTTTTTTTTCAAATAAACATTTTTATTTTAAATATAAGGCAGCACTTTTTAATTGAAATTTCGAAAAATATTTGTTTCTTATGTACATAATTTATTTTGCAAAAAAAACTTTTAAAAAAGACCAAATTTTCATGAAAATTTTACAAATTATTTAATTTTTTATATGAAAGTTTATTTCAAACAAAAATCAACCAATAACACAAAACTTTTATATTGAAATCTTTGAAATTATTTATTTTATATTCAGAAATTTTTTCCAAGACCAAATTACTAAATAAGGCAGAACTTTCTCACTGCAATTTTACAAATTATTTACTTATAATGTACAAAACTTTATTTCAAAGATAAATCACTCAATAAAGTAAAACTTTTTCATTGAAATTTATCATCTTTTGCCCAATGTGAATGCAAAAGGTTATGCGCCAAAAATCGCAAGTTGACAATTCCCTTCGGGCGAGGCATACAAAATTATTGTGGTCACTGTGGATTTGTTTCCTTTTTCTTTAATTTGATGCTTGCAAAGTTTGGCGGCACATTTTTTCGTTCGTCTGACTTTTATTTTCTGTGACGGTATATTTGAGCAGGAAAAATTTGAGCCGCTTGGGAAATTTTGTGCGGTATGTGTTCCTTGGAAGTGTGCGTGAAAGTTGAAGAGAAATAAGACTTGAGTTGAAAAAAAATAAGTAAAATGTTTGAAAGTAAAATTCAAATAAAATATAAAAATTAGATAGGTAAAGGAAAGATAATTCTTTGTGAAAGTCGAAGGTCCAAATATTTAAATTTAATTTTTTTAATAAATTTTTACGCAGCGTAGGTCGAAGGTTCTTTCTTCTCCAAAGCAGCAAAAAGAACAAAGAGAATGTGTGCTATCACTGCTAATACTCTATGCATTTGTGTGTGTGTGTGTGTGTCTTTCTGTATGTGTGTTACTCCATCTAACTTCCCTCTTCTCTCGTCGCCACACTTCATTCGCTGCAGCATTCAACCAGCAAATATTGAATCAAATTGCAATTCATTAAAATTTCATATACGGCAGCAGCTCACCGGTTAAGCAGAAATACCACATGCAACCAATACACACAGCCATGCACACCCACACTCACACATAAGCAAATGCCAAGATATGCGTTGGTATTAGTGCTGAAGTACATCGCCTAATGCGCGGCGGCAATGGCTGAGTTCACGCGCCGACGTTAAGTGAATTTGTGGCATGTGTGGCATTTAAGCTGTTTATGCTACAACAAATATACATACATATGTACATACATATCATACATATCATACTGGCAACTGGCATAGTGAAAACATTAACAACAACAACAACATGAAGTAGAACTGAATACAACACATCGTCAGGTGTGACAGTGGCAGCAACAGTGACAGCTGCATTAAAAGGAAATGTGCACGAGACGAATGAATGCAGGAATGAATGGACAGACGGCAGAAGCACCCAGCCAGACAGGTGCCTTGGCTATGCAATGTTTTATAAAATATGTAAAAATTAATAAACGCGTGTTTTGCATTAGTCGCTGCTACTACAGACGCCTGATGATTTATATGTGTGTGTGTGTGTGTGTTTTGCAAGTGTTGAGTTACACATCTAATGGCAGCAAAATTTCTACACATTTTAAGCGTTTGCTTGCATTCAAGTGCTTTGTAGTGGTCTGCGTGGGTTTTGCGAGCATATATGTAGATATGTGGGTATGTGTGTGTGTGTTTTTCAGCGCTTCACTTCTTTGATTGCGTTAAGATGCTTATCGCAATCAGTTGAAGTGACGCCAACGTTTAAAATTCGAGCCAAGTGCAGAATTCATCATCAGTTAGATGCATTGTCCTGTAGGAACAATTACACTACTCGACAAAAAATGGGTTCATTGCGTGCTCCTAAAAACAAAAGTATTTTTTAGACTCATTTTCGGTTGCTGAACACGAAACTCAAAATCAAAAAATTTTCTTAAGAAGCGTTTTCGAAAAATCTTCGAAAAACACGTTTTTTCCTTCTTATTTTAGTTATGAGCACATATCTCGTAAACCAAAATTTCAAAATAGAAAATTCAGTTAAGAGGAGACAATTTCCCTCTTTCATTTGATACCCATTTCTTCATCATTGCACAACCGCAAATATTTAAAAAAATATTTTAAATGTGTATATCCTTAAAATTTTAAAGTCCTTTAAAAGATTTTTGGGTCAGAAAAAAAAAACTGACTATGCCAGGATATTATAAATGACCTCTAGTTTCACGTCTATATCAGCATTTGGATGAGTCTCGGAAAAATTAAAAAATTTTCTCGCACGGTGTAATAAATGAAAAGTTGGTGTTTTCACTCCGTGCATCATAACTTTGTAACTATTCTTTCAATTCTATTGATGTTAAGCTTAATATTTGCTCAAGTAATATATGTTTCATCTTAGATTTTAAAACCAGAGGAGATCATTTATTTTATCTATAAAAAAACGATTCGAAAATGTATAATTTTTGAAAATGGTCAAAAAATTCACTTTTTACAACTTTCATCGTCAGTAACTTTCCCAAATCTCATCTGATTTGGACAATCGATATATCGTTGGAAAGGTTAGTTAATTACCTTTTGAACGACGGCAACCACTTGTGTTAGTCGGATGGTTGGTTTACGAGATATGTGCTCATAACTGAAATAAGAGGGGAAAAACGTGTTTTTCGAAGATTTTTCAAAAACGCTTCGTACGAAAATTTTTTGATTTTCAATTTCGTGTTCAGCAGCCGAAGATTAGTCTAAAAAAGACTTTTATTTTTAGGAGCATTTTTCGTGTCGAGTAGTGTTAGGCAACAGTGTGCACTGCGAAAATTTTAGCTTTTGAATACACAGTAGGAATATTTTAACTTAAATAAATAGCTTAACTTTTGTTTTCCTTAATTCTGACGTATATATGTAGAATTTACATTTAAAATGCGTTCAAGTTGGCCGATAAGAATTTTCATTGCATTCATTGGCTAATCTAAACTAAATAAATAAAAATAAATAAATAAATAAAAAGTAAATAAATAAATAAATAAATAAATAAATAAATATATAAATTAATTAATTAATGAATAAATAAATAAATAAAAAATAAATAAATAAATTAATAAATAAATAAATAAAAAATAATAATAAATAATAAATAAAAAATATATAAATAAATAAATAAATAAATACATAAATACTTAAATAAATAAATACATAAATAAATAAATACCTAAATAAATAAATAAATAAATACATAAATAAATAAATACATAAATAAATAAATACATACATAAATAAATACATAAATAAATAAATTAAAAAATAAATAGATTGTAGGAGTCGTTTTGCTTGAATTTGCCTACAGGGCATTTGGTTTTACTGTTCTCTAGGTACATTTTATTTTAAATGCCCTGTAGAACTGTTGTTGCTTGGACATTTCAACTGTGGAATCATTTCATTATAAGTGCCCGTCAAACATATTTTAGCTTCAAAATTCTGTAAGCTATCTTTGGCATTTGTACCGAGTGGAAAAATTAAATCTTGAATGCCTTGTAGAAACATTCCAAGTTGGAAGATTTTAGTAAAAAGGCCCTGTAGTAAAATTTTAGTCCGAGTGCCCGGTTTTTCCTAGAATAGACTTTTTCATTTCTATTCTCTGCATATTTCTGGCGACTAGTTTTAGTTATATCTACAATTGACTCTATTTTAAAATTGTTACTGCATACCTTTTGGCGCTTAAATGCCTTATAGAAACATTTCCTGTAGGAAAATTTTAGTGTATATATTTCTTTTTGTATATTTCTGGCGACTAGTTTAAGTTATATCTACTATTTACTGCATTTTTACATTTTTGTTGCATACCTTTTGGCGCTTAAATGACTTACAGAAACCTTTTCTGTAGAAAAATTTTTGTGCGAAGGCCCTGTAGGAAAATTTTAGTCCGAGTGACCGGATTTTCCTAGAATAGACTTTTATATTTCTATTCTTTGTATATTTCTGGCGACTAATTTAAGTTATATCTACAATTTATTGTATTTTAAAATTTTTGCTGCATACATTTTGGCGCTTAAATCAACAAAAATTCATGACAACAATAAATAAGCCAATAATTGACAACTTTTTCATTGTGTTTTGTTGTTGTTGTGTTGTATAATTGCTGCATAAACGACATGGAGTTGCAATCGCCGCATCGTTGGTCTCGGCGAGATAATTGAAAAGCCGCCGCTGGCGCACCGTTTCTGCGGCGAGCTGATCTAAGGCCGCCATTGCATTATTTGCTAATTAAACTAATTGCCAATTTGACTGTTGGCTGCCATTGTGCCAGAGCTTTATTCTTGTTTTAGTTGTTGTTGTTGCTGCTGTTTGCGCATTGTTTATTTCTGCTGTAATTATGCGTGTGTGTGTGTGTGAGTGTGTCTGTTCGTTGATGCGTTTGGTGTTGGTAGTAATGCACGCTTCGCTGAATTTATTTTCATTTAATTGTAATTAGGGATTAATTCTAATGTGCGTGCCTTCATGTGAGTGTGTGTGTGTGTGTGTAAGTGGATGGATGTGTTTGTTTGTTTGTTTGTGCGTCTCTGCTAATGCCAATGCCATCAATATCAATTAGTTTAACTCGCACTAAGCAAACAAATAACCAGCAACGCACACTCACACTCACACACACACAGATATTTATATCATTCGCCTGGCTCATATAGCATAATGAGATTTTGCAGATAGCGTAAAGAAATCGTATAGAAAGAAGTAAGTAAGAGCTAAAAGCTCCCTCGAAAGTACAAATAGCGAAAATTACGCCCAGTCGCAGCAGCAGCAACAACACACATTAAATAAATTAACGCCGCGCTTCTGTCTACATAACTGCGCAAATTGCATATGTGTGCGTTGGAGCCTCAAAAGAAATGCGTACGCCATAAATTCAGACAAACACACACACACACACACACACTGACAACTGCGTGTACACGCATTTACACTTGACGCCCAGTGTTGCGAAATGACCCGTCGATTTTGTCGGAGCTGTGGCGTGTGCGTTGCTCGGACATGTGGCAGCCATGTTGTTTTTTGCTCTACACCGCCGTGCTGCATGTGTGGCCTTTATGGGCGGCTTTGTGAGCCATGTGGCATGTGGCATGTGGCAATTGACGCAACATTTTTGGCGCATCAAATAAATCCCCTTGATAATCCAGCGTCGTTAATTACGCTGCCACGCTTCATGCTTCGTACACATTTTCACAAATACGCTTTCGTTGTTGTTGTCGTTGTATTTTTCTCCATATGTACATTTGCGTTCCAACTGAAATCAGTTGGAGTAACACAGACATGAATCGATGTTTTGCATTGCTTTGCGTCCCCATAACTGTTCCTAGCTCAGCGTTTAATAGAGATTTTTGTTTTCTTCGACTATCACAAACCTCAAAATGAAGCACTTTTTTCTAATATTTTAATGAGTTTGTTTTAACCTAAAAATTTTAATTTTTGTTTGTTTTGATTCAATACATGCTACCGAAATTATAAACAAAATAAATACAAACAAATTTAAAATATCCTGGATCCCTCTGTCCTTTTCGTCTATTACACAGCACAACAAAAAAACACGTTTTTTCTGTGTGAAGTTTTTCTACTGTTTCTTACTAATTTGGGTGCGCTGATTTCGAATCTATCCTCAGATTTTTTCTAGCAGCTCTAGTTTGTGAGATATAGGTACCGTGTCATTTTTTCAGTCTTTCCTCTACTTTTTCCATATTTTTGATCGTAATTTCTAAACCAAAAAACCGATTGACATGGTTTTCACCTTCTCGTATTAACAACACCGCACGGATTCTTTTCCGATGCAACTTATTTTTATAAGTTTTAAAATTCCGCGGTAATTGGACCTCAAAGTCGAAAAATATGAAGTTTTAAGGCGTTTTCTTTGATGGTCAAAAACATACACATTTTTTGTAAATCAATTAACGAGTTAGATGTATAATGAAAGCCAACACATCAAGCAATACAACACAGCCAAATGATTTGACGGAATACACATTCGCATCGAAATAATAGCAAAAATGTACCATAGTAATTTTCAGTCTTTTTCCTTAAAAAATTAGGGGCCTCAAAATATGCTCTTTTATATGTTCCATTTATAGTCTGAAATACAAGCAAAAAACAAAAATATTTTGAATTGTTCGAAACAAAAAAAAATTAAAAACTTTGCATATTTTGAGGCTCCTAATTTTTTAAGGAAAAAGACTGAAAATGACTATGGTACATTTTTGCTATTATTTCGATGCGAATGTGCATTCCGCCAAATAATTTGGCTGTCTTGTATTGTTTGATGTTTCTTCTTAAGATATTCATATACTTCGTAACTCGATTTATGAAACATCTGTACAATTTTCGACATCAGAAGAAACGCCTTGAAATTCAATATTTTCCTGCTTTGAAACCTTATTACAACGCCAATTTAAAACAAATAAAATTCATTAATATCAGAAAAGATGGCGTGAAATGTTGTTAGTGCAACGATATAAAAATCATGTCGATAGGATTATTGGTTCAGAAATTACAGTCGAAAACGAGAAAAAAGCCGAGGAAAATTCGAAAAAGTGACACGCCCATTTTTTGCGAAAACTAGAGCTGTTACATAAAAATGTAAAAATGTGGTTTTGAAAACAGCGTGGAAGAACGATTCAGATTCATGTAAAAAACTCCATGCAACAGACAACATTTATAGCCGTATTTCTGTTTTCACACCACTAAATTCTCAAAATCAAACTCAAACTCAAACTCAAACTCAGACTCTAACTCTAACTCTAACTCTAACTCTAACTCTAACTCTAACTCTAACTCTAACTCTAACTCTAACTCTAACTCTAACTCTAACTCTAACTCTAACTCTAACTCTAACTCTAACTCTAACTCTAACTCTAACTCTAACTCTAACTCTAACTCTAACTCTAACTCAAACTCAAACTCAAACTCAAACTCAAACTTAAACTCAAACTCAAACTCAAACTCAAACTCAAACTCAAACTCTAACTCAAAATCAAACTCAAACTCAAACTCAAACTCAAACTCAAACTCAAACTCAAACTCAAACTCAAACTCAAACTCAAACTCAAACTCAAACTCAAACTCAAACTCAAACTCAAACTCAAACTCAAACTCAAACTCAAACTCAAACTCAAACTCAAACTTTAACCCTAACTTAACTTTAACTTTAATTCTAACTCCTCTTTTTTCCCTGTTACTTCCTCTCGCTTACCTAAATCCTTTATTATTGCTCTATGCTTTAACCTGCCTTGCCCACTTCTTCATACACTTTGCAAATCCTTTTGCTTTGCGCATTTTTTTCTTCAACTGGTTCTTCTCAAATTCATTTTTCTCATTTTTTTACAAATGGTTTTGTTTTTTAATTCCCACATTTCAGCATTTTTGGCTTTTCAGCTTCTTTTATTCCACTTTAACCTGTTAATGACTTTGTTTTTCTAGTTGCGTTTTGCCTGTTGTTTTGGGTGCATTTGAGCGACTCTCTGTGGCTGTGTGTGTGTGTGTGTGTGTGTGAAATTTGCAGAAAATTGCGCGAGGAATTGCTCTCAAGTCGTTAGAATCACATCAGCCGTAATGAGGCAAATAGCAGTGGCTGCAGCAAAATCAACAACACCAACAACAGCAATTAACGAATCAGAAAGCAAGCAACATAGCATAACAACAATTGGCAAATGCAACCAACAATAACAACAACGAAAGCAAAGCCGTTAGTGGAAAGTGTTAGTTGCGGTCAAGTGCAATGTGCACATTTTTCCATTACGGCAACTCATTGTTGTTGTATGCTGGTTGTGGCGTTTCTTTTTCGTTGCTGCGTTAATTTTTTATTCTTATTTCTTGCCACTTTTTGGCCACATTATGCACTGTAATCGAGTTTTATGCGCCGCAATTATTGTTGCCAATTAAAAACGGCCAATTTTTCTGCGCTCAAATTGAATGTGCAACACATGCAACCTGCAACACGGATTGAGTTGCATTCAATAAATCTGACAAAAGCGCGTATTCCATTTTAAAGTTCAGGGCTGCTGGCTGTAGGCAAATTTATTCAATGCAGCTTAATTGGCAGAGGCCTTGCGCGTCCTTCGTCCTTCTGCCTTCACTCGTACACTTCTCCCGACGGCATTGTGAGCGCCTCTTTCAGGTATTAACTGGTAGCAAATAAAAAATTGAGCTCAGCACAGCGAAAGATCCACTCGAGCAGCCACTGTTGCAGCTGTTGTAACTTTTCGTTACTGTTGTTGTAGTTGTTGTTGTCTGACCACTACATGTAGTACATCGTCATCGTTCGTTGGGCAGTGCTCGGTGCGCAGTGCGCGCTAATTAACGAAAGCCCCAAAAACAACAACTCGCTGCATTCAATGGTGAAAAAAAGGCTGAGGTCATTGTAGCAACAGCTGAAGCAACAACAGGAGTTAGTTTCATACATCCATGAGTGTATGTAAATATATATTTTTGTGCGTGTGTGTGTGAATTGATAGAATTTTGATAGCTTTCGTGAACTAAAAATTCTATAATAATTTTTATTATTTTACATTCGAAATTCTTAACAATTTTTTTTATGCTTTTTTCCGATTGACTGTTCTCCAACATCGCTTTTATGCAGTTGTTACCTTTGTGCACTTTGCTTAATCTGATATTGCAAGCAAATTGAAAATTGCTGTCTGTTTGCCTTTGAATCAGTAATCCTGGTTTCAGTACTGCTTTCGTATCCTTTCTGTGCGAGCGCTCGAAACAAAATGTCAATAAATTGCCAGGAAATGCATCTCACGGGACCAATATTGACACTTAATTTGCCAGCAATGCGCGACCAACTGGCCAGCAATTTATGTGCTGCGTTTCATTTCGCACCGACCATGACAAAAGGACCTGGCGCCACGGGCAGTGTTGTCATTATTGCTTATTGCTGCTGTACGCTTTTGTTAGCGTTTTATGTTGAAAACAATAAATTTCAAAAATAAAATCTACATTTATATGGAAATGTATATCACGGTGCGCACAAAGGTATAGAAAGAGTGGGAGAGAGGGAGAGAGGGCAAGAGAGAGAGAAGATAATATGAGAGCAGTTGAAAAAACCAGGTTAACTATGGCCCAAAGCAATAAAGTTGCATTCAGTGGCAGTAAATTGTATTAATAACAACGTTGATAAGGTGAAAATTAAATGGCAAATGGTAGTAAACTTTATTTTTGTGTTTTGTCTGCTTGTTGTGTTGAAAAGTCATAGCAAATAAATTGAACGACAAACGAGAAATGTGTTTCAGAAAAGTTATATTTCTAGAATAATTTTTAAAAATATAAAATTTCTAAAATTTTTTTTGGATATTTTATTTATATATTAATTCAGATAGATATATATATATATATATATATATTCAGATAGATATATATTATTTTAAAATACATTAATTTTTATTTGAGCATCTGCCAGCTTTTGAAAAATTCCCCAAATTAAATGATCTCAATTAATGTTACTCATACGCACTGTGGCCGCCTATCGCATGACTCCAAGTCACTACAGTGCAAACGTTTTAAACAACGAAAGAAGTCTGAAGTCCAGAAGCAAATAGGCAGCTATAAATTTTTGCTAATTGATAATCAAAACGTGGAGTGAGGCAATGCAATGAAAACAAACCGGCCAATGAAAACATTAACAACAAAGAGAAGCACAACGGGAAGGCGATGCAGTGCATTTGCTGTCGATTGACCTTCGCATTGTGGAAGCTGGTTGCCGGCAATGTTGTTGCAACTACAGAATGCAAACATATCACACACACACACACAGATGCAAAGCACGTAGTTAGTCTCGTTTGGACATGCAGGCGTACGTTCGCTCGTCTGTCCGTCCGCTCATGCGTGCACACGCTGTCCGATCCCACTGGCTGCCATGTGTTGTGGCGATTTGTGGCAACATAAACTGCAGTCGTCGCTATGGTGGCACATCAAAAATAAATTGCAACAGACATTGCGGTCAGGCCACGTGGCAGGCGACGCACGATTTTTTTACAACCGGTCGCTGGTTGCTGGTCGCTGCTGGCTACTAGCAGCCACAGGTTGATGCGGTATGCTGTGCGTGGCAGCGGGGGCATGGCACCGACATTATGGCAGCAAATGACATTTCGCCAGCGCCAGGCGCTGCATTGCGGTGTGGCATTAACATTGCTCACATTGAAGGTTGTGCTGCGGTTTTTTGTGTGTGCGACAGCAACAACACTAACATTAACGGAAATTGTGATTGCACCGGCTGCGCACCACTGTCGAACAACAATAACAATAACACGAAAATGTCTACGTCACATTGAAAGCAGCGCAGCTGTTTGTATTTAAAGTTTGTAACAAATTACAGACGTCGCTTTTCGGCCGTGTTGCATTATTGAAGGGAATTTAAAATGCAAATGAGCTGCAGCTGTCGTCAAAAGGCGCCATTAAATTAATTATCTGTTGCCGCTTCAAGTTGAATACAATGAAAATAAATTTCAATTTTCGTAATTTCAATTTTCGGCCGCGTCTACGCCAACTCAGGTAACGTATACGCGCCGTGGTGCGCGCCAGAAATCGTATGTGTAAAGTGCATGAAAAACTCAAAAAAAAGAAAATAAAAACTGCACAGCCAATGCTGCTCGTAATGTCTTAAATGTAGCTAATATTTTAAGTGGAACCACTGCAACAACAACAGCAACAATGGAAGGCATTCTGCAGCTACAATGAATCGAGCTGCTTAAATGCGCATTAGCGCTCGAATGCAGCCAGTGGCAACTACCCCATGGCAGCAGCAACAAATTTAAATGCAATAACAACAATAACAACAACAACAACAATATGGCAGCAACATTGTAGCGTGCGCTGATGTAACAAATTGGCGCTTGATTTTAATTTAGATTAAAATGCGAAAAATAATTGAAACAACTACCTGCGGCAGCAAGTCACAGTGCACACACACACACATACTCTTAGACAAACACATTCTTTAAGGCTCTAGCGTTAGGTATAACCCAGGCAAACGCATATCAGCAATCTAGCACAAGTATCGCGTTGCCGCATTTCTTGAAGGACGAAATTAGCGCACGAAACTCAAACACTGCTGCACGTTGTGGCTTCAGTTTGTATTGTGGGCGGACGGTGGAAAGTGGTGTACGTGTTCTACAGTGTGTGTGTGTGTGTGTGTGTTTATCTATGTTCGACTTTCATGAAGACAATTAATCACTGCAAGCCAGGGCACCGCAAGTTGAGGCGCTGGCTGCGTGCAGGCGAAAGCACAGCTGCACAGTGGGCAAGTAAAAGAATATAAAAATATTAAATAAAAATTAAATAAATTAATAAAAAATATAAATACAAAATTATAAAAATTTAAATAAACAATAAATATTCTTAAGTTGCAGTAAAAATAAATTAGAGAATTATCTAAAAAAATAAGCATAAAATATTTAAAATATAAATACAGAATTATAAATATGTAAATGAACAATAAATATTCTTGGGGTGCAGTAAAAATAAATTAGAGAATTATCTAAAAAAAAGCATAAAATATTTAAAATATAAATATAAAATTATAAAAATTTAAACGAACAATAAATATTCATAAGGTGCAGTAAAAGAAATCCATTATTTTGCAAATATATGTCTAAGTAATCTGTTGTATAGATGCAATCGAGTGATTCTAGATTTCTTTAGAAAGATAAGATATTGTTCTACAGAAACTTTTCAGACAGTTGTGTGATAGTTTGATTTAAATTTGTTTAAGCGCGCGTCAAAAATGGACACCAACGAAGAGGAAATACGACATATTTTACAATGTTTCTTAAAAAAAAGGGGAGAAGCCAAGTTCGTTGGCTGAAAATGTGAATAGCATTTATGATCCCAATACAGTAACAGCCAATCGTGCGCAATTTGTCTTTCACTGATTCTGTTCAGGTAATTTTTATATCCAAGATGCACCAAATTTTTAAGCTCTGGAACACCAATTGTCGAAAATGTCGATCAAATCATGAAAACCGTAGAGTTCGATTGCCGAAATATTGCCCAATAAACCTTTTGGAATCATTTGAATTAGGAAAGATACAAAAAGAAGTTCGTTGTATGAGTGACACAAGAGTTAAGGCAACAAAACCTCATGGACCGGATTTCTATGTGCAAAGTGCAGCTGAATCGAATCGAGCTAAAAAAAAAAATGGACCCATTTCTGAAGCGTACGGCGACTGTTGATGAAGAAAGGATCATTTAGGACAACGTGGATTGAAAACGTTCGTCGTCGAATTGCCATGAGTCGACGCCAGAATAGGTTTGACGATCAGAGAAACTTTGCTTTATATTTGGTGGGATTGACAGGTCATCATCTACCAGGAGCTGTTGTTCTACGGCAAAATTCGGAAGCAATCGCCCAAAAGCGACCACCTGTGGAGGGGACGAATTCAATAGGGGAGAAATTCAATAGGAGAGAAATTGTGTTTCATTACACCGTGCGATTTCACACCGGGAAAAATCCATACTGCGTACTCAGTTTTTCATTTCTACATCCTTTGTCCTTTTAAAAGAACTTCAAAACTTTGAAGGGGATAAAAAATAAAAAAAATATAAAAAATACTTACCTTCGTTAGAATATGGCGATATGTATATCAAATGAAAGAGGAAAGGCTCAAGAATTTAAATAAAATTAATATTTTATCTATTTGTAAAAACATGACCTTTTTCATGTCCTTTGAAAATTTTAATCCTTTATATCCTTGAAAAGTTACATCGAATTTTCTTGAAAAGTAAGTATGTTAAAACCCCAAATCTCGCTGACCGCGTGTCAAAATTTCATTACTCTAACTTTATTGGTTCGAAAGTTATTAAAAAAAGGCGGAAGCTGCAATTCTAATGAAGTACAAAAATTCTAATTTATTTGAGTATCAGTGTTTTAAATAATAAAAAGATACAAAATCAATGAAGCGAGAATAATGCAATTTTGACACGTGATCAAGGAGATTTTGGGTTTTAACATACTTACTTTTCAAGAAAATTCGATGTAAATTTTCAAGGATATAAAGGATTAAAATTTTTAAAGGACTTTTTTCATATCCTTTTTTTACAAATCGATAAAAAATTAACCTTATTTAAATTCATGAGCCTTTCCTCTTTCATCTGATATACATATCGCCATATTCTAACGAGGTTAAGTATTTTTTATATATATTTTTTATTTTTTATCCCCTTCAAAATTTTGAAGTCCTTTTAGAAGCACAAAGGATGTAGAAATAAAAAACTGAGTACGCGGTATTACTATGTTTGGTCTCTAGTTTCACGCCCATGTGAATTTTTTCCGGTGTGAAATTTTTTTTACCAGACCACACACATCAACTCACCAGAACCTTGGTTGGGAGATTATTATGAGCTTATACATGGCATTACATTAAAATAAGTACTTCATTTTTATTTTTTATGGTTTACAAAGTAAATTCATTTAAATATAATGGCGTACTTTACACATAAATGACATAAAATGGAATGAAATTTGGAATTTGTGAATGAATTTTGGAATGAAATTTGGAATTTGTGAATGAATTTTGTATGATTTATTTTTTTTTTAGTGTTTGCAATTATTTCAATTTTTCATACTTCGCAATTGAAGATGCATACGAGGGTTGCCTTTTATGTTTCGGGATTTGGCAACTCTGGTGGTGCAATCTGGAAACTGACAGCTGTATCGTAAAGTTGGACATTTTTGAGGTTATAAGTACTCAGAACATTTTGACATACGAGCGCTATTTATATTATTTACAGTGAGATGAAAAATTCAATCGACACGAGTCTTTTTTTGAGCAGTTGACAAATTGTGTGGGATCCAACGCGAACAAATTTTTTTTACAGTCCAATGTTCATGCAATATTGAGTGTATGCTGGTCCCACTAAAGCCTAAAGTTGTCTCAATCTCACGATAGGTCACATGACGATCTTGCAATATCAGTTCGCGCACAGCATCAATGATTTTCGGAACAACAACTGATTTTGGACGACCTTCACGAAATTCGTCTTGGAGTGAACTACGACCACGATTGAATTCACCATACCATCGATAAACACTGGTCCTTGATGGAGCTTCATCACCAAAAATTAAATTAAGTTCATCTATGCACGGTCCCTGAGTTAATGCACGTCGAAAGTTGTAAAAAATAATCGCACGAAAATGTTCACGATTTAATTCCATTTTTGGGCCGAGATGAATTTTTCAACTCACTGTAAATAATATAAATAGCGCTCGTATGTCAAAATGTTCTGAGTACTTATAACCTCAAAAATGTCCAACTTTACGATACAGCTGTCAGTTTCCAGATTGCACCACCAGAGTTGCCAAATCCCGAAACATAAAAGGCAACCCTCGTATTTGTCTATTTATTAGTAAGATTTGCTAAAAATTTTATATAGGTAGTCCTTTTGGGCATTTAAGGTAAATTTTGCAAAATTGGGGTAACAAATTTTTTTTTTTTTTTTAATTTATTTATACCATTTAGCTTTAAAAATTAGTAAAAGTTACGTAAGATATTTTTTTTAGAAAGCGATGCAATAAAAGTTATTTACAATAAATGACCTCAATGTAGTCAATATGACTTCCTTGGGCATTCTAGTGTTAAGGGATTACCATATTATGTTCCAGTCTAGGGCGAATGATTTTGCTGATGACGAATTTGCCTCAAGAGAAGCTTATGAATATTGACTATAAGTTTCTATAAGAAATGCTTAATGGAATAACCTTCAAAATGACAAGAAGTTATCCAACAAAAATATACATATTTAAGCTTAATTGAATTATTCCAACTATGTCAAATAAAGCCTAAACTTGTATGCAAAAATAATGAATTTATTTTTACTACACTTTCCATATTTTACCTATAATTTTCTTAGGAAATAAAAAAAATAAAATCAATTCATCTCTGGTTTAAAATACATTAAAAATTATATCAACTACACTGCATTGCTTCCACTGTTCGCCGGCTAAGGCAGCGCACGGTTTGAGGTTTTGCGGCAAACATTTAAGAAATTTTCGCTGCAATTCAACACTACACACCAGAGTGCTGCGAGCGATTTGCGCGATTACACGAAATTTACAACCACAAATAAACACTCGCTCTCTAAAACACCCACACACATACGCACACTCGTACACGAAGCAACACAAATGCGCTTTGTGAGCATTTGAAAACTGCCATTTCACTTGGCAGTCAATGCTACCCCGCTGCCGTTGCTATTGTGGCTATTCTATGAATGTATTTGTTGTAATACGGTTTGTAGTTATTGTTGTTGTTGGTATTATCTTTTATGCGCGCATACGCTGGCATTGCTTAATATCGCCGCAAATTCATCATTTCATTTGGCTTGCAGCGTTTCAGCGTTTCCTGCTTCCGCTGCCCCCTGACCGCCTTCCCCTACAGCCACCCCCGCATAGCACATGCGCGCTTATACACCGCTACCAGTCGCTATTATTCCCACCGCCGCTGTGCGGTAAGTGCAGCACAATTGATTTCAATTTTACGCTTCACTACGAATTTTGTGCGCGCGGTTGGTTGCTTTGAGCAGCGCATTTCAGTTAAGTAAAGACGCGAATTGGCGCGAGTTGGCGATAAGCAGAAGGCCCAGTGACTGGCGATAAGATGGCGATGCCGTATCGACAGTCAACAACCAGCAAGCAGCAAGCCGCATGGCTTTTCAATTTCCTTTTGGCATTTGCAAAGGTTTTTTGTGTTCAAAAATAAATCAAAAACGCAGCCAAATGCGAATGGCAAAAAGTACAGAAGGGGAAAGAGAAAAGTGAGGAATTGAAGTGTTCGAACTCGTTGTTGGTGCTGAAATTGTTTGGTTTATTGAAAGCGAATTTCTGAAGGCACTGTAGGCTATTGGCTTTGGGCTTTGGGTCAGAGGTGAATGTGTTGGTAGAGCTTTTAGCTTATTTTTAGAAAAATCAAGAAAATAATATTTTGGAATATTTGAATTTAATTTGCTAAATTTTGGATTTAAACATACTACTGTGTCCAAAAAATAAGGTTACATTGTATTTATTTTGAAAATTCTTTATTTATTCTTCCAAATCAATTCCATCACCTTCAAAGTAATCCCCTCCCGATGCAATGCACTTATGCCAACGGATTTTCTAATCTTCGAAACACTGATTGTAGTCACTTTCCGGGATGGCCTTCAGTTCCGTCTTCGCTGCGGCTTGAATCTCCTCTATCGTCACCTTATTTTTTGGACACAGTAGTATCTGAATTCATTCAATGGTTTCTTGGTGCGTCATTGAATTTTTTTGTCTGTTCCTTCTTCTATTCATATCGTCGCCTCAGAAAACGAATATCGTATGTTCCACTGAGCTTAGTGAGACATACGACATTTGATTTCTTAGGCGACAATATGTCCGCCATTCTGTTAATCCTCTCCGCCTTAGGTTCTTCGACCTGTCCGTCTGTTAATTTTTGCATTTGAACTCTTCACAAAAGGATCGATCAATGTTGAAGTGTGACGTTTAACCCTTTCAACCCCGAATTTTACCCTGCGTCTCGATATTACTTTTTGGTATTGAAATCATGAAACACCTACCTAAGAAGTGTGCACACGACATTTGAAGTCGCCACGCCTCTTTGTTAGAGTTCTAGAGCTAGTTTACTTTTGAACAATTTTAGCTTAAAACGGGTTAAATAAATTTTGTTTCAATATTTTTTAGTTACAGAAAAATTATATAATATTTATGGAAAAATACAAAATTATCACTTTTTGATTTTATTTAACCATTATTTTTATTTAACCATTGTTCCAACGCGCCCAATTCGTAGACTTCAATTAGAACACAAACTTTCCCTGATATCGCTGCAAATTATTGGAAATTATTTTGGGGATAATAGTAAAATTTTTGTAAGTTGCTTTGAATTCACTTCTAAAAAAATTAATTTGTTGGTGCATACTTAAATTAAACCAATAAATCAATCATAGGTTTTGCTATAAGATGACAAATAGGTGAAGTTGCTCTCAGGCAACTTTGGGGTCGAAAGGGTTAAAAAGTCAACTGCATGCAAATATGAATTAAAATAAAATACACATAAATGGCTTTACACATAAATGGGATAAAAGAGAATGAAATTTTGTTTATTTGTTGTTGTTTGTTTATAATTGTTTATTTATTAGTAAGAAATTCACTTTTGCTGAAAATTTTATATTTATTTATTTATTTATTTCAAAAATAGCCTAGAATTAATTAACAATTCATACAGACTAACCAAAAATTAAATACTTATACTATAAGTCTTTTTAACAGATTCTTGAATACATTTTTAGGAATTGAAAAATCTAAAGAATTTGAATTATATATGATATAAATGTTGCAAAATTGGGGTAAACAATTTTTTACAATATTTTTTTTTTTGGATTCCATTTAGCTTTTTAAATGAGTAAAAGTCATGTAAGATATTTTTTTAGAAAATTATGCAATAGAAGTTATTTACAATAAGAGACCTCAATGCACAGTGTGCTATTTTTAAAATCTAGGAGGACAAAAGTCAAATTTTGAAATACAATTTTTTAATGAAAAAACACCATGGATCAACTGTCAATACATCATACTGTCTATAAAGGTTGATTTTATGACCATGGTGTGGTGCACAAAGATACACAGGGTCTTCAAACTTTACCTTTTCTTAAACTGGAATTTTTTTGTATTTTTACTTATATCGAAGCACAATCTAGTACGAGTTTGGTTGTATGGCAGATTGTTTACATTTTTTGTCATATAGTGAAAACATGGGTTCAGGTATGTAATTTTGTTTTTAATCAATCAATTGCTTTAATTTGCTGTATTTCAACTGGGATATTGATTTCAAAATACAGATTAAAAAATATTTATTTTTCGTCTTATACTAATTTTAAAAGATAAAAAAGTATATATATTCACCGATATTCACTTAAAAATGAAATATCTTTAAAATCCTTGAAGTGTCCTTTGTCGATATTAAAAAAGATCCATTGCGGATTTTTGCGGCCGTCTAACAAACTTTTCAATTTTAGCGCAAGAAGCCGAATTGAAAATTCAAGACATTTTCACAGAATGGGTGAAAGCGACGAAAGCAAATCAATTAGATGCTCTGGTTAGTGCCTGTAAGAAAAAAATTTGCTGTTCCAAATTCCGAAAGCAGCTCAGAAGGGAAGCGAGTACCATGAAAATGCCTTACAATTTGGAATGTCTCCTTTACATGCATTAATACGATTATTTGAATGTGTGCTGCATATTTCATACCGTTTGGATATAAAAAAAGGAGCGTTTCTGGAGAAGGGAAACACAGATTGCAGTTAAGAAAAAAGGAGCTACAAAAGGCATTTCGAGCGGAAATGGGTCTTCTTGTTGACTATCCCAAGCAAGATACTGCCAATAATAATGATGGGAACACTGCCAGGACATTTTTTAAAGATCCAGAAAAAGCATCAAGAATAAGTTGTGTTAATTTAAATCTGATTCAAAATTTTTCAGTTATTCTCCAAGCAATTTCGTGTGGCCGTGCAATTTACGTTGCTGCTTTTGAAATGTATTGTAAGGAAACATATAATATTTATATTCAAAATTTGCCGTGATACTATATGCCAGTAACTGTCCATAAAGTTCGATGTCATGGACGCGAAATCATTGTTACCCATCGGTCAACTTTCGGAGGAAGTCCAAGAAGCCCGTCATAAGGACATAAAATACTTTCGGGAACATAATACAAGAAAAATTTCACGCAAAGACACAAATATGAACTTGTTCCAAATGCTTTTTGTAACGTCGGATCCCGTTATATCTAGTTTAAGAAAACTGCCATGTAAGCGAAAGAAAAATCTTTCTCCAGCCGTGATGGAGTTACTATCAACTCAACCAAGTTCTACTGCTTCCTCAGAAGATGAAACAAGCGAGACCGGGGAAAGTGAATAATATTAAAATAAAATAATATCAAAAGGTCTACTTGCTTATTTACTATTTTTATGATTTTTTTTGTTACATAACACATTTTTACATATCATTATTTTTCTAAACTGATCCCAATATCTTTACGACTTCTTTAATAGCAAATGAAATTAAAATTTGTACCATTTTGCCGCGCTACTGATTTTTGTCCTCCTAGATTCGAAAATAAGCACACTGTGCAATGTGGTCAATATGACTACTAAAAAATTTGTTTACAATATTTTTTCGTTTTTATTCCATTTAGCTTTAAAAATTAGTAAAAGTCAAGTAAGACATTTTTTTAGAAAGTGATCCAATAAAAGTTATTTACAATAAGAGACCTCAATGTGGTCAATATGACTACCTTAGGCATTCTAGTGTTAAAAAGTATTCAACTGCTTGTAGATCTTTAAAGAAATGTTAGCATTTAGCTAACCTGAGATTTGGCTCATCGCATAGTTAAACTCTCCTTTTTTGAATATGGAAACTATTCCACTACAACGTGGGTGTAAAAATTTGTTTACAATATTTTTTCGTTTTTATTCCATTTAGCTTTAAAAATTAGTAAAAGTCAAGTAAGACATTTTTTTAGAAAGTGATCCAATAAAAGTTATTTACAATAAGAGACCTCAATGTGGTCAATATGACTACCTTAGGCATTCTAGTGTTAAAAAGTATTCAACTGCTTGTAGATCTTTAAAGAAATGTCAGCATTTAGCTAACCTGAGATTTGGCTCATCGTATAGTAAAACTCTCCTTTTTTTAATATGGAAACTATTCCACCAAAACGTGGGTGTAAAAAATTTGTTTACAATATTTTTTCGTTTTTATTTCATTTAGCTTTAAAAATTAGTAAAAGTCACGTAAGATTTTTTATCATAGAAAGTGATCCAATAAAAGTTATTTAAAATAAAAGACCTCAATGTAGTCAATATGACTACCTTAGGCATTCTAGTGTAAAAAAGTATTCAACTGCTTCATCTTTAAAGAAATTTTAGCATTTAGCTAACCTGAGATTTGGCTCACCGTATAGTAAAACTCTCCTTTTTTTAATATGGAAACTATTCCACCAAAACGTCGAGCTAATTAATGTTAAAAGCTGACTTTCAAAAAGTCAACCTTACAATTTGATTTGCTCTTATTACATCAAACTACTTAAAAGACGAACCACTGTGGGCACAAAAATCCACATAACTCGTAAACATTTAAATAAATCGCATGCAAATTGAATAAAGTTCCAATTTATAGTGAAAAATAAGGTGCAATAGGCAGATAATTAAACAATTAAAAACTCACCCTGCAAACAATTTAACCGCATAAGTTTTGGGCAATTTTGCGGTTGTTGCTTTAACCCAAAAGCGTATTTTGGTTGGCACTTAAATCGCACGCCCACCAACACTGAACCACACATAGGCAAACGCATAATAGAGATGGCAAACCATTTATGCATTAATAAGTTGCGATTGTCGACTAGTGAGTCGCAATGTGTGTGGCCGCGGCTGAAGAACCGCAGCCGTAGCGCGTAAGCCTTCACCGCAAAAGCGAAACAAAGGCGTCAAATCCCACACAAGCGGCTGATAACAAGGCAATTTAATGGAAATTGAATGCGCGCACCAATACACACACACACACACACACACACTTAGATAAACCCTTAAGCTGCCATTTCAGCGATGGTTAACGGTTGGGAGAATGTGGAAAAGATAATGAAGTTTTGCCATATTATCAAATTGCATAATCACGCACACTCACACAGAGACACCTATACACCTACACAAAAGCATTGGCCATAAATTGTAGTGAATTTGGTGTATGTGTGCTCGTTTGGGCCAGTAAGTGTGCCGCTATCTATTCATGGCTGTGTGTGAGTATGTGTTCAAGTAGATAAGTGTGATTGTATGTGTGTGGCGAATTCATTAGTTTATTGAAAATATGCGGTCGAAATCTGTATTTGAATATGCTCGAATTACGCTCATCCTCCTCCCAGCAGTTTACCTGTTCGTAGTCAGTCGATTCCAGTCCGCCCACCAGGCCGTTGTGCGTATTGACTCGTTGTGTTGCTGGCTAAATTAAATTGAACGGCTTGCGGTTGTGAGCACTAACGCTGCTTCCCTTTGTTCCACTTTCAGCCGTGGGTATTGTGATTGCTCTATGCCAGCTGCCTACACGTATTTATGTAAATGTGTGGGTTTGCATTGCGTGGGCGCCATTCGCAAATTTATAGTCTGTAATTAATTAATGTTTAATCAGAAATTAATCAAATGCCTGTCTGCCTGGCTGTGTGCGTGTGTGTGTGTGTGTGTGTGTAGGTGTGTTGGTTATGCTTGATAATTGGTAATTTTGTAATTTGTACACAGACACGTGTAAGTACACGACTATGCAGTGTTAACAACGCTCGCTCGCTTGTTGCATGCACTTTGTTATTGTTGCTTGTGTAATATTATTGTTAACTAAAATGCCATTATAACTGGTCGCTGTTGTGTAGATCCATAGTTTTTGAGATATGTTTGCATAAAAGATGTATGATTTAATTTAATAAACAAATTTAATGATTTAGTAGTAATTTTAAGATTCAGTTAAATTATTTAATTATAATAACATTAAATAAAAAACTAATCAATTAGTTTTGTAATGGATTAGTGAATATATTTTTTTTAGTATTGAATATTTTTTTATTACATATATATTTTATAGTTTTGTAGTATTGAATAAATTAGTTAATTGAAAAGACCAGCGAATGAAATAAATAACTAATAAACTAAATAATTAATTGCTTATTTTATCAACAAATAACATAATTAATTGAATTTTTTTAATTATATTTAGCTAAAAATTAATTGTACTGATTTATTAAAAAAATAAATAACTAGTTATTTAATGAATAAAATAAATAATTGATCTACAAATTGAACCAAAGAATTAATGAAGGATAATGATATTTTATCAACAAATAACATGAGTAATAATTATTAATTGGTCTAATAATAAATTAAAGCAATCAGTTAATTATGAATTATAAAACTATTAAGTAATGACAGACAAAATAATTAATTTTAAGAACTCGTTCATTTATTAATTATTTGTGTATTAATTTATTTACTATTGAATTAGCGAGCTTTTTTATTAATACCTTAATTAAATAATTCATTAAGAAATTAGTTCAAATTTTGTAATTATATTTAGCTAAACATTTATTGTGCGAAGTTATTAAGAAAATAAATAACTAGTTGATTATTTAATGAATAAAATAAATAATTGATCTACAAATTGAACGAAAGCATTAATGAAGGATAATGATATTTTATCAACAAATAACATGATTAATAATTATTAATTGGTCTAATAATTAAATTAAAGCAATCAGTTAATTATGAATTATAAAATTATTCAGTAATGACAGAAAAAAATAATTAATTTAAAGAACTAATTAATTTATTAATTATGTGTTTATTAATTTATTTACTATTGAATTAACGAGCTTATTTATGAATATTAGGTATTCATTAAGAAATTAATTAATTAATTATAATTAAATAATTCATGAAGAAATTAGTTCAAATTTTGTAATTATATTTAGCTAAAAATTTATTGTGCGAATTTATTAAGAAAATAAATAACTAATTGATTATTTTATGAATAAACTAAATAATTGATCTAATAATTGAACGAAAGCATTAATGAAGGATAATGATATTTTATCGACAAATAACATAATTAATAATCATTAATTGATCTAATAATTAAATTAAAGCAATCAGTTAATTATGAGTTATAAAATTATTAAGTAATGACAGAAAAAATAATTAATTTTAAGAACTCGTTCATTTATTAATTATTTGTGTGTTAATTTATTTACTATTGAATAAACGAGCTTTTTTATTAATACCTTAATTAAATAATTCATTAAAAAATTAGTTCAAATTTTGTAATTATATTTAGCTAAACATTTATTGTGCGAATTTATTAAGAAAATAAATAACTAATTGATTATTTAATGAATAAAATAAATAATTGATCTACAAATTGAACCAAAGCATTAATGAAGGATAATGATATTTTATCAACAAATAACATGATTAATAATAATTAATTGATCTAATAATTAAATTAAAGCAATCAGTTAATTATGAATTATATAATAAAATTATTAAGTAATGACAGAAAAAATAATTAATTTAAAGAACTAATAAATTTATTAATTATGTGTTTATTAATTTATTTACTATTGAATTAACGAGCTTTTTTATGAATACCTTAATTAAATAATTCATTAAGAAATTAGTTAGAATTTTGTAATTATATTTAGCTAAACATTTATTGTGCGAAGTTATTAAGAAAATAAATAACTAATTGATTATTTAATGAATAAAATAAATAATTGATCTACAAATTGAACCAAAGCATTAATGAAGGATAATGATATTTTATCAACAAATAACATGATTAATAATAATTAATTGATCTAATAATTAAATTAAAGCAATCAGTTAATTATGAATTATATAATAAAATTATTAAGTAATGACAGAAAAAATAATTAATTTAAAGAACTAATAAATTTATTAATTATGTGTTTATTAATTTATTTACTATTGAATTAACGAGCTTTTTTATGAATACCTTAATTAAATAATTCATTAAGAAATTAGTTAAAATTTTGTAATTATATTTAGCTAAACATTTATTGTGCGAAGTTATTAAGAAAATAAATAACTAGTTGATTATTTAATGAATAAAATAAATAATTGATCTACAAATTGAACCAAAGCATTAATGAAGGATAATGATATTTTATCAACAAATAACATAATTAATAATAATTAATTGATCTAATAATTAAATTAAAGCAATCCGTTAATTATGAGTTATAAAATTATTAAGTAATGACGGAAAAAAAATTAATTTAAAGAACTAATTAATTTATTAATTATGTGTTTATTAATTTATTTACTATTGAATTAACGAGCTTTTTTATTAATACCTTAATCAAATTTTCTAATTGTATTTAGATAAAAATTAATTATATTAAATTATTAAGAAAATAAATAACTAGTTGATTATTTTATGAATAAAATAAATAATTGATCAAATAATTGAACGAAAGCATTTAATGAAGGATTTAATAATGATAAAGTAATGACATGCTATAATGAATTTAATGATTAATTTATAAGTCAGTTAAGAAATTCATGAAAAATTATTATTACTATTATTAGAATGAATTAATTATGACTAGTTTAATTTTAAACTGTTGCTATTAATCAAATAATTTAGAAATTAATTAACTAACTAATCGTTTGTTTTATGAATAAATTTAATAATGAATAATTTTTAAGTCAGTTAAGAAATTCATAAAAAATTATTAGAATTAATTAATTATGACTAGTTTAATTTTAAACTGTTTTATGAATAAATCTAATAATGAATAAGTTATAAGTCAGTTAAGAAATTCATAAAAAATTATTAGAATTAATTAATTATGACTAGTTTAATTTTAAACTAATGCTATTAATCAAATAATTTAGAAATTAATTATTTAACTAATCGTTTTTTTTATGAATAAATCTAATAATCAAACTAATCAAAGATTTAATAATTATTAAGTAATGATAAGAAATAATTAATTAAAAAAATTTATAAAATTATTTAATAATAAGGAAATTGATAAAATTTCTTAACATTTTCTATGTTTATTATTAAATCGAAGGGATATTTAATTAATTGTTACTTAATTACTTTTTAATTGACCCTTAATTATATTAATGTAATAATTAATAATGATTAAGTAATGATTAAGCTGTTATTTAGAAATAATTAATTAAATGAACTCATTAATTTATTTATAAATACGTTAATTGAAAATTCATCAAAACCTAATGAATTATTTTCCGTAATAATAAATGAAATAATACATTTCTTTCAAGTTTAAATTTTTAAATTTGATGTATATATATATATATGATGTATATATAATAAGTTTATTTACTAATTAGTTAATTATTTATTTTATTGAGTTAGTTAATTAATTACAAAAACAATTAAACACTAACTGAATACTTTTTTATTTTGAAATGCTTATTAAAATATTATTTTATTTGTAAATAAATTAATGAAATATGTATCTAAAAATTATTAAAAAGTTTATGGACAATTCACTAATACTGAATTACCTTCTTTATTAATGATTAATTTACTAAGAATAAATTTTTTATGATATAGATACTTGATTAATTCATGACCAATTAACTAATTAGTCCATAATTGCCCTATTCAGTAATTCACCAATAACTCATAAACTATATTATTTGTTACTTAATTCATTAATTTTTTATCAATTGATTCATAATTGGTTCCTTCACTAACAATTAATCAATTATTGATTTTTGTGTGAATTTACTTATTCATTTTATTCATAAATTAATTGGTTTATTAATTCAATCAGGCAATTTATTGATTATTAACTAATTAGTTAATTATTAATTTTATTGAGTTAATTAATTAATTACTAAAACAATTTAATTCAAACTGAATACTTTTTTATTTTGAAATGCTTATTAAAATATTATTTTATTAGTAGTTAAAATTAAATTTAATTTAATTAATTAATTAATAATTAATTTTTAATAAATAAATTAATTATTAATTACTTAATAATTTAATAAATTAATTAATTAATTAATTAATTAATTAAATTAAATTCGTTATACAACTAAATTATTAATTAATTAATTATACATAATGTGTATATATATAATATACATTAATTGAAATTTGTGAAAATAACAAAAAATTATTGAAAAAAAACACTCCCACTTTATGGGGTCTTCGGTACGTATAATCGACTTTTATTACCAAATCAACCGATCATTGTTCAAAGAGTGAATTTTGAATATTTTTGCAAACATATGAAACCAACAAACCAGTCAAAAATTTGAAATCATAAATTCAGTCGTTTATGTTTTAAAGCGCACAAGTTTCAAACAACCAACAAAAACTACAACATTTTTAAGTAAGTACAACTTTTAGGGTTTTTGTCAGTCAGAAAGATAAAAAAGTAGAAAAGTTACACATTTTTTTACACATAAAAAAACATAAAAAGAAGTATATTAAAAATAAGCAGAAACAAAATATTTCAGTTGGGACATGTGCAAACGCGAACGAAATTTCTTTGTAGAAATTTTTCCACCACACACACACGCACACACACACATTTACCAGCCAATAGCGCACGCCAGCCTTCAGTCACCTACAACAGCAACAGTAACTGTAACAAAAACAACAGCCACAGTGACAGCGCCAACCAAGTGACACTAAATCTTTTGCTTTATGATCTGGAACGACACAAATCTTTTGCCAGCCACAGCAACACGCCGCGCCGCGCTTTGTCGCGCTTCCACAGCATTTGCAGCACAGAGACAGGAGACAGCACACGACAGCGAGTGCGACACGACCACCAGCGCCACTTATGTACGTGCTGCTTCAAGTAGTCTGCATAGTTGTTGTTTTTTGTTTTTGTTGTTTTTGCTACTCTCAAGTTGATGCATACAGCGCCAGTCGGTTGGCGACGTGTGTGTAAGACCTGCAGGCGCCAGCAGCAGCAGCAACAACAAGAAAATTAAGAACTGCACAACGAGAAGAAAAAAAGGAGCGCAAATGTTTTGCACAAAATATTATGCCGCTGTTCCTATAGTGTTGTTGTTGTTGTTGTAGTTTTCTGTTGCAAATTGTGTAGTGGATTTAATGGCGATTATGTTAAAAGTCAGCATTTCCGCAAATATTTCGTGCGATTTTATGATGCGCGCACGTCGTCAACATAAGAAGGTAAGAAGAAGAAGAAAAAATAGGAATAAAGTGGCAGCAATGCTGTTGTTTTTTGTGTTTTTTTTTGGAGAATTGATGTTGAGCAGTTGCGCATTGACTGGAATGGGGAATGGAAATGGAATGTTAATGTGTTGATGCAAATCTTTTTCGGCTGCAATGCAAATGTGCTGAAAATTTTCAGAGGGAGAAATTTCTGAGGCAAAAATGTTGTCATTAATTATTAAGAATGGCATTGTAAGCAATTTAGAGGATCGAGAAATATTATTTAATTTACAAAAAAGAACATTTCGAAAACAAATTCAAAAGCAGAAAAATCCACTTTAAAAATTAAATGAAATTGGAAAAATAAAAAGAACAGAAAGATTATTGCATTCTAAAAAAAAGTTCTCAAAAATGTTTTGACAATTTTTGTTATAATTTTTTAAGTAAATCACATAAGTATAGTAAAGTTTTTCACTACAAAACTTCTGCTGAAACTTTTTGAAACAAAGCAAGACGTTAATTTTCATTCAACTTTGGTTGCAAATTTTTATTATTTTATTAACAATAACATTATTCATATTTTGACCATAGTTCAAAGGATAAATAAAAATAATGCATAAAAAAGAAGGACGAATTTTTATAATTAAGTTTAAAGCCAACTTGTGGCCAGCAGGTAAGCAAACCAAACCTTTGAGTTACATAGAAATATTTTATTAGGTCGAAACTTGCTGACTAAATAAAATTGAAATATTTGTAATTTGCAATAAAGCTCACAACATACTCAAACAAATTGCCATATAATTCGAAACACAAAAAAAAATACATGCAAAATTGCTGCGTAAAAACTTTTTCGATTTCTTGGCATTTTCTATTTGCTTTTCAACGCAAATGGTCGGACGCTATGTGGGCGAGGCAAAGCGATCGCAGTGAAGGCAACACACAAATGCTACAATTCGTTTGTAAATTGCAATTTGTAAAAGTTTTCGTTTACGACAAATTTGGTTGTTTGTGTGTTTTTTTGTTATTAAAATCAAAAGACTCGAATGTGCGACCATTTTGTGCGCCCCTCGCACCCCGCGCTCTGTACTGGTTGCTTGTATCTAAGTTTGTTGTCATTCGATATTTGACACTGCAAGGCAACGCCAACTCGACGACGGTTTGTGCGTTTGTTCATTAAATTTTGATTAAGTTTGTTTAATTGTGTGGGTAAAACTTTGTTATTTCTTCCAATTTACATTTTTAATTGAGTTTTGGCGATTCGTGCGCGCGCGGCCGACGGCGAGTGTTCAAATGCTGATTGAGTAAGCTGTACAACTTTGCGCCATTTGCCTTCAATGTTGCTGCAGATCTCTGCTTGCTGCCGGACTCGGACTTTTAACGCAATTTGTGTTGTTTGCTTTCGTTCTTCATTAGGTTATAGTGGTCGTTTTCGTTGTCGTTGTTGACTTTTGTAAGGTCCAACTGGGCGTATGAGTGATACTGTTTTCACTTGGCGTGCCATGTTACTCATACGCCCCGTCCAGCAACAACTTGTTAATACTTACTACTAACTACACCCACGACAGCAACTCTACTAATTGGGTCTTTCAATATTCGTTACTCATACGCGCCGTTGGCCAGTTGGTGTTTATTAACATTTTGTTTTACCTGACTTCTAATGACTTGCCAAAAATAATATTTCCCACACTCTTTAGCAGACTCTCTGTTTATCTGGCTGTCTGCCTGTCTGCTTGTTTGTTGGTTCGACGTCTTGTTCGCTTTTTTGTCTGCTTGGCAACTTCATAAACTTGGCCTATTATTAAAATGCTGCGTGTGCTTTTCGCTTGCTGCTGTGCTTCTTAATTTGCTGCCGCTTGTCCGTAGTGCCGTTTCCAAGTAATTAATCTACTACAACTACAACAACAACAACAACTACTAGAACAACAACGCAACGCTAATAGAAATGAAAATGAAGTAAAATATAATTGCAATTTTACGCTTACAAGTCACGTGCCAACTTAATTCAGCACATCAAACCCTCAGCGACTACTGGCCGCTGCTAATATTCTTTAAGCCGTTGCTGATGCTGTTGTTGTTGTTCTTGTTGCAAGCACTCGAGTTCTTGTGCATGTCTGACGCCTGCATTAAGAATTTCATGTTTCTTAATTAGCGTCGCAACAGCAGCAACGCTGACGCATTCGCCCATTCGTCCAGCTTCATTGGCGTTCCAACGTTTTTTTGCTGCTGCTGCTGCTGGATGCTGTCGTCGTCTCTTACAGTGTTGCACTTTTTTACAGCATTTCCTTTTCCCATTCGATTGACAACATTTCGCGCATTTGCAACGTGCGCTGCTTCTTGCCGGCAACGAATTGCAATTTCAGAAATAATTTCTTTTACGTTCGCTGTAAAATTCACTCTTTCTTATTAACACTGCTTCGTCTTTACAAAAGCGCAACCAAGCAACCAGCAAGAACTGACAATGGCAGCAACAATGCACCGAAATTAAAACACGTTCCGTGTACATTCATCAGCGTGGGTGGCCACATTGGCGTTCAGCACGTGTTGCATGGTATTCTGGATAGAGTTGGCTAATTAATTTTCCGGTGAAATTTTTATGAATTTTTTCAAGTTAATTTAGCTTTTTACACAGCAGTGATATTGAATTTGTGTGAATTTTAATCGAATAGTTTATTGTTGCGCTGTACTACTTAAGTTTTTTTGGCATACTTGTGTAGTTTTATTTGTCTTTTATTATATTAATTGATGATGTTTAAGTTTAATTGATGAATTTTATTTTATAATAAGTCATGTCTTTTGATGTCTATAAAGTTTCACTTTTGAGTAATTTCTCTGTGTCTATTTTCCTATATTATTTCTTATCACTTCACTTTAATGCTTCACATTTTGTATTCTTTTTATTCTAACGTATTCACTTTCCTAATCCATTTGCCTTTGAAAATCTGGACTCAAAGGGGTCGGTAGGCACAGGTTTCTCTTTTTAAGGATTTTTTCTTTGTTCACATCTCTTTCAAAGTTATCAAGGTTATCCTTCTATAAATTACTAAATTACAAATACTTATATCGCACACTAAATAAAAAAGATTCGCAACTAAAAAATCCAGAGACCTAAAATAATTATTATCCATATTTTTGGAAATGAAAAAATTTGCCCTAGTTTAAGAAATTTCTAAAATTATTGTTTTGTAATAATTATTCCCAATAAGAAATTTTTTACGTCGCCTATAACTATTATCATGTAATAAATATTTTTGAGTTGCATAATAACTCTAAGTAAATAATAACTCTCTCTAAGTAAATAAAACAAATTTCTTTCATAAAAGTTATGAGGCAACGTAAAAAAAATTGTATTTCAAATAATAGTTATCGGTAACGTAAATAAAAAAAATCATAAATAAAAGTTATGAAGCAACGTAAAAAAAAAAATTTCTAAAAATAATAGTTATCGGTAACGTAAATAAAAAAAGTCATAAATAAAAGTTATGATACAACGTAAACAAAAACAATTCCAAAATAATAATTATCCAGAATGAAAAAAATGTTTATTTCTCAAAACAGTTATCATGCAACGTAAAAATTAATGGTCGCAAATAATAATTATAATCAACAAATAAAATTTATGTTGCATTGTAATAGTTACATTGCAATTAATTTCTTAAAAAACTTATAATAGTTAAGTCCCTGAAAAAATCTCATTTTCAGGAGAGGCAAGAAATGGTTGATGCTGCAGAGGCAAAAAGAAAATTACTAACAAGAAATTTAATTATTTTTATTTATTTATTTTAGAATAGGAGACCTTAAATGCAATAAGAAGCAACGTCATTAAGATAAAAACAGACATACAGTATTTATTTCATTTTAAAGAATATAGAAATGAGAATGAAATTTTTTAAGAATTTTTTAATGATTTTTTTTAATGAAAAAAGTCGATCTTGGTAAATTATGAGCTGTGACTCTTTTGAATTTAATGTCTGATATATAAAACTATGAAATTCAGACCTAGGAAACCCGGTGTCCTGGTAGAAACATCTTCGGCACCCTTTTTCCTCATAAGAGTTGGTATCTGTTTCTTATTTTCCATTTAATTTATTTATCCTCTTCTCACTTAAATATTATGTGTCGTTCATATTCTGTCTTTAAGAAATTAATTTAACTATTTAAAGCTCTTTATGCACTTTTTGTTACATTTTTACATTATTTATTAATTGGAACTATTCATTTTGTCTAGTTCAGTGGCACACACAGGATTTAATTTTGGAGTTTTGAGTACAACTTTCGAGCCGAATACCATTAGAAAGAATTTTTTTGTTCTAGAAATTTTTCTGTTTGAGTGTGTTTGAACCCCCAAAACCTCCCTGTTTGTGCCACTGGTCTTGTCCTCCATTGTTTTGTCGGTTTATTCTGATTTAAGTCTTGCGACTCCTAATAGGATCTAACTTTATTTTTTTTAGTGTTTTTAACGCTTCTCTCTTTTTTCCTCTACCTTGATTTTTCTTTTATTCTTCCCTTTTTTTCATCCATAGATCACTTTTTCCTTAATATTTCAAACACATTCGAATTTTCTTTTACACATTTTGCATCTTTTCGCTTTCTAAATCTTGAGTGCTAGTCTGATACACACTTTCCTTCTCCTTTGCTTTCCATTTCTATTTTCACAATCACTACTGTCACTTCAGGCAACGATACAGTCACAGTCGTGTCATTCGCCGAATCCCTTTCAGTCACCCCAGTCGTAAAACTTTCGCTCACCGTTCACCTGACAGCAAACAAAATATCAATCACCTTGCATGAGGGCACAACGCATGAATGCAAATGTGCGCAATTAAACATGAAACTAATTTCCATGGCCAATCAGCAATTCATGAACATATCGTTCACCTTCCTCCCTGCAAACTTCTCGCACCAATCACACAAATGCCCCAACGCTGCGCACCACAACTGAACTGAACAACATTTTCACAGACATTTGCGCAAATTTTCGCAACGCTTTGCCATAATTAAACGCAATAAAACGGCGCATAAAAATTAAAATGCACAGGAGAACGCAGCACGCATTATTCTACCAACAAAAGCGTCCCAAAGTCACATATGCAACACACATCCAAACACACACACACACTCACACACATACAGACACACTGACGTTGAAATGACTTTTGTTAAGTCTGAGTTGCGCTATTGTCAGCCTTTTGCTCGCATTGAATTGAATAAACAATTTTCGTTGGTTTTCTTGGCCAAAAGCAAAAATTGCTCAACGCGCAGCGCATAAAATGAGCAAAGTTGTGGCTGCGGCCGTTTCATTAAATTATTTCGGTGCAAATTAGAAATTCGTAAATGTTTGACATTTCGTCGGCGTGTCGCGGCGCCGCACAGCAATGCCAACAACTGTCGTCAACGCCAACACAGAGTTGCTGTTGTTATTTTTGTTGTTGTTTTGTTATTGTTATTGCGAGCAACGGGGCCCGCTCAGCCATTAACTGTTTATGCATGCGGCGTGCGTGTTGTGCCACAGCGGCCGCTTTTGGCTGACTCCATTTTGAGCTGCCAACAACAACAACAACAACAATAACGAGGTTAAAAACATTGAAATGACAGAGAGAAGTATGTGTGTGTGTGTGCGACAAATGCCCAAATAGCGTTAGTTGTGAATTGTCAGTGTATGTGTGTGTGTGTGTGTGTGTGTGTGATGTGTGACATTAGCGAGTAGCGTTGTGAGAGGAGGACGTGAGGTGACACTTTTGTTGACTTAAGCTTTGCACGCGTTGCAGGTTGCAACCACATGGCCGCGTGTTGCAAGCGACAAAACCAATGAATCTCGATGTGCAGCCGCTGTTATTGCACAACAACAATAACAAAAACAACAATAACAAACAACAGCTAGTGAAAGCTGAATTTGTATGCAAGCCGTTCAATCAGCTGTCAGTCAGTTTGTTGTTTTAGCTGCGCGATGTTGTCTCCTTTTTGGCTTTGCTATTGTTGTTGTCATGGTTATTGTTGTTGTTGTTGTTATCACTATTATTGCGTGTTGTATACCACGTCGCGATCGCATTGACTTTTGACTGTTTATTGGCTGTTATTTGCTCTAACGTCAACGTCTCACAGTGCTTCGAGAGTGGACAAAAATAAGAAAAAAAATTATCGCGCATTTTGACAAAAGTAGTATCATGTTAATGGTAATTGTTTAATTAAGCTGGATCCGAAATACTTTCTCGAAAAATTGTCGAAATTAGGAGATATAGCTTTTCAAAGTCGGATATATTTTTACAAAAATTTATGAAGGGGAAAAATGAAATTTAGGTGCTTGTATAAAAAAAGTTGTAGAAAATGTGTTGTTGTAGATAGGCTACTAATTTCATATAAAATTAAAATTACATTGATAGGAGCGAGACCGCTGATCGTTTTTTTTTATTTAGCATAAATAATTTTTTTTGTACGAATTTTCAAAAACGAATGTTTTTTAATCAATGAAAATTAAAAATAACCAAATTTAGAAAGGTAATTTAAATCGAATGGCATTAACTGGCGTAAATCCTTTTTATGACCCTTTTTAGATGGGCTTTCTTCTCTTAAGTCCGCAAAAAAAATTCTGCGTCTTTTTGCGCCTTTGGAAAATATTCAATTTTTTCGAAACTACTAATCTTGATTTTTTTACAGAAATCGCTCAAGTTAAAATTGCGACCAAAAAGTGTAACCAAGTCAATGCCACGAATTATAAATGTTTTCTCTAAAAAATGGTTTGGCACGCCTATTTAACGCATTACGAGCCATATTACCCAATTTTTTCATTATTATGGAATTTGTTTGCTAAAATGTGATTTAATGCTAATATATTCTAAAAAAAGGAGCAATGTCTAATTTTGAAGAAGGTCTAATTTTGAAGAATAATTTTTATAATAGTTTCGCCGTTATAAATTGAGCTGCATTGCATATTCACCTGTCTCATCTCCATGTTAAGCTCTACGGATATCAAATAAACAAAAAATATATCCTTTAAGCAACTTTACCGCCCTCTTTCCACCCTTTAAATGACGAATTTAGAAAAACGCTAAAATACGTCTTTTAAAACAATCCGACCAAAAAACGATGTCCGTCCATATAAGCTTCACCACCCCCTTTTCGCCCTTTCAAGGTCGACGTTTTTGAAACCGCTTCTTTTTAAGGGTTGACTTTCCAAATACAACTTTTGACCAAATTTAATCATTATAGCTCCAGCGGTTTGGGCTCGGTGATGATAAAATAATATATAACCATGTATATTCGATTTTTTTAAACTATATATATTTTTTTGGAAACAAACACAAATTCTGGAAACACAAGACTGCAAATTTTCAGCGAATTTCACGTACTCCTTCTATTTTTGCCGCAATTTTGTATGGAGTCGAAGCACTGTGCGTCTGTTAGTTTATCGATTTTTGTGTTGTTGTTGTAATTGTTAGTTGTTGGTGTTGTGCCTTTTGGTAAATCATAATAAACTGACATTCATAAAATTCGAAAATACCAAAATTTCATTGAAAGCTGCTGCCTCAGGAAAGAGCGAGTGCACGTGTACTGAAAACCGATGTCAATCCAATACGCCTTAAATAACTTTACACCTCACCGCAGCTTCAGTTGCATTCCCTCTGTGTAAAATTTGAGTGAAATATTATTAAATTATTTGCTTGAGTGCAACATAACCTCACAAATGATAGCTAGAAAAATGCAAATCCTGAAACCGATTTTAATCCAAACTACTTTGTGAATCCTAAAAAAACTTCTAGATGTGTTATGCTTAGTTGAAAAATAACATATTAATTATTTTTTCGTTACTCAAACTTTTTCTTAAGTGCAACATAACCTCACTAATGACAAGTAGAGAAATTTAATTCCCAAAACTGATGTTACTTCAGCGCTGCTTTCAGAAACTTGAAAGAACAAAATCTTCTATGCCTTAAGTTTGGTTGACTTAAGTGCAACATAACCTCATTTATGACAGCCACATAAATTTAATTCTTACAACCTATGTAAACTAAACTTTACTATGCAAATCTTGAAAGAAAAACCAATCTGTGTTAGACTTGGTTGAAAATGCCTTAAAAATGCTTTTGGTTGTCCCATTATCTGCTTAGATGCAACATAACCTCACTAATGATAGCCACAGAAATTGAATACTTAAACCCGAAGTCAAGCCAAAGGAATGTTGAAAAACTCTTCAGTGTGCTGAATTTGGTGGAATAATTATACTTTAGTCATACTTTAGGTACTCAAAATTTGTGCTTAAGTGCAACATAACCTCACTTATGACAGCCACATAAATTTAATTCTTACAACATATGTAAATTAAACTTTACTATGCAAATTTTGAAAGAAAACACTATCTGTATTAATATTGTTTGAAAATGCCTTATAAATGCTTTTTGTTGTCCCATTATCTGCTTAAGTGCAACATAACCTCACTTATGAAGCTAAAGAAATTCAATTCTAATTCAATTGTAAAGGAATTCAATTCTTCTTTGCTTGGCTTTAGGAATGTTGAAAAAACTCTTCGGTCGGCTAAACTTGGTTGAAAAATTATGCTTTTGTCATACTTTAGGTACTCAAAATGTGTGCTTTAGTGCAACATAACCTCACTTATGAAGCTAAAGAAATTCAACTCTAATTCAATTGTAAAGGAATTCAATTCTTCCTTGCTTGGCTTTAGGAATGTTGAAAAACTTGTTGGTATTTTGAAGTTGGTTGAAAAATTATGCTTTAGTCATACTTTAGGTAGTCAAAATTTGTGCTTTAGTGCAACATAACCTCACTAATGACAGCTACGTACATTCAATGCTCTTACAATGTTTTAATCCACTTAAGCGCGCATCAGACTCATACACACACACACACACACACACATCCGGTGGCTGGCATAAATTCCATTAGTTACATATCATAACACACATTTTTCATTTATATTAAAATTTTAGGACAAATGCGAGTAAAATTTCACATATGGCAAAACCCGGCGGACCTTTGGCAGGCACACTAACACAAACACATACAAAGAGCCACGCGCACTCTGCTCTAAGTTTGATTTGATTAAGGACACACGTTGTGACGTTGTGACAGTGACAGCGCCAAGTTGGAGGTGGCATTGGTGTTGGCTTTGGCAGCGACAGTCAAGCAGTCGAAAACCACCAAAGCACCAATGCACAGTGATTCGTTCCATAGACAAAATTAAAAAAATTTATAGTCTCAGAATTTTACGATTTTGATGTCATTTAACCCATTAAAACCTGACCCCAGAAAGGCTTGTGCGATTTCCATAAAATTTTACACAATCTTATTAATTGACCTAATCAAGAAAAAAAATCAAGCAAAACATTCATATCATGTTTTTTTTTTTGTCATGTTTTTCGCAAACATTACGCAAATAAACAAAATCAAACTTTTGCGGAAAATAAAATGTGCCAATAAAATAGCAGCTGCTTGGATTTTGACATTTTCACGCGTTGCGTTGTATAAAAATTGGCAGTGTTTAGGCCCAACGTTGCATTCGCGCAACACAAAACGTAAAGCATATTTTTTGTTTAAAAAATAAAAAAAAAAATGTTCAAAACTTATTTTTAAATAGTTTAGCATTGCAAAATGCAGCCCACTAAGGGATTTTGATAGGTTTGAAGAATAAGTATTTTTGATTGAATTTCAAAAATTCCCCAAAAAAAACCTTTGACTTTGGATCGAAAAAAACGTATGAATATTTAAATAATTTTGAAATTTGAGTATGGCAGAATCTAAAACGATCAATTCTAATCCAATTCTACCCATTTTCAAGTCTTTTGTCTTTATGAATTACTTAATATAGCGAAATTCCCAAACGTTGCGCAAACGCAACGCTCAGGGCTTAATGGGTTAAAAGGGAAAACTCCAACTAAAAAAACCCAAAAAAATCTGTGCGAAAAAATAATTAGTGGGTGTGTTAAGACTGCTCAAATTCGGAATTTTTTTTACAAAAAATTGTAAAAACATTTTTTCTGTTTTTTAGTCTATTGAGTAAAAAAATAGTAAAAATACATGGTTACCAAAAAGATGCTAAAACTTTCAATATAGATTAAGAAATGATGTGGCCATTTTCGCTTTTAATGTTTTCTCAAAATTTGCAAAGCTGAGGCCTTGACTTCACTTTTAATTTAAAATATTTTTCAAAATTAAAAATCTGAAAATTGGCAAAACTTAGAGGAAAATATCTAAAAAGTATGTGAAAGTATGTTCCTGGATTTTTTTTTATTTTAAGAAGCATTCTTTCTTTGTCGGATAATGTAATTAAATCCTCCGATATCTTCCGATCTCAGAAAATAATTCAATTTGAAAAGTGGTCTAAACACCTATTTATCGACAAAATTTATTTTATTTATCCCTAAAAGTATGCAATCAGCATAAAAAATGAAAAAATCTGCACAAATGCAAAACATGCATCTATTATTATCGTTTTTATTGCAAAACTAAAGGGTCCTAAGACAATTTCTGTTACTCTTTGCAATTATCAATGTTGACGTTACCGATGAAATGTAAAATCTGAAAAATCTAGCCAACACACTCGTTGCTATAGCTCTCCAAAAATTACGAAAATTGCAAATTTAAGTCTCAGGCATTGCCAAACTACAAAATTTTAAGAAAAACAAAATAGAGATTTCAATTCAGCAGACCAAATTGTATGAAGAACGGACCACTCCTTCTAATTCTGTCCCGCGGTTGTATGGAGTCGAATCACTGTGCAATGGGCCAACGAGCCCGAAGTGAATCGGTAAGTCGGCGAGCGTGCGAGTGTAATTTCACTTACGGTTGCCGAGCAGATGTCGCCAACAAATTCCCATTTCCCCAAAGTATCAACAAATTACATGCTACGCCTTTGCAACACACAATCCATGCCACTACCTTCTGTCTCGTATTCTGCTTCTTCTTCTTCTTCTTCTTCTTCTTCTCTCTCTATTCATCACAGTCGCCTTACGATATGCAACAACGACCTGTACAATGCGATCGTTGTTGCTGGGAGCATTGCGCGGCTGGCGGTGTCACTGTCACATACGCAGCGATGGTATTTACATGTGTTGTATGTTGTTGTTGTTGTTGTTGCTGCTGCCAGTGGGTGACTGAGTCGAAATAACAATTTCAATTTTACTTTGAAATTGTCAAAACGACAAATTCTCAATCACGTACGACATGCGATATGCGACACACACGACAGCGTGCAGACACATCAACACAAACGCGCACACACACACACACACACACACACACGGCAAATACGTTCAGCGCACACATTTATATGCTAAAACATGTTGAGTAGTGAATAAGTGGGTCGTAGACGAAGACGGAGACGGAGAAGGAGAAGGAGGAACTGAGGCTATGGGCACAGTGCGACATGTTGTCAGTCGCACGCACGCACACAGACGAACATATGTGCCGCTGCGCTCGCCGAAAGTGGATGTAGAAATTATGAACCAGCAGCGATGTAATAAAAACAATAACTACAACAACAATCATAACAACAACAACAATAAGCAAACGAATTGGCATAAGCAGCAGCGCAGACAATAAGTTGGAGGGCGCGTGGAAGGGGAGCCGGCACCGAACGAGCAAATACGTCGACTGCTTAAATCATAAAAAAATATCAAAAATATCAAAAGCAGAAGAAGAAATTGCAAAGCAAAATAAAAACAAAAGGCCGCAACGCAAAGCATGAGCGAAGGGGGTGGGGTGGGCGAGAAAGTAGAGTAAAAGAAACAAAAAATGAAATAAAGGCAAAATCATAAATGAAATTGAGCCCCCAGCGGCGGGGCTTAGGCAAAAATATCAACAACAACAACAACAGCAACAGCGGTAAAGTAACATAAAAATTTGTGATTGCCGAAAAAATTTGCGTTGACGAAAAATTTTGCGTTGACGAAAAATTTTGCGTTGAAGAACAAAAAACAAAATTGCAAAAATTGCGCTCGCAGAGCAAAAAGGCCGCAAGAGGTTTTAAGGGAGAACGGAGTGTTGTGTCGGCCTAGAAATTCCTTATATTACACAAATACTTTGTATAGTAATTTCGCATTTGTTTTTTGTTTTTCGTATACAAGTATTTTATGCGCACACATGTAAATATGTTTGTGTGTGTGTGTCTGTTTGTGCGAGTTTTTTATGCCTTTTGCCATTTTTGTTATTTTGTGTTGCTTTGTTTTTCATTTATTTATTTACGTTCTTTTTTACTTTTTCTGTTATATATTTTATTGCAACTTGTATGTGTGTGTGTGTGTATTCTTTGCGTTGGGCTGAAAATTGAAAGCAATCAATTTAAGCGACGAGGCATGCAAGTCAACGACCGGCGTCGTTGTCGTCGTGCCATCAAATCGTCAAACGCTGTGGGAGATGAAAAAGTCAAATAATAGTAGAGCAAAAAAATGATAAAATTATGAAAAGAAAATACTTATGTACAACAAGTTAAATTGAAAGGAACAAAATTACAACAACATGAAATGGAATAAGTACAGCAAAGCAATGGTGGCAGTCAATCAGTCGGGGATGACGGAGAGTTTGCGTGGGAAAGCGAAAGGGAGGTGGCTTGCAAAATGACAAATGTTACTACAACGCACAATGGTACAAATTGACATTGGCTTAAATTTAAGACTAGGCGGATTACAGTTAGATGACAACATAAAAACATCAACTGCGTTTTCATATACTTATTCATTTTTATACAGCAATTGTAGGCCCACAATGCGCACAATGTGCCTAAGCATATGTAAAGGTTAACATTAGCGGTATTCACAATTCACAAAAGTTTGATTACTCATCCGTAAAAACTATTAAACATTTACTTCTGTGGACTTTATAGACCCCAATTAAATGTGTCGCACTGATGTCAAAACAATTGCCTATTGTTAAGCGTTAAATTCGCAATCAACACTTTTACATTAACAACAGCAAAACAATAACAAAAAAACAACAATTAACGTGTTTAGTGTCAGCACGCAAAGTTCTGAGTAGTGAAACAAAAATCCAATAAGTCATGGAAAACTACGGTGACTCAATTTTGCCATAAAAATCCATATACAAAGGGTGCATATATATACAAATAAATATGTGTGTGTATGTATGTATGGCACAAACAAATATGAACCGGCACGCAATGGCACATTTATGGTCGTTTAAATACTATGCGCAATTGTTCATTGGCCATAATCGGCTACCAGTGTTCGAGAGGCGAAAGGCAATGACAGATTTTATAGCATAACTTCAGGCTGAAATTAAGTTGCAAGATTTAACACATAACACAACAATAAATATAACTAAAATTGAAGATATTGAAGAGAGAGGCAGAACCACTCTAACTGTTACTCTTACTTTTACTTTTACTTTTACTTTTACTTTTACTTTTACTTTTACTTTTACTTTTACTTTTACTTTTACTTTTACTTTTACTTTTACTTTTACTTTTACTTTTACTTTTACTTTTACTTTTACTTTTACTTTTACTTTTACTTTTACTTTTACTTTTACTTTTACTTTTACTTTTACTTTTACTTTTACTTTTACTTTTACTTTTACTTTTACTTTTACTTTTACTTTTACTTTTACTTTTACTTTTACTTTTACTTTTACTTTTACTTTTACTTTTACTTTTACTTTTACTTTTACTTTTACTTTTACTTTTACTTTTACTTTTACTTTTACTTTTACTTTTACTTTTACTTTTACTTTTACTCTTGCTCTTACTCTTACTCTTACTCTTACTCTTACTCTTACTCTTACTCTTACTCTTACTCTTGCTCTTACTCTTACTCTTACTCTTACTCTTACTCTTACTCTTACTCTTACTCTTACTCTTACTCTTACTCTTACTCTTACTCTTACTCTTACTCTTACTCTTACTCTTACTCTTACTCTTACTCTTACTCTTACTCTTACTCTTACTCTTACTATTGCTCTTACTCTTCCTCTTGCTCTTGCTCTTACTCTTACTCTTCTACTTCTTCTACTTTTACTCCTTTTACCTTCTTGCAACACGTTTCCTTTCACTTTCCTTGAACTTCCCGCTTCATTTTATTTTTACATCGTTTTATTTTTTCATTTATTTATTATTTATTTTTTCTTTGTTAGTACCTTTTCATTTCTACTATTTTAACTTTTCTCCTAATTAAGTTTTCAGCATTTCGCATTTTCCCTACTCTTCCCATTCATTTCCTCATTTAATTTTTTCTACCTCCCTTCACCACCTCAGTGCAATTCTGTGTGCTTTTGAGTTATTAACCTTTTGTTCTATTTGTTAGTTTTGGGCTCATTACACCGTGCGACAAAAATTAAAAAAATTGTTCACACCGGAAAAAATCCATATGGGCGTGAAACTAGAGACTAAACATAGTAATACTGCGTACTCAGTTTTTCATTTCTACATCCTTTGTCCTTTTAAAAGGACTTCAAAATTTTGAAGGGGATAAAAAATAAAAAAATATAAAAAATACTTAACCTCGTTAGAATATAACGATATGTATATCAAATGAAAGAGAAAAGGCTCAAGAATTGAAATAAAATTCATTTTTTATCAATTTGTACAAAAAGGATATGAAAAAGGTCCTTTGAAAATTTTAATCCTTCATATCCTTGAAAATTTACATCAAATTTTCTTGAAAAGTAAGTATGTTAAAACCCCAAATCTCCTTGATCACGTGTCAAAATTGCATTATTCTCGCTTCATAGATTTTTTATCTTTTTATTATTTAAAATACTGATACTCAAATAATTTAGAATTTTTGTACTTCATTAGAATTGCAGCTTCCGCCTTTTTTTAATAACTTTTGAACCAATAAAGTTAGAGTAATGAAATTTTGACACGTGAACAAGGAGATTTCGGGTTTTAACATACTTACTTTTCCAGAAAATTCTATATAAATTTTCAAGGATATAAAGGATTAAAATGTTCAAAGGACCTTTTTCATATCCTTTTTTTACAAATAGATAAAAGATTAATTTTATTTCAATTCTTGAGCCTTTCCTCTTTCATTTGATATACATATCGCCATATTCTCACGAGGTTAAGTATTTTTATATTTTTTTTTATTTTTATCATCTTCAAAATTTTGAAGTCCTTGTAAAAGGACAAAGGATGTAGAAATAAAAAACTGAGTACGCAGTATTACTATGTTTGGTCTCTAGTTTCACGCACATATGGAGTTTTCCCGGTGTGAAAAATGCTGTCGCACGGTGTTATTAGTTTGTTGTTGTTGTATTTGTATTTGGTGCCAAATAGGCTCACGCACGCCATAAACCGATGCAAAGCGCCGCATTTTGTTTGTTCGAATCGCACAACGTTCTGCGTGCTTGGTTGACACAACTGACCCGCACACCCCTCCATCATTACCTTCTGTCATCCAACTCGCCGTATACGGTAAATTGTTAATTGTCGTCGAAACACGCCCACGAAATGTCCCTCTACACCCCCATGGCCCATTAGCCGCCTTTTGTTTATTGGTGTCGTGTCGATTGTCGCTGCTGGCAATTGTTGTTGCAAACAATTGTACGTTTTTATTGTTTTTGACACTTTTTTATTGCGTTTCATTCGTTTGCGTTTTTGTTAAGGTTTTTTTTTTTTAATTTTTATGGCAGCGTTTCGTTTAGATATTCATGGCCATACATAAAACTACAATAAGAATAACAATAACAAAATAAAATCGTACAACAAAGATTAACAGTTTGGCGTTGAGCGTTGGACGATGTGTGGTGGAAACGAACTAAGGGAGAAATTAGTTGCAGAGATAATAACAAAATTTATTAGGGAATTTCATAGATTCGCTAATATCCTTTTCGTGTTGCTAGCAAAGGTCAGCTGCGAAAAGTGATAATGCTGGGGGTATGAAATTAGTGAAACAACAATAACAACAACCGAATTTCGCGCCAACATTAGCACCAACATTTGGCCACTATCTCGTCTCCTGAACAGACTCCTTCGTCCTGTCACTCGCCTGGCGCAAAAGTGTTGCGGCTGCTGCGATAACGATCGCATAATAACACTTTCTAGCATAATTTTGAGCATAATTTCAAGCATAATTTCACGGATAATCGTTGTAATTATGCTGCAACTTTTGCGCTGCTATTTGCTTTGCCAGTTATTGCTAATCCCATTGCGCTAATTTCACGCTTAAACGATTAGCGGCAAACAGAAAATGAGAAAAAATTGCAAGAACTCTACTCTCACCCATTCCAATTGCTGCCACATCAGCTTCTTGCGCTGAAGGGTTAAAGTGAGAACAACAAAAATTGTCTGCTAAACGTTTTTTTCTGCGACACTGAATAGTTGCTCGCAGAGTGCGGGGAGCAACGGCAACGGGCTGGTAAACAATTTCAAGTTGCTTCAAAGCAAAATTTTAATTATTTTTCACCTGCACGCGTAAGTGTGGCATATATACGTGTGTGTGTGTGTGTGTGCAACAATGTGAAGAAGAACTTTTCCTTTCTCTTCACCCTTTACACAAATTGAAATTTTGCCCGAAAGCCGACAACAGACAACAGCAGCCGCTCATCACACCAGTGCACTACGTGTTTTTCATTGTCATTGTTGTTGTTGTTATAATTTTTGTCATTAGCCATTATGTGTGCGCATTTATTTAATTAGGCAAAAATTTTCATAAGTGCTTCACGGTTAATTTTTTGACAGTGCAATGTTATGCAAATGAAAATTGAAATTGAAAATTTCATTACATGTAATGAAAAGCAGCGCACATTAGTGCTGACTGGCAATGTTGTTGCTACAGCTACATGAAATTATAGCGAGAAAATTTTTGCTATAAAAAAACCACCATTTTGTTTTGTGAGCTTAGAAAAATCAACAGCAAAGGCAAATGTGCGCCTCGTCTCGTCTCATAGCTAACAACTCGCAACAGTTGCTATGTGTGGCGGCTGCCGACGCAAGTCGATTGCCAGAGGCTTGATTATTCGATTACATATGCAATTAAGGCACATCAAACGTAAGCAAATTTAATTTGTAAGGCACATGTAGCCTGCAACCTGCCGCGAGAACAGCGAACAGTGATACCGAACCAACCTAAAACAGAGCAACAGAGGAAATTATGACAAAAACGAAAATCTCTAAGAAATGTTCACAAAGAATTTTCTTTTTGCTGATGGTTGCAAAATAAATAAAATTAGCATTTCGTAATGAGCCACGTAACCACAACAACAACAATAACAACGACAAGGATAATGTCAACACATAAACGCGGATGGCAAAATGCAGTCAAACTTGCAACGAAGGACTCGCTCTTTGCAACGAATGATAAGCTGACCATTGTTTAGAATTTTTTAAATATTATAAAAAAAAACAATGCAAAATTGAGGCAGCTATCACTTCTCGTTTAGGACGAGACTAAGGTCGCCGATTTTAAGGACTTTCCGAGGTAGTAACCTGTAGACATTTTGTCGGATGCAAACCACAGCCAATTTATGAACTTTAGTTACTTAAATTTCAACTTAACCCTTCGACTCCGAATTTTATTTGTTTTTTATTTTATATATTTGTTTTAATTCTAATGTGTTTTTTTTAAATTATATTATTTTTTATGAATATTTTGTTATTTAACCCTTATTCTCATACTCAAACTTACTAACGTCGTTTGGCACCCGGGGTACCCGGGTACCCATTTCATGAAATTTTTAAGTTTTCAATATTTTGTTAATTAAAAAGTGTTTAAAAAATTTGTTTTCTAAAATATACATTGTTGTTGAGTATTTGAGAAAAAATAAAATAATAAAAAAATAAAAAATAAAAAAAAAATAAAAATAAAAAAAATAGAAAACAAAATTTTTTAAATATATGATTTGTTCGCTTTTCACCTAAATAACGAGGATCCGGAAGGTAAAAAGAAAATTGTCATTATTTGTCAGTTTTTTTCACGAAAATACATCGCAGTGGGCACCCGGGTACCCGGGTATGAGAATAAGGGTTAATATTTTTTTATTTTTATTTTGTTTTTTTTTTAATTTTTTTTAATTTTTTTTTAATTTTTTGGTATTTAAATCATAAAACACTTCCCTAAGAAGTGTTCACACGACATTTAAAGTCGCACCGCCTCTTTGTTAGAGTTCTAGAGCTAGTTTACTTTTCAACAATTTTAGCTTAAAACGGGCCAAATAAATTTTTTATAAATATTTTTTAATTACAGAAAAATTACCTAATATTTATGTAAAAATACAAAATTATCACTTTCTGATTTTATTTAAAGAAACAGTGTTTTGATCAAACGCGCCCAATTCGTAGACTTCAATTAGAACACAAACTTTCCCTGATATCGCTGCAAATTACACTGCACAACAAAATCAAATTTTTTTTTAAATAACAAGGTTCTGACAACGGATTCTGGTATTCTGGACCCTTCTCTCTGCTATTCCACGTGGAAGATTTGTAGGACATTTTAGTACAAATTTTGATTAAGTAAGTACGAAATAAAAACTTAAACATATTTTCAGTTTTGGCTTAATTCTGGCATTCAAGTTAAATTCTGAGCTTGATGTATTCAGAGACTTATAGTAGAATTTTATGGTGAATATTTTTGTAGTACATTTTGTCCTTAAAAAGTCCTGTTTTACAGGACATTTTTGGCATTTTTGAAAAAAGATTCAAATTGACCCATAAAAATAGGAGCTACAGGGTTAAAATGCTCCGCAAAAATGTTCTTCGTAGTGTTTTGCACCAAATTGCTGAACCCATCATATACCTAAAATGTGATGTTACATGGTTTTCGTATGCCGATTCACCATAAGAATGTGCAAAAAGGGGAAAACTTTGACCCCCTAAGAAGAAATTCAAACGTAAACTTTCAAAACGCCGATACACGTATATTTTTTTTGGTCCCATCTACCAGAATCCGTTGTCAGAACCTTGTTATTTTTTTTGTGTTGTGCAGTGTTACAGAAAAATTATCTAATATTTATGGAAAAATACAAAATTATCATTTTTTGATTTTATTTAACCATTGCACTACTCGACACGAAAAATGCTCCTAAAAATAAAAAAAATTTTTTAGACTAATCTTCGGCTGCTGAACACGAAACTGAAAATGAAAACATTTTCTTAAGAAGCGTTTTCGAAAAATCTTTGAAAAACACGTTTTTTTCCCCTCTTATTTCAGTTATGAGCACATATCTCGTAAACCAACCATCCGACTAACCCGTCGTTCAGAAGGTAATTAACTAACCTTTCCAACGATATATAGATTGTCCAAATCAGATGAGATTTTTCGATCAATTTCAAAAATCATAAATTTTCGAATACTTTTTTTATAGATAAAATAAATGATCTCCTCTGGTTTTAAAATCTAAACAATCCGAAAATATATAATTTTTGGATATGGTCAAAAAATTCAATTTTTTTCAACTTTCATCGTCAGTAACTTCCCCAAATCTCAAATTTCTTTCATGACTATTTTAATTTTTAAAATTTTCATAAATATTTCTTTGCAATCAACTGGTCACCTCAGTGAACAGCAACTTGAAATGTTCATGTTTCTAGCCGCTATTTCTACTTGAAAATTACATTTTCATAAAAGACCTTTCAACATGTTCATTGCCACAAACAATTTTGCACACTCACACTTACACAAGTGAGCTAACGTCAAGCAGGACACAGAGAGCAGAACAGAGAAGGATAGAGCAGCGAGCGTTGGCAATAATCATAAAAGCTCATTTGCCCAAAAGGCAAAGTGTCCGCCCGCCCAGTCAATGTTAATCAAAAGATTGTCCAGTGAGATTAGGCGTTACCTGGACAAAGTACGAGCGCGTCGAGGGCCAAGGAGCGAGCAGCGAGCGGGGCGTTGCAGTTGGAGTTGGCATGTTGCTGGCGATTAGTATCTCTGTAATTTCCTTACACTGTTTCCAGGTTTTTCTACGCGTTGCGTATTTGCTGGCAATGGTTTTTTCCAACAGCCCGCTTTCAGTTGATGCTTTTTGCTTACTTGTTGTTGTTGTTGAAATTTTCATTTGCTGCGTAAATACTGAGAAAATGGCGTATAATAAATAAATGACTTCTGTGTCGGTTTGTATGCGACACAGCGGCCAACAAGGCAACAATAACAACAGCAACAACAACAACAATAAATACATTGCCAAGCAGAAAATGTGATCAAGGAGAGCAGACGCTTAACTTGTTATCCTGTGTCTATGTCCACTAGCGGCAGATAGCGAACGCACATAGGGGAGCAGCGGACGTTCGAGTTCGCGGTGTCGGCACGGTGCCGGCCCAGGTAAATGGTGTGTATTTCAATTTTCTTTAAATAAATTGCCAGGAATAATAAAAAGCAAAAAGGATAATTTGTTTCGGTGGTCGTCGCGCACTGTCAGCCAGCATTGCCATAAATATTATTGTACTTGTTGTTGTTAATTTTTTTTTTTTTGCTGTAGTCGTACGCTTGTTGTGTTCAGTGTTGCCAGAAAAAAAATTTGGTTTGGAGCTAAAATTGTGAAAAAACGAGCAAAAAAGAGCTAAAAAATTTTTTTTGAGCTAAGAAAAGAGCTGAATTTATTTTTTAAGCATTTATCAATATTAATATTTTTTTACGTATTATACGTAAATATATTTATAAACTATACAACAACTTATATATCTGTTCAATAAATATATGTTAATTTAAAATGAAATAAAATTCACTTTTGCACATTTGTGGGTACAACAAAACTTAAAAAGGCTTACATTTTTTAAAATTCTTTGTAGTTTAAATAAAATACAAGTAGTTACAAACATCACAAATAGTTATTACATATTTAAGGGGGTCAATACGTGTAAATTTACAAAATTTTCAAAATTTTTTTTTTTTTTGTGAAATAGACTCCAGGGGGTCTTAAGAATATCCCCCTCAAGTGGTTTTTAATTCTGATGATCTGTTCCCCTGCAGCAGTGCTTTATTGATGGTCAATTCGTTCCGCATGATATCGGTAACGCAAAGTGTAAACCGCATTATTTCGAAACACTGGTTTTTGATTATGGAAGTAGAATATCTCGGCAAGTTTTAGTCCCACTGATCTAAAATTTGGGCAGCAACTTTTTGAAACATAGAACTTCTAAAGTAACTAAAAGTTTCATTGTTTTTGGCGAAATCCGCGGCGCCATTTTCGGGAAATTAAGAAAAAAAAGGTAATTTTTTCGGTTGGAGCGTATTTTTGTATTTTCGAGAAAATATTTTTTTTGTTAGTTACTTTAGAAGGTACATATATTTTCCCATAATAACTAATAGCAATATTTTTTCAGGTGATTTTTGGGGCGCCGGCACAACTTCTACTAGAATTTGTGCCAAACGTTGGACCGCCGACCACCGCCGCGATTTTGAGCACGCCAAAAAAAAAAATTTTTTTCTTGCATTGCTACCTTTTAATAAAAGAATGAAAAAAAAATTGTACATTGCATTAATTTTTTCCGGCCTATGCGCGATTCCCAAAAAAAAACCGTTTACACGTATTGACCCCCTTAAATCAAATATTTCATCTTCCGAAGAAGAATCGTTACTATTACAGTCGTAAATGTTGTTTGCAGTCATTAAGTTTAAGAGATCATCATTTATTGCAAAATCATGACAACATTTATTCAGTTTTTTAAGGCCACTTCTTACTGTCAACAGCGAGTTTAACATAAATAAATGAATTTTATTCATTTCCTTGTTTTTAATTCAGTTCATCATGGAAAATGATCTTTCAACTTTCTTCAGCATTGCTAAGCGGTAGGACAAGAAGAGTAAAAACAAAATTTACCAGGTCGTTAAATGGATTTTCATTGACTAAATTCTTGAATTCCCTAACCTCGACCCAAAAATCTAGTGTATTTAAATTCTTCCATATATATAAATATAGTCACGCCATTGAACTTCTATACACGTAATTTCATCAATGGTGAAATTATTTTTTTCATTTTCAAAATGATCAAATATCTGTGGCTTTACAGCTTTTAACGAATTATCAATAGAAAACAATCATATCAAATATTTTTAAGTGTTTTTATATTATTTAGCAAACGTTGCTTCAATTGCGCAATTAATTTTATAACAAAGTCGCGACATGTTATATTTTTTACGATATTTTTTTTTAAAGGCGATTTTCACGATTTAATTAATCGTTAAAATTGATCAATTAATCATTGAAATATAAAGCTATACTTCTAAATTTTTGTAGCTTAAAAAGAGCTTTGACATTTTCAAAAGAGCTAAAAAAAGAGCTAGGAGCTAAAACCAAATTTTTGGAGCAATTTTGAAAAAAAAAAAAGCTAAAACTAGCTCCAAAGGCACCAAAATGGCAACACTGGTTGTATTGTCTTGTGTTGTTGTGGTTGTGGTTGTGGCCATTGTTGTTGTTGTTGTCATAATGTGCGCATTTTTCGCATTGGTTGGGTGACTTTGTCAGTCAGTCAGTCACTGCAAACGGAAGAGCAATAGAGACAGCGCTATAAAGACAGAGCAAGAGCGATGATGCGCATAATTTTTAGCGCCGCGTGTTGGTGAATTATGAGCGCCGTTTACCAACAACAGCGCACCAAATGCAACCTCCAATTTAACCTCACTTTCGGCCGGCGGCCCACTTGGGCTGTGAGTAATGCTGAATTTGTTACATTCTCCGCAGCGCACTCGTCTGTTCGTCAGCTTCGCATTTTGCTATTTTATTTTGCTTTACTTCTTTCATTTCATTTCATTTCATTTTGCTTTCTGCTCGTCCGCCATTTGTTTGCGTTTGCAGTGCGAATCTGCGTTTAGCAGAGACAAATTGTTTACAATGAACGCGCGCCGCCGTGCAAATGCAAAAAGGCGACCTGGAGTAGCCCAATTCTACGGCCACGACGTTGACTCTATCGCCTCTGCGCCTGACATGGCCATCATTCATGGCGCAAGTTGAATTTTGCCAACAAAAAATAAATTGAAGAAAAAACAACACAGCACTGTAGCGAGAACTGAACGTGAAATGAAATGCCAGCGAAATGATGCAAACATTAAATAAGCATTTTGTTGTTGTTGTCGTCGTTGTTGCGACCTGTCCAAACCGCCAACATCAAAGCGAAACGTAGAAGCGTCGTTGCAGCTTATGTTGTCGTCGCCTTGTAATCAAAATGGGACACATGCCAATTTGGCGCTGCTTACTTAAGTAATTCCTACATGTGAGTCTAAGTGGGTGTATGTGTATGTGTGTCTGTGTGTGTGTGCTTTGCTCATTTAATTTGCTGTCATAAAGGACCAAAAAACATATGCTCTGGTCTTGGTGGCGCAGCGATGGCCTATCAAAAAGAAAATATGAAAACTGTTTCAGGTGCAAAGCAAATTTTTGTTTGCTGAATATGTTTGATATTTATTTAAGGATATAAGAGCAAACAAGTGTATTAGTTTTACCTGAGCGAGAGAGAGAACGAATCAACATTCGGCGGATGCGCTGGCTGTACCACGTCTCCTGTATGAATATATTTGAATATATTTGACGCGGGAGGGGAACAGCGAAAGTGACGACAGTGTCTCAGGTGGAAGATAATGTTATTAAAGTTTCTCGTAAAGGCCTTCAATCCATGAGGTTTTTATGATTCTAGACGGGACTGACTGGATATGATTGATTCGTCTTTGAATATGATTGGAGTGACTCTGAATAGACTCCATTCAAAGATATGGAATTGCCGAAGTTAAGTGATCAATAGGAAGCACAGAACGTGGAGAACACAAAATGCTTCTCAGAATATGCGGAAACCATTTTCTAACAATTTAGAAGTTTTAAATATTTAATGAATATAAATAAAAAGACGTGTTTGCTTTTTTTGCTTCAATACAGTATTAGTAAAAAAAATAATAATAAAAAAAAATCATGATATATAAAGTAACTAGCCGTACCCGCCCGCTACGCTGGGCATTCCGCAAAATGGTATTGTTTCATACCTGAGAGTATTTCTCTTCGACTACAACTGAATAAAATGAAATTTATGAATTAAAAAAATTAAAAAAACTCATGTTTGTTATACTACTCTTTACTCATGATAGTGAAATTATTGTCATCATAATTCACTACATTGGAAAGAATCGAACCTGATTGAAACTGATTTTTCAAGCTGAGTTCCATTCTGGTATGGTTCCAACTAAAAATTGCGTTTCTATTGCGATCGATCCGCGTTTTTGAAGTACCTCTCAATGCATTTCTGTGACTCATACTAATAATTTTTTATAATAATTTTCATAATTTTTTTTGGAAATTTATTATACTTGAAAAATATTATTTTCAAAAAAAAAATTTTTGGATCGAGTTTTTATAAAATACGCCTTTACGCGCTGATGGTAGCTTCTAGGAAAAAATTAGAGAGCTATATCGGTTGATTATAACCTAAAAAAAAAAATGTCATTTTTGTTTTAATTTCAATTGTTAAACATGATACAATTTTGGTACAATTATGAAACCATTTTTTTCGGATTCTTCATCCATTTTTCTATAGATTTATGATTTTTTTAAAATTTACAAAAAGGTACGTCATAGTACAAAAAAAATACAAACTGCTTTTTATGCGACTATTGACTTTATTCATGTGTTTCAAGCTCGAATGTCGATTTTGTGGCTTGTGAATGTTATTTATTTTAGTTAAAAATAGCGACCCGCCCCGGCTTCGCACGGGTGCAATGCTGATACTAAATATACCTACATACTACAGAATGTCCTTACAAACAACGTTTACAGCTTTTTTGTCATTAGACAATACAAACATGTTTTGTTTAGAGGTTACTCTTGAAAGAGCGACATATAATTGACCATGAAGAAAACACTCAACTCTCAAATCTAAGCCCGCAACGTTGAAAGTTTGACCCTCCGATTTATTGATTGTCATTGCAAAAGATGTCTTTACCGAAAATTGTAGGCGTTTAAATTGGAACGGTGAATCTGATGGTATCAGAGGAATTCGGGGAATTAATACGTCTTCTCCGGTACCACATCCGGTGAGTATTGTGCACTCTATTATGAACGTTTTTAGTGATTTTACCAGCAAACGCGTGCCATTGCAAAGTTTAGGTTTCTTAATAAAATAACAGGACAACCTACACTCAACACCATTTTATGAGGAGGGAGTCCAGACGGGTTCAAAGAATTAAGAAATTCTGTAGGAAAATAAACAGCTTCTTCCAAATCGAGAACAGTATCGACCGAGTAGTATATTTGCGTCGGCGCATCAATCTTTGAAAGAATCAAGTTATTTACCTTATCTACTTGTTCGTTAGTTGGTGACAGAATTGCTCTTTCTTTAAACCAAGATATAGTCTTACAACTTATGTTATCAATGTCAGGATAGACATTGTTGATCAACTCTTGGATGTTGTCTATCAAAACACAAAGGTTTTCTAGGTTAATCACTTTGTGTTAACTCTCCATTCCCAACTTTTAGCAACATCTCTGAAAAAAGCCTGTTCTCACGTGAAGACAATGAAACCCTCATGTTAGTTTTGAGCTCTAACTTATTGACGTGTGGCCAAAGGTTGGATCTTTTTATGGAAGCATTTATCTCGTCATCCACCCATAGGTGAATTTTTCCTGCGCAAATCGCGCATTGTCCTATTCAGTGCTTCTACAGACGTCTTGTTTGACATGGTGGCTTCGTCCCAGACTATTAATGAGCAGTCACGCATCAATTTTCCTGTATTGCTCTGTTTAGAAACACTACAGATGCTGTTATTATCGTCGGTGGCGATTTTCATCATTTTGTCGTCTGGATATTTTTGGCAGGATATTTTGTCATCCGTATAATTTTTCATCCAGATATTTTGTCGCTCGGACATTTTTCCGTCCGGATATTTTGTCGTCCGTATATTTTGTCGACTGGATATTTTGTCGACCGGATATTTTGTCGTCCGGATATTTTGCCGTCCGGATATTTTATCGCCCCGATATTTTTGCATCATTTTATTCTTCGTATTTTTTTTCTTCACAAATTCTTTCATTGGATACCCATGTCATAGTAGTACATGAAAATTTACTGATCCGCTATCTTGGTGCAGCCGCCATATTGAATTTCGACTGACATCATTTTACTTTCTGTATTCTTCTCCTCGAACCCTTTCATTTGATACCCACCCCGCCCCGGCTTTGCACGGATGCAATGCTGATACTAAATATACCTACCTACTGCAGAATGTCCTTATAAACAATGTTTACCTCTAAATTTATCAGTGTTTCTCTACAATATTATGCATGTATTATACATATAAACCTTCCTCTTGAATCACTCTATCCATTAAAAAAAACCGCTTAAAAAACCGTTGCGTAGTTTTAAAGATTTAAGCATACATAGGGACAGACAGCGACAGCGACTTTGCTTTATACTATGTAGTGTACTATGTACTATGTAGTGAAGATGAATCGAATAGTTTAGGTGAAGTTGGAGATGATGACTTTAAAAAAGAGTTATATGAAACTAAACTGTTTTTTTTTTCAATATAAAGCAGCAGATATTCATTGTTGAATTGTCACAGAAAATTTATAGAAATTTCTGTTAAAAGCTGATCATCATCAATATCTTTTTAGTTTAAATTTTACTTGACTCCTTCCTCTATACACTTAGATCAAGATTTTGTAAGGCGCAGTAGGCGTTAGTCAGTCGAATGGATACCAGAATATAAAAGACATGCAGGCAATGGAAAAGTGGACCACCAAGGAAGAAAGGATAGACCCGGAATCATGCTGTGGACTATCAAGAGGCAACATTCAGTAGCGATGGCGGCAATGGATAGACCACGAATTTGTTAACCCATGTACTACCAAAGAGCTGCGTCAGAACAAATAGTTGCTGGACTCAGACGTATCTCATAAACTCATAATACTAAAACGAGAGAATCTTCATATCAACTCTGGTAAAACGAGAGAATCTTCGTATCTTTTTTGGTATAACGAAAAAATCGACGTATCTTTTCTGGTAAAACAAGAGAATCTTCGCATAACCTCTGGTGAAATGGAAAAATTTTCATATTCTTTCTAGTAAAATGAGGGAATCTTCGTATCTATTCTGGTAAAATAAGAGAATCTTTAAATAACCATTGGCAAAACAAGAGATCCTTTGTAGAACCTCTGGTAAAATGAAAAAATCTTCATATCTTTTCTGGTAAAATAAGAGAACCTTCGTATAACCGCTGGTAAAATGAAAAAAATCTTCGTATCTTCTCTGGTAAAATAAGATAATCTTTATATAATCTATTGTAAAACAGGAGAATCTTCGCATAACCTCTGGTAAAATGAAAAAATCTTCATATCTTTTCTGGTAAAATGAAAAAATCGTCATATCTTTTCTGGTAAATCAAGAGAACCTTCGTATAACCTCTGGTAAAATGAAAAAATCTTCATATCCTTTCTGGTAAAACGAAAAAATCTTCCTATCTTTTCTAGTAAAACAAGAGAACCTTCGTATAACCGCTGGTAAAATGAAAAAATCTTCGAATCTTCTCTGGTAAAATAAGATAATCTTTATATAATCTATTGTGAAAGAGAATCTTCGTATAACCGCTGGTAAAGTGAAAAAATCTTCATATCTTTTCTGGTAAAATGAAAATCTCTTCATATCTTTTCTGGTAAATCAAGAGAACCTTCGTATAACCTCTGGTAAAATGAAAAAAATCTTCGTATCTTCTCTGGTAAAATAAGATAATCTTTATATAATCTATTGTAAAACAAGAGAATCTTCGCATAACCTCTGGTAAAATGAAAAAATCTTCATATCTTTTCTGGTAAAACAAGAGAACCTTCGTATAACCTCTGGTAAAATGAAAAAATCTTCATATCTTTTCTGGTAAAACGAAAAAATCGTCCTATCTTTTCTAGTAAAACAAGAGAACCTTCGTATAACCGCTGGTAAAATGAAAAAATCTTCGAATCTTCTCTGGTAAAATAAGATAATCTTTATATAATCTATTGTGAAAGAGAATCTTCGTATAACCGCTGGTAAAGTGAAAAAATCTTCATATCTTTTCTGGTAAAATGAAAATCTCTTCATATCTTTTCTGGTAAATCAAGAGAACCTTCGTATAACCTCTGGTAAAATGAAAAAAATCTTCGTATCTTCTCTGGTAAAATAAGATAATCTTTATATAATCTATTGTAAAACAAGAGAATCTTCGCATAACCTCTGGTAAAATGAAAAAATCTTCATATCTTTTCTGGTAAAACAAGAGAACCTTCGTATAACCTCTGGTAAAATGAAAAAATCTTCATATCTTTTCTGGTAAAACGAAAAAATCTTTTCTGGTAAAACAATAGAATCTTCTTATAACCTCTAGTGAAATGAGAAAATCTTCATATCTTTTCTGGTAAAATGAAAAAATCTTCATATCTTTTCTGGTAAAACGAAAAAATCTTTTCTGGTAAAACAATAGAATCTTCTTATAACCTCTAGTGAAATGAGAAAATCTTCATATCTTTTCTGGTAAAATGAAAAAATCTTCATATCTTTTCTGGTAAAAGCTTCTCTCTCTCTCTCCAAAGCTTTCGATAAAGTATCGCATAAAATACTTATAATGAAGCTTGAAAGGCTTGGCTTTCATTCTGTCTTTTTGAAATGGATAAGTTCGTATTTATGTGGAAGACTATGTCACGTTGTTGTGGATGGTACAAAGTCGAGATCTTTTGCTGCTACCTCAGGTGTACCTCAAGGAAGCGTCTTGGGGCCGTTATTTTTCCTTCTTTTCATTAACGATATTGATTCTTGTTTTGGTAACACGAATTATCTGTTATTTGCAGATGATCTCAAAATATTCCTGAAAATCCGTTGTGTGAATGATATTTTTGAGATTCAAAGTGACTTGAATAATTTAAATACTTGGTGCATTAAGAATCGCTTAGCTTTAAATGTTAAGAAATGCTTTCATGTAACTTTTTCTAAGCTAAATAATAGTAATATCGATTCTTCATTTCAAATTGCAAATACTCGTTTAAATGTTGTTAATGAGATGCTGGATTTGGGCGTTTTACTCGACTCCAAGTTAACATTTACTAACCATTTAAATTACATAATTCCTAAAGCTTATGCTATGTTAGCATTTGTACGTCGTAACAGTTCAAATTTCAGGGACCCTTATACGTATAAGCTTCTATTCTCTGCCTTTGTAAGGTCTAGGCTCGAATACGCGGCTTTTATCTGGAATCCGTTTTATGCAGTTCACACAAATCGCCTCGAAATCGTTCAGAAAAAGTTTCTAAAGTTTGCGTTATTGTCACTTAACTTTCAAGAACCTATTCCTCCATATAAATCACGTTGTTTGCTTATTGACCTGAAATCTTTAGAAAATAGGCGCACCATTAATTCTCTAATGTTTGTCTATGATATCATTTGTGGTAACATCAACTGCCCTAATTTGTTAAGTCTGATTAACTTTTTTGTTCCAATCAGAACTACTCGCTTAAATAAGATATTTTTTATAAAAAACTATAGAACAAACTATGCTTTAAATCAACCTCTTGTTAGGTCGCTCCTAGAATTTAATAAATTAGCGTCTTTCAGTTATATTGATTTTTGTATTTCAAAAGAAAAGTTTAAAGAACTTGTTTCTAAGTTTTATTCTTAACTAAATTGCCTTTTTTAATCTTAAGTGTTAATTCATTTATAGTTTCTAGCCTGTAGATTTTGTATCATTTGGCTTAATAAATAAATAAATAAATAAATAAATAAATAAATAAAACAAGAGAACCTTCGTATAACCTCTAGTGAAATGAAAAAATCTTCATATTTTTTCTGGTAAGATGAAAATCTCTTCGTATCTTTTCTGGTAAAACAATAGAATCTTCTTATAACCTCTAGTGAAATGAAAAAATCTTCATATTCCTTCTAGTAAAATGAGAGAATCTTCGTATCTATTCTGGTAAAATAAGAGAATCTTTAAATAATCTTTGGTAAAACAAGAGAACCTTCGTATAACCTCTGGTAAAATGGAAAAATCTTCATATCCTTTCTGGTAAAACGAAAAAATCTTCATATCCTTTCTGGTAAAACGAAAAAATCTTCATATCCCTTCTGGTAAAACAAGAGAATCTTCTTATAACCTCTAGTGAAATGAAAAAATCTTCATATTTTTTCTGGTAAGATGAAAATCTCTTCGTTTCTTTTCTAGTAAAACAAAAGAATCTTCGCATAACCTCTGGTGAAATGATATCATCATATCTTTTCTGGTTAGTTAAAAAAGTATTCGTATATTTTCTGGTAAATGTGAGAAGCTTCGTAAAACCTCTGGTGAAATGAAAAAAATCTTCAAATCCTTCCTGGTAAAATAAAAAAATCTTCATATCTTTTCTGGCAAAATGAGAGAAACTTCGTATGCTCTGCGGTGAAATGTAAAAATGTTCGCATCCTTTCTGGTAAAATAAAAGAATCGTTGTATCTCTTCTGGTAAAATAAGAGAATCTACGTGTACTCTTTGGTGAAATGAAGGAATTTTCGTATCCTCACTGATAAAACGAGAAAATCTTCGTATCCTGGTCCGTAAAATGAGAAAATCTCCACTTAGATCCCAACTCAAAAATATATTCGACATTTGCTTGCCCTAAGTACGAGCAGGATTAGGAAACCTATGCAGTTTAGTATTCTATGTGAACTTCCTTCTTTCAGCAAAAACAATTTCTCTAGTTTGACAAAGCAACAAAATCATCAACCATCATGTGGAAGTTATAACTTCATACAATGTTAAAGTTCATATTGAGCTCAAACATGGATCACTACAATCAAAGGCTGCCAATTTTCAACCACTTTTCAACGCATTGGGGGCCGTATTTCGGACAATATGGTCTTCCAAAGTGTCAAAAATTTTCGGTTTTTTCCATTGACCAATGACTGCACATAACGCCAGAGAAAATAATCTAAGGGCATTAAATCGCACAATCTCGGCGGTCAATTGACTGGCCCATGTCGAGAAAGAATGCGTTCGCCAACCTGAACTGAGATTATATTTCATCTGAAATATGAAAATATATAGAAATAAATAGAAATAAAAAATGAAAAAATATGATATATTCCAACACTAATGACATTAAATTATCTATCTTACAAAGTTAATTTTTGGTTTGAAATTATGTATTTTCATTATTTTTCCCCAATTTAAAGTTTTCTATCTCTAAAAACATTACATAATTCAAGTAATAAAAATGTAATAAAGTATTTAAATTTCTTCATAAAATGTTTCCATTTCTAAAAGGATAAAACAGAAAGCAGGTGAATACCAAAAATTGCTCTGTTTGTCCACTTTAGGGCAGAGTATTAAAAAAAAATATGAGAATGAAACATGGAGTAATAACTACGAAAATGTGATCGTCTGGAAATGCTTAGAATTTATCATAATGGGATGTTGTCTTAACCCATTATGGGCCATAGTCGCTCTTGTTTTGGTTTTTCAGAAAATTGTGTTGTTACAGTGAAATTTTATATGAACTGTTGAGGGCATAGTAGCACGAAAAATATTCTTGAATGGTTAAGAGAAAATTCCGAAAAATTGGTAGAAATCCACTGAAGCCCTCTTGTTGGCCCATTAAATATTGAAATACCATTCCAAGCTCTCCAACTCGCTCACCTCTCTTTTTTTTTGTCAAGCAGTAATTGTGCACCTGTGGCATTCATTAGATTCATATCGCATTTCCGTGTAACAACAACAAATCAAAATCTTCAATTGCTGACTAATCGTTTCCATTCCGATGGGCAAAAAAGAGAGGCGGGTGTCTACAATTTCAGCCCCCCAATTGCTCATTATTTTTACTGTTTAAGCTGACTGAAATTTTGTTGTTGTTGTTGTTGATTATGCGATAATTCCAACTCGAGATGTGCCTTAGTGGTGGGGGAGAAAATGTAAAAATAAAATAAAACGCATCAATAATGAGCAGAAAACGCAAACACACGAAGCGACAAGCAAAATAAGAAACGCGTTCAAAGAAAAAATGCGACAATTTAGAAAAAATAAACGCCATCATGTTGCTTGTTGTTGCAGGGCGAAATTCATCGATTTTAATTAAGCTCCGATTTCCTCATTAAGCGCACAAAATACGGTTGCCGTTTGTTGGTGTTGTTGTTGTTGTTGCTGTTATTTCTCCTAACATTGTTGTTATTGTTATTGCTGTTGACGTTGACGTTGATTTGTATTGTTGTTGTTTGACGTTTGATGTTCTTAGTTAACGTTGTTATTGTAGTCGTTAATGATGGGCGCTATTTTTTTTTGTTGTTGTTTGGTTGCTATGTTGCAACGATGAGCCATTAAAAATCTAAGCAAGAAGGTTTTTTTTTGTAAATGTTTAGTAGGTATTAACGTTGTTAGTTGAATGGATGGAAATTTGGGTTCGGGGGTAAAGAGAATTTTTAAAATTTGCTTGACTGAAAGTTGTGTGAAAATCTCTGTTCACATTTTTGCGTTACTCTGGCAATTTTTCAGATGATTGCAAATTGTTTGCTGTTGCTGGTGCGATTGTTGTTGTTGTTGTTGTTGGCGTTGGCGTTGGTGTTGGCGTTGTGCAGCATCATTGCGCACAACGTCTCTGTGTGGCTTGCCACTTCATTCCACCTTCGGCAGCTGTTTTGCATTGCAAACTCACAAGAACTTTGGCCACAAATTATGCAAACTAATTTCTGCAACCGACCAAGGATATTTCAAATATTTATACAGTCAGGTGTAGGGTAAATGGGCGCATTGCGACAAGCGGCCAACACTGAGAGTTAACAAGTGAAACTCATAAAAAAATATTTGAAGCATATAAATTGCAACTCCCAGTCAGTGTTTGTGCCTAAAGTTGGTGGCCACATTTGCCGCCTTCACTCTACTGTCTGCGCCATTCACACCTACTTTCGCTCATTTCGTTTCATTGCATTTACAGAACAACTTGAAGCTGCCACTTCCACTTCCATTTCCACGACTTTACCACTTCCACGCACACTTCCGTTGCCTATGCCGCATGGCCGCAACCGAATGATTTGTTATGCAAAACAACGCCGGGTTAACTTTGCATACGCTCAACAATTTTCATGCGAAAAAGTCAACTGTGCTCCGTCCGCCCTCCCTCTTCGACACACTATCTACTCCTTGTGCCGCTTCCAGAGCGATGCTGTGCAACTACAGTAAAGTGGAGCAAGTCAGCACACTTCACAGTGATTCGTTTCATAGACAAAATTCAAAAAATTTATAGTCTCAGAATTTAACCATTTTGATGTCATTTCAAAGGTAAAACTCCAACTAAGAAAACCCCAAAAAAATCTGTGCGAAAAAATAATTAGTGCAATTGCAAGAGCTCCTCAAAGTCGGAACTTTGTTCACAAAAAATTTTAAACACATATTTTCTGTTTTTAGTCTATTGAGTAAAAAAATTTTTTAAATACATGGTTACCAAGAAGTTGCTAAAACTTTCAATATAGATTAAGAAATGATGTGGCCATTTTCGCTTTTAATGTTTTCTCAAAATTTGCAAAGCTGAGGCTTTTACTTCACTTTTAATTTAAAATATTTTTCAAAATTAAAAATTTGAAAATTAGCAAAACTTAGAGGAAAATATCTAAAAAGCATGTGAAAGTATGTTCCTGGATTTTTTTTATTTTAAGCAGCATTCTTTCTTTGTCGGATAATGTAATTACATCCTCCGATATCTTCCGATCTCAGAAAATAATTCAATTTCAAAAGTGGTCTAAACACCTATTTTTCGACATTTATTTTTTTCATCCCTAAAAGTATGCAATCAGCATGAAAAATGGAAAAATTTGCACAAATGCAAAACTTACATCAATTATTATAATTTTTATTGCAAAAATAAAGGGTCCTAAGACAATTTCTGTTACTCTTAGCAATTACCAATGTTGAAGTTACCGATTAAATGTAAAATCTGAACAATCTAGCCAACACACTAGCTCTCCAAAAATGACGAAAATTGCAAAGTTAAGTCTCAGGCATTGCCAAACTACAAAAGTTTAAGAAAAACAAAATGGAGATTTCAATTCAGCAGACCATGATTAACTAGTATACCATTTTATAAAGAACGGACCACTCCTTCTAATTTTGACCCGCGTTTGTATGGAGTCGAATCACTGTGCACTTGTGCGAGTTGGTGCTGATACTCGTCGCTGTCGCCAGTGGGTGATGGCAAAAAGATTTCTTTGCATAAGTGTGAGCGAGCTTGTGTTGGTGTGTGTGTGTGTGTGTGTGTGTGTGCGGCGCAAAAGCTGGCTATAAATATTTATGAAAATTCCGCAGCTAAATGTGATTATGTTAATTTTGCTCTGCGCACTGCATGGACAGACGCAACGCTGCTGCAACGTTTACTCATCAATTCCAAACGCTTGCCAACTACAACAACAACAACAAGAACAACAAGAAGAGCAAAGCATTAGCAGAAATTTAGTGGCATAAAATTGTGCGCGCTACTAATGCGCTGCGCTGCGCTGGCAGCCGGAAGCAGGAAATGAAAACTAAAACTTTATTTACATGCGTAAAGATTTGCGTGACTAACGACCAACAAAAGCAGAAACCAGCTACAACAACAACAATGAGAAACTTTTCAATTTTGCCGTTGCTTCGGCGCGCTGACAAAATTCAAAACTAAACCAAACACACACGCACACGCACACACACACACACACACGAGCGAACATTCAGTGACACAGGCGCCCAAGTACGCAACGTTGAGTTAATTCAAGGATGTGTGCCATTCTCCTTGCGCCTGTGCAGCGCATTTGCATGTGTGCAGCGACAGAAAGTATACATAGAACAAGAAGAAAAATACAAATAAAAAGAAGAAGAAGAAGAAGACTGAGCAGAATCACAAGTGCTGTTGCAAGTAGCGTAAGAAGTGTTGATGTTCGTTGAATTTGAATTTGTATGTGTGTGTGTGTGTGATTGTGGCCGTTGTTGCTTAAATTTCCGTTTCATATGCGTAAAATAGTTTTTGCAAGTATTGTACACACACACACACACTCACACAAGCATATTCTCTATGCATGCAAATGTGTAAGTTTTGCACTCACACTAATGCAATTCCCCACACATTTTCATTGCATCATTTCGAGTGCCACACTGGGCGCGTTCTTGTGTTGTTGTTGCGCGTTCGTATGTGTGACGCTGTAATGAATTTAAAGTGATTCAAATTATTTTAATTGCAACGCAAAATGTACCATTACCGAAATAAGTGAAGATGCTGCCGGGCTTCTGCCAGCTTCCCATTGCTTTTCTCATTTTCCCTGCGCTGAAGACTGTACGAAATTAATTGCTTTAAGTAGTTCGAAACTATTTAGTGTTTTTTTTAAATTATTTTATATAAGCGTACAAAATCGTTGAGTGACCATTTTTGTTACTATTTATTTTTGACGATATTTAATAGTTTTATATTTTTAAAAATAATTTATTCAAATAATTTATAATTTCTTGTTTTATAATTTAAAATATCTTAAACATTTTTATATGGTTTTTTTTTTGTATTTTTATATTCTCATATTTTTATTATTTAATAATTGAGTATTTTAATATTTTTGTATTTTAATAATTTGTCATTTCATACTGTTATGATTTTATATTTTTTTTATTTGTATTATTTTTTTTTTTTATTATTATCAATACCGTAAAATAAATTACAAGAATTGAAAGAAAACTAGCATTAGCGACTAAGGCCTTCCGCTGTCGGTTGAGTGAGCTTAGATTTCGTACAAAGGTCCAAGTTTTTTTATTAGCAATGTGCAATTTTTTATGTTGTCTTCTGTTGGTGTTGATGTGTAAGACGAGTGTTTTATATTTTTATATTCTTATATTTCTATATTTGTATACTTTTCTGTTTTTATATTTTTATGTTTTCATATTTTTATATATTTGAATTTTTGTAGTTTTATTTTTTAATGTTTTATATTTTATTATTTTTACATTTTTGTATGCAAATATATAATTTATATTTTTACGTTTTCATATTTATATTTTTTATTCATATTTTCATATTTTTATATGTTTTCATTTTTATACTTTTTATTTTTTACATTTTATATTTAATTTTGTTTGTATTTTTATAGGTTTATAATTGTATATGTTTGTATTTTTATATTTTTGTAACTATATTTCAATTTTTATATTTTTTCATGTTTACATTTTTCAATTTTTATATTTGTTTTTGTTTTTACATTTTATATTTTATTGTATTTGTATTTTAATATTTCTATATTTTTATACTTTTATATTTTTAAATTTTTATGTTTTCATATCATAATTTTATAGTTTTATATATATTTTTGTTTATATTTTTCTTTCATTTCTATATTTTTTATGTTTTACATTTTATGTTTTCTTGTGTTTGTATTTTTTTTAAATATGAATTTATAGGTTTATTTTAAAAGTAATACCCTTAAAACGTAGATTGAGTCTTCAGCTTTCATAAATGGGGTCAAAATCCTATCATTTCGTTCCACCTACCTTCCCTTCTGGACGGTTTTCGACCTCACGACAGTAAACTTGCATATTATTAAAATTCTTGTATTTTTTGTATTTTGGTTTTTTTATAATTTTATATTTAATATTTATATTTTGATTGTTTTATATTCTTGTATTTTTATGTTTTTAATGTTTTTATAGTTTTGTAATTTTATACTTTTGTACTTTTATAATTATAACTTATAATTCTATATTTTTCAACTTTTTAATTTTTATATTTTAAAGTTTTTGTGGTTTGTGGTTTGTGGTTGATATATTTTTGTGTTTTTATGGTTTTATAGTTTTATAACTTCATATTTTTTGTTTTTGTTTTTATAATTTTTTAATTTTTTTGTTGTTATTTTATTCTTTTAGTTGTATATGTTTTGTCTTTATAGTTTAATACTTATTTATTTATATATACATTTTAAATAAATTTATATATATACATATTAAACTATTTTGTACTTAATAATTTTAATAAGTAAAAACTAAAAATGTCGAATGATAAAAAATAAAATAAAATACACGAAAATATTATATGTTAAAATTTAAAATATTTTTTTAATATTATATATTTTAATATTTTAATTAATTTTTTATTATTTATTTTTTATTTTAACCCTTTGCACGGTACAGTTGCATATCTGCAACCATCCGTAAAATTGCCCGTAGTTTCGGAAGTTATTATCAAAACGACTCTTTTTTGCTATTTTTCAACTATGCAAGGTTCCTTTTTTGAAATACTGGCATTAATAGTGGGAAAAAGTAGCTAAATTTTACTTGACAGCACTTATTTTACCGTTTTTGCGAAAAGTTGCACGCATTTATTTTAGTGAAACAAAAGTGATTAAAACTTATTAAAAAAAACACACAAACACTTTGCGAAAAATGCGGAGTACGACTATGCTACAACAAACGCGTTAAATGCTTTACAAATTTTCATTTAAAACGAAACATATTAAAATAAAAAAACAAGTTTTAATGTTGTTTGCTTTTTTTTTAATGTTTTTTACAAAAAAACCCTTACAAAATTAAAGTATATTAAAAAATAAAAAAATACGTGTTTTTTTTTAATTTAGATTTATATATAAAAAACAACATTTGATGAAAAAATTCGCTGTTGCCATGTAAAGTGTTAACTTTTTTAGTTTATTTTAATTTTTATATTTTTATATTATTGTTCTTTTATGTTCTTATAATTTTATATTTTAATAATTTATATTAAATAGTTCACATTTAATATTTTTATATTTAAAACTTTGCATTTTATATCTTTATATTTCCATATTTTTATATTGTTATCTTTTAATGTTTTTATATTTTTATTTTTTTAATTATTATATTTTATATTTTAATGTCTTTATTTACAGTTTTTATATTTTTCCCCATATTTTAATATTTTGTGTTTTACATTTTTTTATTCTATTTACTCATTTCACTTTATTTACTTAAATATCTTATTTGAGTTTATTTAAATTTTTCAAATTTAATATACATAAATCGCCTGCAGCTAGAAATTAAAATGAAAATTCCTTCAATAAACTCATCATCGTCTACTTTGAGCTGATGATTTGCCGCTACTTGCAATTATTGCCGCGTGCCTCCGAGCAAAAGGGAAAATGTAAATCGCGCTCTCTGCCATAGCGATGGCACGCAGCGGCCCCAGTTCGCTTGCATTAGCAGCTCATTTATTTGCAAATGCCGTCACATACTCAATATAACAACAACAAAAGTAAAAGTTGCCACAACGACAACAAAAACAACAACAACATCACATCACCTGCGCATCGGCAGAGCGTTAGTTACAATTTAATACGGCGCGCGCGTCTGTCAATAAGGAAAACACAGTCAACCAACAGAAAAAAAAACAACAACGCACAACTGCACGGCGAGTGGCAACAGCGACTGCTATCGTTTAGCGGATAGAACGCTTAGAAGAAGTTGCCAGCAGCCGTAGCGGCAACAACGACGAAGAAGCAACAGCAGCGAGCAGCTCGTGGCATCCTCATCAATTTGAGCGCGCGGTTGCCCCCGAGGGATCAAATGCAAATGAGTATCAATAAAGCGTCCACGATGGACTGGAGTACAGGTTATAGCAAAAACAACAACAACAATAACAATAATACGAAATGTGCGCAGCAGCAAGTGGATGGGACGGAGGGAAAAATGGGGCTGCTCGTAAATTGAAACTGAAATGCCACCGCAGTAGAAACAAAAATAACAACAACAACAGTATTGTTGAGATCTTACAACAAACTTGTAGCCACTTCATATTTTCTTATAGCTGGTTACTGTGGTGGTTGTTGTTGTTGTTGTGGTTTTTGTTGTTTTTGGCATTGGATGCGGCTCACTTGGCTGACAGCATAATGGACAAGTTTAAGTAAAAGTGCCAGGCCTTCACTTTGGACTCGAGTTAGCATGCGGCGGCAACAGCTTCCATGTTGTTGTTGTTGTTGTTATCGTCGTTGGCGCATTGGGGTTGCGCTCAATGGTCTGAACTCGAGTTGAGTTAAACTGAGCGCAGTTTGATGACTTTATTTGAAACCCATTACAAGAATGACTGCTGGGCATTTTTACTTATTTTCACATTCATCGATGAGGATACGCGACAGCGATGCGATGCGATGTTGAACGAGTAGACTGCAGAATGGGCACAAGAAAGAGGAATGGGAAAGGAAGAGCGCTATGAAAAATTACATGGAAATAGATTTTGCGGTGTTCAGACACCATGAATGGTTTAGGTGTTGTATTTGTGAGAAGAAGATATGTTCTCCTTCTGTCAGGGTGCCCAATAGATACTCAGCCAGATTTTCTATTGCCGACTAACAGCTCAGAACATTTTTGGAAGATCTTAAATGCAATGTTATTGTCATGATTGCTGCTTGGAAAAATTTATAAATTATTTTAATTAATTAATTTTAATTATTTTATTTAATTAATTTTAAGTGTGAAAATAAATGAAAATATCGTTAATAAAAGTATTTTAAATAATTTAAATAATTTTATTTTTTATTGCACATAAATTATTTAAAAATTGTATACACAATTAAAATTTAAAATAATCACACTTAATCCAATCATAAAAAAATTCCAACTGTTTTAATAATCATAGTTTTTATAATTTTAAAATGTGCAGTAAATTTTAAAAAGCTAGATATTTAAATATGAAATTAAATATGAACTGCAATAATTGCACCAAATTTTTTTTAATTTAAAGTAAAAATAAATTAAAATATCTTTAATAAAAATATTTTAACTAATTTAATTTTTTATTGCACATAAATTATTTAAAAATTGTATACACAAATACAATTTAAAATAATCACACTTAATCTAATCATAAAATAAATTCCAACTGTTTTAATAATCATAGTTTTTATAATTTTAAAATGTGCAGTAAATTTTAAAAAGCTAGATATTTAAATATGAAATTAAATATAAACTGCAATAATTGCACCAAATTTTTTTTAATTTAAAGTAAAAATAAATTAAAATATCTTTAATAAAAATATTTTAACTAATTTAATTTTTTATTGCACATAAATTATTTAAAAATTGTATACACAAATACAATTTAAAATAATCACACTTAATCTAATCATTAAATAAATTCCAACTGTTTTAATAATCATAGTTTTTATAATTTTAAAATGTGCAGTAAATTTTAGAAACTAGATATTTAAATATAAAGTTAAATATAAACAGCAATAATTGCACCAAATTTTGTTTAATTTAAAGTCAGAATAAATGAAAATATCTTTAATAAAAATATTTAAATAATTTAACTAATTTAATTTTTTATTGCACATAAATTATTTAAAAATTGTATACACAAATACAATTTAAAATAATCACACTTAATCTAATCATTAAATAAATTCCAACTGTTTTAATAACCATAGTTTTTATAATTTTAAAATGTGCAGTAAATTTTGAAACTAGATATTTAAATATAAAGTTAAATATAAACTGCAATAATTGCACCAAATTTTTTTTAATTTAAAGTCAAAATAAATGAAAATATCTTTAATAAAAATATTTTAAATAATTTAAATAATTTAATTTTTATTGCACATAAATTATTTAAAAATTGTATACACAAATACAATTTTAAATAATCACACTTAATCCAATCATAAAAAAATTACTACTGTTTTAATAATCATAGTTTTTATAATTTTAAAGTGTGCAGTAAATTTTAAAAAGCTAGATATTTAAATATAAAATTAAAGATAAACTGCAAAAATTGCACCAATTTTTTTTTAATTTAAAGTAAAAATAAATGAAAATATCTTTAATAAAAATATTTTAAATAATTTAATTTTTTATTGCACATAAATTATTTAAAAATTATATACACAAATACAATTTAAAATAATCACACTTAATCCAATCATAAAAAAAATTCCAACTGTTTTAATAATCATAGTTTTTATAATTTTAAAATGTGCAGTAAATTTTAAAAAGCTAGATATTTAAATATAAAATTAAATATAAACTGCAATAATTGCACCAAATTTTTTTTAATTTAAAGTCAAAATAAATGAAAATATCTTTAATAAAAATATTTTAAATAATTTAAATAATTTTATTTTTTATTGCACATAAATTATTTAAAAATTGTATACACAAATACAATTTAAAATAATCACACTTAATCTAATCATAAAATAAATTCCAACTGTTTTAATAATCATAGTTTTTATAATTTTAAAATGTGCAGTAAATTTTAGAAACTAGATATTTAAATATAAAGTTAAATATAAACTGCAATAATTGCACCAAATTTTTTTTAATTTAAAGTAAAAATAAATGAAAATATCGTTAATAAAAAAATTTTAAATAATTTAAATTATTTAATTTTTTATTGCACATAAATTATTTAAAAATTGTACACACAAATACAATTTTAAATAATCACACTTAATCTAATCATAAAAGTAATTGCAATCTTTTTAATAATCATCGTTTTTATGATTTAAAAAAAAAAATTCAAAAAACAGATATTTAAATATAAAATTAAATATAAACTGCACCAACTTTTATGGTTTTTTTTTGCTGTTATTTCTGAAAGCACATACAAATTGCAACAGTTGTGCATTTTGCATGTTGTAGACTCTAATTAATTTATTATGTCGAACAAATGGCTTGGAATTATTAAATATTAACGTGTAATTAATTTAATTTTTACCTCTTCTTTAACTGCGCGCAAATGTTTTTTCTGATGGTTTATTGCAATTAGCGTAATTTTAAAATATGCACGCATATTGCAACAACCAAAACAACAACAAAAGAAAACCAAATAAATATCAAATAAATATGAAAAAATTTATTCAGCAGCCACCACCACAGCCGCAAAGTAAACAAAGCAAAATTCTGAAAATATTGATGTCAAAAAAAATTAAAATAATACCAACAACATCAAAAATTAATGCACCAATTGAAACAAAGCAGTTTCAATTTACATACAGCAACATGCAACATGCGGCACGTTCATTAAAATCAATTACGCCACTAAATTGTGTACCATTGTGAAGGCAAATGTGCGGGCGTTGCTGTGCACACTTCAATTGAAATGACGAAAACAACAACAATAATCTATAAAAAAAAAATAAACTCGACAAATCCAAAAAAACATGTCAAACAAATAAATAAAAAATATTACAACGAAATTAATTAATATTTTTATGTGGAAAAATGCCAAAAAGAAGAAGAAGAAGAGGGGAGCGGTGGCGCGCTGCAAAGTGCACTGAACGCAGCCAGTGTCAACCAGCTGTGCGGCGCCACTTGCGGTCAGCGTCGAGGTACACACACACACACACACACACACAATGGCAACTGACAAGTGGCAACGCCCCTCCCTTCCCCTCTCCGGCGGCAGCACAGCGTCTGATGCGCTTCGCTGCGCCTCAATCCAATCCAGCACAATCCAATTCATTTCAATTCAATTGTGCTGCTGCGGTTGCGCCTTCCACTTCCATTTCCATTTCCACTTCCACTCACACTCCGCCCCGCACCCGCACTGCAGCCATGTGGCAACGCTACCTTTTCCATTACTGCGGCACACAACGCTCGGCGCTGGCAATTCGTCATGCAGCAAAATGGAAATTGCATTAAGTTGTGTTGTTGTTTTTATTGATGGTGGTGTCGGTTGGCTGGTTGACTGGTTGGTGGAATGGATGGATGCATGAATGGTTGTTGTTGCCGCTGGTGATGTTGTTCGATGAAGTTTTAAATGCAAATTGCAATTTATTTAGTCAACGAAATGTTTAAAATCCGTAAAGAAAATTGCAGCGAAATCAAATTGAAAAATTTATCAGAAGCAGCAGAAAAATTTATCGCGCCATTCCATAAGGCAGAGGCCGCACACATGCAGCCAGCAGGCCACAGACGCCAGTTGGCCAGTGCACAGTGGACACAGGCGGCGGCAGTGTGTTGACACATTGTGGCCGTCTGGCCGTCAGCCAGCAGCAGTCGCGTTGCAAGTCTTTCGCATTAAACCCGCCCACGGGGCGGCAGCATTGCGCATTTTTAATATTTGCAGAAAATTTACAAAAATCAGTGAGCGTCTAAGAGCGGCAACCGCTGGCCCATTGTAGTGGAAAAAAAATTGCATTTTTTTTATTACCGCCGAATTTTCGCTGCTGCTGATTTTTTTTTGTTTGCTCCTTTTTTTCGGGGTTCGATTTTGCGCGACTGTTGCTGTCGAGTTTTTATTAAATATTTGGTTTGAAATTTATCAATCGAAAAGTGATGAAGTCATGCCATCGAGTGCAGCATTGAAACAACAACACATTACAGTCACGTACACAGGCAGCGCGCAGAGACGCACACACTCACGCCGGCGCGGCGTGCCGAAGTGCACAAATGCGGTTAATGAGCAACGTGCCGAGAGGAGTTTTTTGCGCTCAGTTGACAGTCGAATGTTTACTCCAAAAAATTGTTTATTGGATTGAGAAAAAACAGTTTATCAAAAGGATCAAATGGCTTGTGATAAGCGTACACTGAGAGAAAAATATGCGTAGAGGTGGTTTTTGTTTGCTTAGTTGAATTTATATTTTTAATTAATAAAAAATTTTGAATGCTAATAAAGATTTGAACTTATTGCTCTGAAGATTCAGGTTTAGGGCTGAACAGCTCTCAGCAGATTATGATATCCAGTAGCCATACTACCACAACAACAATTCGACTAGCAGTATCAGTTTGGACCAGTGCACAGTGATTCGTTCCATAGACAAAATTCAAAAAATTTATAGTATCAAATTTTAATGATTTTGATATCATTTGAAAGCTAAAACTTCAACTAAGAAAACGCCAAAAAATCTGTGCTAAAAATTAATTAGTGTGTGTGCAAAACCGGCTCAAAGTTGCAACTTTTTTCACAAAAAAATGTAAACACATATTTTCTGTTTTTCAGTCTATTGATTAAAAAAATTTTAAAAATACATGGTTATCAAGAAGTTGCTGAAATTTTGAATATTGATTAAGAAATGATGTGGCCATTTTCGCTTTTAATGTTTTTTCAAAATTTGCTAAGCTGAGGCTTTCACATCACTTTTAATTCAAAATATTTTTCAAAATTAAAAATCTGAAAATTGGCAAAACTTAGAGGAAAATATCTAAAAAGTATGTGAAAGTATGTTCCTGGAGTTTTTAATTTTAAGCAGCATCCTTTCTTTGTCTGATAATGTAATTATATCCTCCGATATCTTCCGATCTCAGAAAATAATTCAATTTGAAAAGTGGTCTAAACACCTATTTTTCTACAAAATTTATTTTTTTCATCCCTAAAAGTATGCAATCTGCATGAAAAATTGAGAAAACTGCAAAAAAGCAAAACATACTTCTATTATTATCGTTTTTATTGCAAAATTAAAGGGTCCTAAGACAATTTCTGTTACTCTTTGCAATTATCAATGTTGACGTTACCGATTAAATGTAAAATCTGAAAAATTTAGCCAACACACTCGTTGCTATAGCTCACCAAAAATGACGAAAATTGTAAATTTAAGACAAAATAGAGATTTCAATTCAGCAGACCATGTTTAACTAGTATACCAAATTTTATGAAGAACGGACAACTCCTTCTAATTTTGTCCCGCGGTTGTATGGAGTCGAATCACTTTGCAGTGGCGCAGATAAATGAGGTTTTGGGTTCGGGTTTTGGGTTTTTTAGGTGGCAAATATGATTTGAATATGTGTTGAGCTCAAAAGTTGTAAACGACACCCTCTCAATGAAATTCTGTGTGCGCCACTGTTTCGTAATAACCGAAAATATCTTACAAAAACAAGCTTATCAAAGACATCAACCTCTGCCAGCAACACCTTCAACCTATCAGCAGCGGATACACAGAGGTCACTCTACACAATCCAGTAATAAACTTTCACATATGGTTGCATCTGTTTTAGAGGACAACATATGGCAGCCCCAGGCAGGACTGCTAGAGATAGGTTTATCACCCACTCTGATAGAATATTGTATTCAACATTTGGTATTAGCCCAATGGAGGCCGTATGCTGCCACGCAAAGTAAACAAGAAAGAAAAAAATTGATTTCTTGAATCCAAAACTTGTCTTCTCTTAGACAGAAGATACCTTATCCCATCTTCTCCTATCCCTACCTCCTTATATCTTCTTCTCCTATCTAACTTTGACTATAATGACCCTCAAAGCTTACAATCAGTTTGATTAGTTCACAAATCCTTAGTAAATTGTATTCCATTATTAACCTAAGTTTGGTTAGGTTTGGTAGTGGAGGCCGTCTCTGTAAGAGGCACACGCGGAAGCCTATTGTGAGACCCATTCTGATACCACTTATTTCACCCGTGTTTGAAATGTGAATGCAACACTGTTTTTTTCAACATATGTTACAGCATACATTTCAAGTGGATGGGGGAAGGGGGAAGTTTAACGCCGAATCCAAACGGTGGTTGGCAGTTTTTTCTTTCACACATGGAGGTTTTCCCATTACTCGCCAAGAGCCCACTTGTGCGATTTTTCTCATCTGCTTCAAGTCGATAGCGATAGAAGTAGATGAGCTTTTCACCAGCCTGCGCTAGGAATCGAACTTAGGGCCTCAGTATGAGAAGCCAGCGCACTACACGCTGGACTATCGGTCAAAAAATTCAATATTGCTTAGTTAGGAGTCTAACTTTCAGAGAAAGTTTTTGTGGCGCTCAAAAGACATCCAGGAAGTCGGACAAGCTGGGGTGGCATCTAACAGCAAAAGCTGTCAAAGTCCAAAGTAGAACCATTGATAAAGCAACTAAGATCCTACGTCTTTGAGTTGTCAGCATTGATAGCAATGCCATGAAAATCGATTAATTTGATAGTAAATTGTTGCTCGTTGTCAGATCAGCTTTAAAATCCTCTCGAGTCATAATAAAATATTAGACAATTGTGTTCTGAAGTCCCAGCCTGACGTGTTATAACGTTGCTGTTGATGGTTAACACCTCAACCAAGTCATCCAGATAAGGGACCCAAAGGTTACGAAAATTAATAAAGATTGACATCAGTAAAACTTTAAAGTATTTAAAACTTGTTGAAGTAGTAAGCTTTGAATTCAATAGATCTCAGGATATTCTGTCTACAAACAAGACCGCAAAAATTGTCGTTTGGGTTGGAGATTTTGGTATAGAATGGTCCATGAGTTCTTCTATGAACTATTTCTATATCCAGCAAACTACGCGTTGGCTCTAACATGGTTTTCGGTTGAACGATGAAGCTCCTAAGAAAAATATGTTCTTTGCGGGTATTGTAGGTCGACAACGAAGTGGAAGACCAGAAATTCAGTTAAAATGCAAATAATTGTCAATGTATCTTTTTTCCTTGTTTACTCCTCGCGGAAGCATAGGGCCTCACAAGACATTGCCTTGTGTTGGTTACTTTAATAGGTTATGTTTTTCTGCCAGGGTAGGTGATTAGCCTGACGCAGGTAGGCCTAAGTGAGGGGGCTGTCATCTATCGCCGCCTCCGATATTGTGAGCTACCGCACATAGCGCCATCTGTTGTTTAAAGGTGTTGACAGCAGGATGGTTGGGGACTTTGCTAAGATCGGTTTGGTGCGCTGGTTCCTCTTACAGTCGTCACTGGTGCGACGTGTAGCCTCACAGCGCATGATTGCGCGTAATATTGCGTGGAAGAGAGTGGGAAAAGATCATCTGAGGGTCGGATTTTTTGAATTGGGGTATATTGCTGGGCTAGGAATATTTAGAGGACATGAAAAATTGGAAAAGTTGAAAAAATGCAGGACCATGCACCAGGCAGGAATGGAACCCACGACCTTTAGGATGATAGGTCAGTGCACTCACACGAGGCTATCGAAGGTGCCAATATAGTGTAGCGATGAGACACTGTGCTGTGCTATGCATGAATAGCATACTTTTAGGCATGCACTTTGAAGTACGGCCGGCATGCTATAATTATGGCAAGGATGGTTCACGAAAGGTGATGAGCTGTGCTAGAACAATCGAGATAGAGAGTACAATTAGAATGTGCAAGAAACTTCGGCGCGATAAGAAAACTAGTATAAAAGCAGCAGTGTGCAGCGCAGAGAGTCGAGTCTGTTTTGAGCAAGCAAAGGGGAAACATGCAATAGTAGTAGTGTAAAGTAGTAACAAGTGTAAATTTGTAAATAAAGCGATTGTTGGTTTTTGACTGCGTTTGCGCTGAATAATTGAAGTAGTTTTATTTTCAAACACAATCAAAACGAACTTGGATTTTCGTAACAATAAGAAGTCCAAATAACGATCTAATTTACATATAAAATGTACATTTATTGAGCGAGTTGAATCATATTTTTATTGGATTGTAAAGTAGGCATTATCCGATTAGGTATTAAATAAAATATACGGCAAATGATTCCGCAGATCTGAACTCAGGCCCGGTTGTCATTGATAGTTTGACAGAGATGTGATTTTTACAATTTAGACTTTTACTGGAACACCCTATATGAAAAAACCTCGAGTAGTATTTAAAAAACCTTAACTCCAAATGTATCAGCAAAATTTGCAATAAAACATTAATTAAATTTACTGAAACTGAGCCCATTTAATATTCCAAGAATTTTCCAAATTTCTTTTTGAATTTCAATATTGAATGAATTTTCATAATTTCATGCTATACTCACATCGTGTACAATGTGAAGAGAGAAGAATAATTTTATTGCAAGCACTGTGCAAAACGTCAAAATTTTCCTAATTTTATGCTGTCAGCGGCACACTGAAGCGTACAGCAAACACTCGAGTTTAATTTTGAAATTTTCACGCTGATATTTGCGTTGGCTGAGTGTGCACACAGGCGCAGGAAAGCAGTTGAAAAAAAAATTTACTTAGACTTTGAGCATTTATTTGCCAAACAAACTGTGACTGCCACACGACGACGAACGATGGAAAGAGCGACAAGTGGCATATTTGCATAGAGACACATAGACAAAGCGGCCGTCGATGAAGAGTGGTGAGTAGGTAGTAGGTTAGTTGATTAAACAAGGAATGAAAAAAATTTTTATGGAAAAATTTGGACTGCAACTATAATTCCACTGAATGCTAATATTGAAAGTTATATTTATATTTGCCTGTTTTTTTTGTTGCATGCAACAAATTTGTTAAAATATTTATGCACACACACTTTAAAGTTTCAAATATTGCATTAACGCTTACTGCATTATAATTTATTTAGTTTACAATTTTCCAGTTGAAATATTCGACTGCACTCGCACACGGCACGTAGTTGTTTGCACATTTAATGATATGTCAAAATGTCTAATGGCAAATGTCAGCAAAATGTCGGCGTATGGCCGGAAAATGCAATACAAATTACATGAACCACCGCCAAAAAAGTGAAAATGTGTTTGAGTGTGAGTGTGTGTGTGTGTGTGCATGTCTGTTTTGTGGACATAATATTTTCAATTAAATGCGTAAAAATTTAATTGCTTTTAATTTTGTTTGACTTATCGAATTTATTAGTTCGTAGTAGAAGTGTGATTAGTAGAATGCTGCATGTGTGTTCAGAGTTCAATACAAAGTTTGGGCAATTTTCGTTTTAAACTATTTTGTTAATGATTTTTTAGAAGAGGATATTTGTGCGAATTGAATGATTTAGGGTGGCTTAATTTTTTAATTGGGAAATGTAGTGAGAATTGCTTATTCCTTTCATTGAAAGGACAAATACAAGCCACAAATATGTAAAGACAGGACCAAGTTTTTGAAAGAACTAAAAAAAGTTTCAAAGCTTTGAATGATCAAAAATTTAGTTTAAAATAGATAAACATTAGAAAGCTTTACTTTTCAATGGCCTTTTTGACATTATGTGAGGAATTTCCTAGACATTGAACTCATTTATTGAAAGTCCATAAAATTTTCTATGACGAAGGACATTCGAGTATTTCAGGCAATTTCGGGCTTAGGCCCCAACAGCGATCAAAACAATGGACTTTAACTTTTTCGCTACAGGTTTTTACTGGGGAAAGATACAATTTTAAATTTAACGTTTTAGGCTTCTATGCGGTTATATTAGCAACATTCCATAAGAAATTTTTCAGGGACCGTAACAGTTATAAGTTTTATTATAAAAATCAATGTTTAAGAGTTATTTTTTGACTTTTATTTAATGACTCAAAAAATAAAAGTTATTTTTTATTTATATTTAAGAAATCCTATAATAATAATTATTTTAGATTTATATTTTAATTGTCCTATGATAACAATTATTCGTGACTTCTATTTAAAAAAGTCACTGACTGATTTTTATTGATGACTTTTATAAATAAGTCACTGAATGATTTTTATTGATAACTTAAAAAATAAAAGTCACTGGCTGATTTTTATTGATAACTTAAAAAATAAAAGTAATTGAATGATTTTTATTGATGACTTTTATAAATAAAAGTCACTGAATGATTTTTATTGATGACTTAAAAAATAAAAGTCATTAAATAATTTTTATCATAGGACAACTAAAATAAAAATTGAAATAAAACTATGGACTAATATGAAAAAAATCAAAGATAATTGTTATTAAAGGATTTTTAAAATATAAATAAAAAATAATTCTTATTTTTTAATTTTTCCGTAAAAATTACAAAAAAAAAAGTTTATTGCCAAGTTTGATTATCCGTGCGAAAAGAAATGCATTGGTATATTTCATTTATTTGCATGATTTTTTTTTCATAGTAAAATTTTCAATTATAGTTTCATAAATAACTGTTATTTCCGGTCCCTGAAATTTTTAAATTTTTATACTCGGACTCTGTATTTTAGAATGTTTTTCCATGACAGCAATCACATCGTTGTGGCTGTAATAATTACTGAAACATAAAACTTTTTACGCATAATGAAAATTTGAATATTTCTTCATTTACTTCAGCCAAAATTTTTTTAAAAAAGTATCTAAATTGAAAGAAAACGTCAAATTAAAAAGTTATCTAAAGTTTTCAGCTTCTTCTTCCTTTACTATGTCAAGATATACCATTAAAACAAACGTGCATACTTCTCTTCTTTTAACTTAAATATTCAGTTTATTAATTTCGTATTTTTCCTAAAACTTCAAACTATTCTAAGGACCAACAAAAAATGTATTCTTGAAACCACAGAGGGTTCAGACGTCCACAAAGCAGCATGTTACCATATGGCAACAAAATAGCGAAAGGGTTAACTGGCTGCAGCGAACTGCTTGTTGCATACTTTAAGGCTTATTTTTAGTAAAGCCACAACCAGCAATGAACAGCAGTGACCAGTGGCGCACAAATGCGCCAAAAGACTTTAATCATTTCATAAACAAATTTCCAAGAAAACTCACACAGAAAATGTTAGCAGCTGCAAGTGCACATTTCACCTTCTCATCAGATGCGCTTCCTTGTTCTTGTTGTTGTTGTTGTTATTGTTAGTACTGCTTTATTTATTTGCTCGGTGGTTGTCGGTTGGTTGTGTTGACTGTTTTGTTGCTGCCGCAAATGCCGTTTTCATGCTGTGCATTATTAGTTTTTGTTTTTGTTGTTGTTGTTGTTAGTGTTGTGTAGAGAGCACAACTTTAGTTGTTTGCAATTTCCACCTGCGATTTATTAGCTGCCGCAGCAGCAGCCACTACGAGAACTGTGTAAAAGTTGAATTCACCGTTGTTGTTATTGTTGTTGGCAACACTGGTGCCGCACGTTGGGAAAAAACAGGCAAAAACGGTCGCATCGCCTGTTTTGAGCTTTAGCATCTATAGTTTTTGCACTAGAGATCTGAAATTTCGTTATTATCTTTAGAATTCTTCAGAGAATTGTATGGTATAATTTTTTTTGTATTTCCCCTACCAGGAGCTGGTACCCTACAGTCGGAAGTTAAGAGTTTTAAAAACATGCATAATCAGAAGCAAAAAAAAGTCAATATTTTGATAACTGATTCTCGTAGAAGATCAAAAATAAAGTTACACGTGTTTTAGCGTTTTTTAAGTTGAGCACTTTTTCGCAGCACGGTTTATGGTTTCCAAATGTATAACGAAAAATTTAATAACTTCGGAAATAAAAAAGATAAAGGATTGAATTTTCGCATAACGGTTTCTCATAAGTAGAAGATGATTTATTCCAAAAATGAAAAAAATTCGCCCACGGCCACGCCTACTCTCCATACAGACTTTATTTTTAACAATATTAAAATAGGCTAAAATTTTGTTGTCATGCATTAAAATGTTCTTTAGAGACACTTAGCCCACTTTTATAAAAGTAGGCAAACTCTTTCTTAAAAAAAAGTAAGCTATTCATTTACTTTTATATAGCACCGAAAAGATTAACTGACAAGTATAACTTTCCTCACTAAAAGTTAAAATAATGACTTATTATGTATCTCAAGGGGTTAAAGAGGCATGTCACACCTATTTCCAGACAAAAATATCCCTAAACGGTCGGTAAATATTTAAAAGTTGTTGTTGTTCTCATGATTTCCAAAGTGTTTGTACGAAATTTCAGTTTCGTGTCTCAACTTTTTTGAAAGCTATTATAAATACCTTTAGTCGCAGGACTCCGCAGATTAGTTTAGTACCATTATTTAGCTGAATGTCTCACCTAATCAGTGTGTACGTATTTCGTGGAATGCTGTGGAATCTCAAAAGTTACAGTCCAGAGAAAATCCCGATTTTTCTCATTTTTATCAAAAAATTAGGCAAAGGTTAGATATTTTTTTTTTGTCAAAATAAACATTTTTTAAATACAATTTTTTGATATATTAATTGCTTAAATATCATAACCCCACATGTGAAAAATTATGGGATTTCATTAAAAAATAAAGATTCTACGGGCATCTGAAGACATCCTTGTTAACGATATTTTCCTAGAATTGAAAATAATATAATAAAACGTTCAACTTTGAAAGGCCGTAAAGTCCAGGTCATGGGATGAAGAGACTTGAAAAGTTAATTTGCTGTCTCGCTAGTCTATCTATATTACGACAAGTAAAAAAAAAAATTCAGATTCGCATCTTTTGGATTTGCTCCAATGCGAGCGTTTTTGCCTGTTTTTTCCCAATGTGCGCCGTTATTGCTGCATATAAATCACAACTATAATCTGCAATAGTTGCTGTTGCTTCTCCCACACAAACGGGGTGCAACAGAAATATGTTGCTGCCTTTGCTGTTGTTATTGTTGTTGTTATGGTCGCATTTCTGGCAAACAAAATGACAGTTACACACGACTGTTGTTGCATTGGTCATACCAACTGCAGACACATTCTGCGGCAAACTTTGCTTTATGACAAATTTGAAACAACGCCAGCGACCAAAGCAAAACCGCAAACACCTAACAAAAACAACAACAACAACAACAATGTCGCTCTAATATGCACCTAAGGGGAATTTTACATGCGCAAGTTTTCTTCACTAATGACGTGCAGGTTAATTTGCATTGTTGTTGTTGTTGTTGTTTGTCGCCATGTGTGAGGTTAAATACGAACAATGTTAAGCTGCAGCTGCAACTTTCCACAACAATTGGCAGCTGTAATTCCTGCTTATTGCTATTGCTATTGTTGTTGTTGTTGTTTTATTTTTCGCTGTGTCTACTTTTGTGCAACTTTTGCTGCAATTGTTGTTGCTGTGCTTTACGCCAAGCAACAATAAATAAAACACAAACAATGCCGCTCAATTGTGCGTACATCCTTTATTTTTGCACTCTCGCCGTCGCACTTATGCGCCGCTGCACCAAACGCTTCATCGACCTCTTCGCCGACGCCAATATCGCTATTTACGATTACGTTGGCAATCGGCTGCACAGCGGTGCGGGATCAGGTAGTCAGCGCAGTCAGAGCGGGCAGCAGGGCGCTGTGTTCTATTCTGCACAAACTTTTAATTGTTCAGCGTGGTAACAATGCATTTTCATGGCTTAATGCGTGCGCACTGTACCGTCGACCCATGCCGGGCGGCGGGCGGGAGAAAAACAATTGAAACAATTCCATTGAGTCGTCGTGAGTTTCGATTGCGATTACTATTTGTTGATGCGGCTGTTTGGTTGGTTGTTCGTATTGTTGTTGTTGTTATACTCATTGTTGTTGTAATTATTTATATTGTAGTCTAGAATAGCAGTCATTGATCTGGCGAGCATTTGTGTTGGCTGGTGCGTGTTGCAAAAGAGAACTAAACGCTTGAACAGTGGAACACATAGAAAAAAAAACAGGTAGAAAAATGTCAGTTCTTTTATTCTTTTATTCTTTCATTGCATTCAATCATTACAATTCATTTCATTTGCTTTTATTCTTTGTTGTGGTATAGAGCTTTGAAAAATGAGATCAATGAGTACAATGTAACAGCCTTAGTCCTTTCAGTGTCCTTTTAAGTAGTTAAAAGAATATGAAGATTTTGATTTTTGTCTAAGATTGTTTTGGTAAACTTAACTATTTTTGGGTTTCATTTGAGTGCTTTTCTGTATTTTTTACTCTGGCATCTTTCCACTTCTTTGCGCGTTTTTAGTTCGTTTAGGAATTTTCTTGCACTTTACTCTGAGCGTTGCAAAGACATTTACATGGTAAAACATGGGCCAAATGACTTAACCCTCTAGTTCCCAAGTTTTTAATCTTGTTAAAAAAATTACCAGTGAGAGTTTTGTGGTGGAGAAGTAATGTTTGTTCGGGGAAAAAAATTTCATGTCAATAGGAGGCGTGATAGAGGGTGTAGAAAGTAGCAGGCCTAGAGGCCTGCTTGGGAAACAAAGCCAAAAAATCCCATATGCAATTCTTTTTTTTAAATGAATTTAAATTTTTAATTTTTTTTAATATATGTAAACATTAATAACGGGTAACAATTTCAGTTCATACGCAAAATAGACAATAAATAAAAAAGGGTGGGGGTAAGGCGAGGGGTAGTTTATACACCCCGTTTGAGGGTGTATAAACTAGGAAAACTTAAAAAATCAGTATAGGTATATATATACCGCAGTTCTTATTTTTTTTAATGCCGTGTTATCTTTTCACGCAGATGTCGATAAATCTACTCCATGAAATAAAGGACTAGGGGAGACTAGGTCTCTCATCTACCACCACGGACTACGCCTTAGTATAAATTTTTGCAGTGACTTGATCTTTTTTACATTGCGGTGTATCAAAATTTTGGTTCAAATAGAAAAATAATGCTTAAATAGCGAAAAAATATCATCGTTGACAGTTAATTATTTACGCGTTTCATCCCAAGCAGGCCTACAGACACTCTGGGGTTTTGGTTAGGTAGGAGGAGTGTAACAACTTTTTTCATATTTTTTTTAATTTTCTCAAAGAACCCATTAACAGCTACTCATCAATATTTTTTTTAGTTTTATTGAGGCTCACAATTTATTTAAAAAAATTTTTGTTTCTCACACAATTTCAAAAATAAAACTGTGCGTGAAATTTACCCTCAAAAATTCAGACATGGGGGGGACCTACAAAGCGACTTTCTATAGGTATACCTAGTTGAGATCCACCAGCCGTTTGGCTGGATTGGCTCTAGTTTAAGAGAAATCTGACTTTAAAAATTGCCCATTTTAGTCGAGTTCGTCGCTTAAGTCTTCGAACGTTTAAATGCTAATAGGTCCTAAATCGTTCCGAATATTGCTTTACTGTCTTCGGCAAGTTTGTAGATATTTTAGCGACCAACAAATTTGCTTAAGACACCAATCCAAAAAAATAAAAACAAAAGTGTATTGCGATATGTGCATTTTTTTGCGCAGCGCAACGTGGCGTATGAGTGTTATTTAACTATACATTTAATTATTGCAATTACACAGTTTGAATGTATTTTTTTGAATTGGTGTCTTAAGAAAATTTGTTGGTCGTTAAAATATCTACAAACTTGCCGAAGACAGTAAAGCGATATTCGGAACGATTTAGGACCTATTAGCATTTAAATGTTCGAAGACTTAAGCGACGAACTCGACTAAAATGAGCAAACTTCAAAGTCGGATTTCTCTTAAACTAGAGCCAATCCAGCCAAACGGCTGATGGATCTCAACTCAGTATACCTATAGAAAAGTCGCTCAGTATGTCCCCCCCATGTCTGAATTTTCGACTTGCACAGTGTAATTATTTCTTTACTTTGTCACAAAACTTCAAGTTTGTCTTACAATTACTGCCGTTGTGTATATGGCAGCGTTAACTGACTACATTTATTTCATAAAATGGAGATTTCTCTTCCCATACGTGTAAAATCAGCTAGAAAAATCATAAGGTGTAATTTACAGAATTTTTTTAAGCTTAGGATGTCTATAGGCCTTCTTGGGAACTAGAGGGTTAAGTATATTCGAAACAACTACCTAACCTATCCTATCTACCGATCTGGACAGAAAGTAAGATCTTTTTTACAAAGTGAACTAAAACAATTCAAGTGGAAAATCTAGTAGATCTGTGGCCATCAGTCTAACGGATTCTGACCATCTAAAAACCCCTCCTTGGTCGGGAATTTGCTGCACTCAGTGGATCTCTTTTCATCCCCATGAAGTTCGTGATTATCCGGAGGTCTATCGTAATCAACGATCTCCCTCCTGTTCACTACGTCAGGCATTTCTTTAATAGATTGCTGGACTTATGGTTATAAATCGTTCTCTTTTATAAAAGACTAGCAGGGCCCCGCGGCTTTGTACGCACATTTGTAGTTAATGGACCCAATAAATCAAGTTTCTTCTTCACAACACTGTATAGGCGGTACCACGCCCATTTTATGCAGTGCCCAATCCATTCCTCCAGTCGAAGGGTGTAACCCAGTTTCATTGATGTGCGACTCACAGTTCCAAAGTTACGCAGAAAATTTGAGTCACAAAAAATTTTCCATGCCCCTTGATCAACGCCCATAAAACTTTACCAGTAGAATGACACATCTATGAGACGATGGTATACAAAATTTCAATGCTGTCTGACTTATAGTTCCGAAGATATTCCATATTAAAAATTTAGGTTGTATGGAAGGTACCACGCCCACCTGTCAGGTCGTATTCGCACTATGTGGCTTACCGATATTTAGTCAAGACGAATATTTCGTGAAAGATTCAGCTCAGTCGGCCGTCTAGTTTTCGAGTTTTAGTGTCGTGTGTCCAACAAACAAACAGACATTTATTTTTATATATTTTTTCTATTTTTCTATCTATGGCAGTGTTGCCAGATCAGGAGATTTCCTCCTAGATTTAGGAGATTCTTGGCCTTTTAGGAGAATTTTTAGGAGGAAGAATTCTTTAGGAGAAAGTTTAGGAGATTTATATTTTATGTTAGGGGATTTTTCCGATCCTTAGTGGATTTTTAGGAGATATTTGAATAACGAAGTATGATTACTGAACACTGGCTTTTATTTTTTTTTTGGCAACTATTTTAATAGTCAACTATTTTAATGTGTTACAAATTTGTAAGCTCGTTCTATCTCGTTCTCACTTATTTCTGTTACAATGAAATCCCGGCAAAAATTGCACTTTTTATTTAATTCATTTGTTATATGCTTTGTTTTTGTTAAGTTTTTGTTGTTAAGCTGAAGATGAATAAAAAAAGGCTGCATTAAAAAAATTATATGTATATATTTTAATTTTTTTATGAGAAGTTTTATTCCTTTAAAACGACGCAAATTATAAAACAACTTTAAGAGATTTTTTTAACTTTTGGGAGGAAGTTTCGGTATTTTTGTTTAAGAGGAAAGTAATATTGTTTAGGGGAAAGTAATATCAGCTATCTGGCAACACTGATCTATGGGTACGTTAGGTTAGGTTATGGTAGCTGCCTCTGTAAGAAACACACTCGGAGGCGTTTCACCAGCCCGAGGTAGGATTCGAACCTAGGATCTAGGAATGAGAACTCAGCGCGCTAACCGCTGGACTTTTGGGGCTGGCTACCAGTAATTCCCTCGACAATCTTAAACCACGCACGGAGTCTTTTTAAGTTAGAGTGCCTCGGTGCCATTCCATCATTCACTGTTCACTAAAATCCTTGGACTTACTTACTTAACAGGCTATAACAACTCGTTACTGCTCTACTTCCTGCCGCAAAGATCTCTCCAGTCGTCTCTGCTTTGCGCGTGTGTTCTTCAGTTGGTCACCACAAAGGATGATATAGTCTCCTCAACTTGATCCTTCCACCTACGATACGGTCTTCCTCTTCGCCGTGGACCTCTAACTTCTGCGTCGAACACCTTTTACTGTCGGAACTTCATGGTCCGTACGGGAGACATGGCTAAGCCAACAAAGCCAATGGATATTAATTCGCATATTATTTGAAGTGGTTAGTTCAACTTTTGGAGAAAAGTCTGACTCCTTCTTAGCTAAGCCAGTTTTTATCTGTTTTAACTCACAGAAGAAAAAAGTTTAGGGAACTAGTTTTAGGTTTGACAAGCCGATTTCTGTTTAAGTACGTGTTTTTTCAGTCTATTTTAGTAATCTAGCACCTCAGTATAAATTTAATGGCGTATTTATTTGCCCACATCTCTGGAAGAATAACCTTTGGCCTCATAACACGTGCGACAAAAATTAAAAAATTGTTTCACACCGAAAAAAATCCATATGGGCGTGAAACTAGAGACCAAACATAGTAATACTGCGTACTCAGTTTTTCATTTCTACATCCTTTGTCATTTCAAAAGGACCTCAAAATTTTGAAGGGGAGAAAAATTAAAAAAAATATAAAAAACCTCGTTAGAAAATGGCGATATGTATATCAAATGAAAGAGGAAATGCTCAAAAATTTAAATAAAATTGATTTTTTATCGATTTGTAAAAAAAGGATATAAAAAAGGTCCTTTGAAAATTTTAATCCTTTATATCCTTGAAAATTGATGTAGGATTTCCTTGAAAAGTACGTATGTTATAACTCAAAATCTCTTTGATCACGTGTCAAAATTTCATTATTCTCGCTTCATTGATTTTGTATCTTTTTTTTATTTAAAATACGGATACTGAAATAAATTAGAATTTTTGTACTTCATTAGAATTGCAGCTTCCTCCTTTTTTTAATAACTTTCGAACTAATAAGGTTAGAGTAATAAAATTTTGACACGTGACCAAGGAGATTTTGGGTTTTAACATAGTTACTTTTCAAGAAAATTCTATTTACATTTTCAAGGATATAAAGGATTACAATTTTCAAAGGATCTTTTTCATATCCTATTTTTACAAATAGATAAAAAATTAATCTTATTTAAATTCCTGAGCCTGAGATATACATATCGCCATATTCTAACGAGGTTAATTATTTTTTATATTTTTTTTATTTTTTATCCCCTTCAAAATTTTGAAGTCCTTTTAAAAGAACAAAGGATGTAGAAATGAAAAACTGAGTACGCAGTGTTACTATGTTTGGTCTCTAGTTTCACGCACATATGGATTTTTCCCGGTGTGAAAAATGCTGTCGCACGGTGTAATGGGTCTATTTTTTTGTAAGGATAGGTTTTTAAGATAGATTGTAAACGATACTAAAACATTTTCCACCACAAAAACCAAGAAACCAGATATCTCTAACTTAAGTATCAATTTTTTGCCAGGTCGTTAAGTTTTTTTGCTTAAAGAAATAAAATACCATCTCATTATCTCTCAAAAAAAAGTTTTTATTCACATTACAATCTATCTTTTCTATCATAAATTCCAACTAAATGAAACCACAAGCATTCTATGGCACATTTAAAATCTACAAATAACGTTGAACATCAATGAAATGCACATAAAACGGCGATAAAATTGCAAACCATCAACCGAACGCCGCAATCAATTTGCGATTATCAGCAAAATGTATGCAAGTTAAACGACAAAGAGGTGTTAAACGCTGATGTGACATATGCGCCAATCGCACCTGCAACACACACACACACACACACACTCACACTCACACATATACCTCACACACATACACTCACATTCAGATCATTAAGCGGCCTCGGTGCGCGCGTGCAGACGATTGAATCGCATTGATGTTGAATTTATGATGACACCAAATGAGGCAAAGCACATGATTGCAATGTGACGTGAAACGCACCAAACTGCTGATGATGATTTTATTTGATATTTGATGCTGATTTAAATGCTGATAAAGGCATCTGTTGGCGACAATTTCGATTTTTACGAGTTGCTAATGAGCAAAGGAATAACACTGTTAACGAGTTGTTGTTGTTGTTAAGGGTACTTTGATGCATGCATGTTTGTTAAAAGGTGCTTGTTGTTGTTATTGTTGTTATTGTTGTTAAGTTAAATGTGCTGTGCTTAGCCATTAGTGTTATTAAAAATGCTGCAGCATACGATTTGCATGAAGTCTGTAGTCTGCTTTTAGGCGCTGAGCAGGTAGAAAATGTTGTGAGCAGCGCATGTTGTGCGCTGAAAATGAAGACTAATGTGCGCCATGTTGCGTACTTTGCACTGTGTCGAGTGACTCTGAATGCAGCAGAGACAAATAAATTTTCTAGCCCAGTTAATGCTGACAACAGTTTCCTCTAATTTGCGTTGGTAACAAAAAATGCAAAAATTCTGAAAATGCAAATAAAACAAAATGCAAGGAAAAAGCAGCTAAATGAAAATGTAATTTATGTAGATGCGCAAAATGGTTACACTAAAAGAATTTTCAGAACTCAAAACCAGTGGCACTCACATTTTTTTATATATTTTAAAAACATTTTTCTTTTTGCTTTTAATAAATTCTTTTACTACTCAAATTTGTTTCTGATAGTCAAAATTAATTAAAATAATATTGTGAAATATTTCAACGTATTATTGAAGTTCTTTCGTTCACAATCTGAAAATTTTACAGAAATTCGCTGTGCCAAAAGGCATTTTCGCAAAGCTTAATTGTTGCTTTCGTGAGTCTTTAATTTATACAGTTTCATTAAAATTATTTTCAAAAGAAATACTAAGCGTATTATGGGCAATACCATATAAGGCAGCCATAATTGAATATTTGTGATTAAAATACAATTTGAAAATTATATTTGCCGCATTCGTTTGGGGTTGAGTTGAAAATGTTGCTAGATAATGGACAAATATTGAATTGAATTACAAAATTCTAAATTGAATATGGCATAATGAAAAATATTCACAAATAATAACAATTTGCAAAATATACAATACACAATTAATAAAGTACACGCACACACACATGCACAATCAGTAATTCTGGTGATAATAATAGCTGAAATGATGAACATGGCCAATGCAGCATTTCGTTTCGTTTCGGATTGAAATGCGATACGGTTAAATGCCATCAACAGTTGCGGCAATGTAGCTGCCATAATTGCTGGAATAATGTTTATGAGAATACTGCAACATAAACTTGCTTTATGCTCAAGCGACAGAATCTAGAGATGGGCGACAGATTGAGCAAAAATTTGTTTACAAGTTGAAGGTATGAAACTTTTGAGAATCTAAATAGTTATGTTATAGACTACTTCTTCAAATCTAGGAAAGAAATTCAATCAATGAACATGGTTGTTCGTGGATGTGGTTGTGTACATATTAGACTTTAAGATATATATTTAAAAAAAAACTATTGGAAATTTGCAAGGATATTCAAGGATAAAGTTTTAAAAGGACATTTTCAATACCTCTTCGTCCTTTTGCACCAAAACATTAAATTTTCTAATATTCTAAGGATTTTTCTCTTTCATTTGATACCCATATTGTTATTCTACAATGCGCTCAATTTTTAAAATAATTTTTTGAAATAAACATGTCCTTGAAATTTCAAAGTCCTTTAAAAAAAAATCCTGACGTCAGAGAGAAAAAGTAAAAACGCAGTTTTACTACATTTGTGTGCACATGGGTGTGTACATTTTTTCGTGTGTTTTGAAATTTTTTGATTTTTGTCGCACGGTGTAATCCCTAAAGCAACAAAAAGCAAAGAGATGAAAAATTCTTAGCATGAATATATCAGTGTTTCTAATAGACCTCTTATGGATCAGTATGGTTCTAAAACCAGAAACTATAGCAGCCTTTCATTCGCATCCTTTTAAATAGTAGATCCACACAGCTTTCCCGTTTTTGAAATGTGTATGCAACATTATTTTTTTCCAACATGTGTGGGAAGGTGTTGTAGGAGGACCTCATGCAATTCTTGTAATTCTCTTCATGTGGATAGCGATAGAAGTAGACCAGCGTTTCGCCAGCATTAGCTGGGATTCGAACCTAGGGCCTCTGGTATGAGAATTCGGCCCGCTCCCCGCTGGACTATAGAGGCCGGCTAAGTCCAGCTTTTCATAAATGGGTCAGTTTCGTTGCTATCTCGACGGAAGGTACAGAAAATCTACGGGCACATGTTATCCTCAGCGTTTCTAAAAGCAGAAATTTGGTGCCCGTGAACGTAGCCGGTGGCATATTTGGAAAAGTGTTGAACCGAAACAAGCCTATTTGATCTTCTGTTTACGAATCTTTACTCAGTGTTGCCAGATACCTGAAATTACTTTCCCCTAAATCTTAAAAAAATACCGAAACTTCCTCCCAAAAGCTAAAAAAATCTCCTAAAATTGTTTTATAATTTGCGTCGTTTTAAAGGAGTAAAACTTCTCAAAAAAAATTTAAATATATAGGTACATATAATTTTTTTAATGCAGCCTTTTTTACTCATCTTCAGCTTAACAACAAAAACTTAACAAAAACAAAGCATATAACAAATGAATTAAATAAAAAGTGCAATTTTTGGCGGGATTTCATTGTAACAGAAATAAGTGAGAACGAGATAGAACGAACTTACATTTTGTAAGCTTACAAATTTTCAACACATTAAAATAGTTGACTATTAAAATAGTTGCCAAAATACGAGTATGTTTTGTTGCCAGTGTTCAGTAATCATACTTCGTTATTCAAAAATCTCCTAAAAGTCCACTAAGGATCGGAAAAATCCCCTAACATAAAATATAAATCTCGTAAACTTTCTCCTAAACAATTCTTCCTCCTAAAAATTCTCCTAAAAAGCCAAAAATCTCCTAAATCTAGGAGGAAATCTCCTAATCTGGCAACACTGTCTTTATTTTGGTTACTCAAGGTTAATATTTTCAATGTTCTTCTTCTCTCTCAAGCAATACTCTGGAACTTGTATTGACCTCAAAGTTCCTGTGTTTAAAACCTTCATCTGTCTCTTTTTTCTCCTTTTCTTTAAAGAGAAAAAGGAGGTTGGGAAATTCTTAGTTCAAAGCATACAAGTTTGCTTCTTCAAGTCTAATATCAGTCAAGAAATTTTTTTACCTCAAAATTCAGGTCCTGAAAATGAAATTCTGGCCTTCAAAATCGTCCAAGCAATACTCCAGAAATTTACTCAACCAATTTCAGTGACTTCTTCTTATGTTAAAGTTCTCCTACCCTCTCTTGCTTCTCCTTCTCTCTTGTGCTGTGTGGGTTTAGATACCTTTTGGACCTCCAACTCTAGTGGCCTCTTTTGCCTTCAAGTTCTTCAAAATCAAATTCTTGCTTTCAAAATCGTTCTATATTCATTCTACGTTCATTCAAGCAATACTCAAGAAAATTACTCAACCAATTTCAGTGACTTCTACTTGAGTTACTTTTTTTTGTTCTAAAGTTCTCCTACCCTCTCTTTCTTGTGCTTCTCTCTTTCTTTTTAATTGGGGCTTTTTTATCTTCAAGTTTTGCTCTCTCTTAAACGGCAATGACGAATTTCAGTGACCTCAAGGGTTTTGTATTCAAGTTCTTCTTTCACCTCAAGCTTCTCTCTCTTCTTCTTCTCATCTAAGCAGTGAGGGTTTGAAAAACACCTGAATCACACCTGTTGGATCTTTGGCTCTAGTGACTCTTACACACTGTCTCTTCTCTCTCTTCTAGTCCTTTTGTCTTAAGAAATAGTCACAAAAATGCAGTGATAGTTTAAGTTCATCTCATCTTCTTTCTTTTCCTTCAATCTTGTGTGTAGAGAGTTTAAAATGCTCTTAATTCAAATCAATGGTTTTGGATTCCTTCAATCTGTAGTCTCCCTTACGAAATCTTACAGTCTTAGACAGTAAAACTGGCCCATTTAAATCTCGATTCTGAGAGTAAAAATTTCATATAAAACACATAAAATTATTTCAGTTGAACTAATGTTTAAGAATAAAATCAAACTCAAGTAATAACATAGAATTTTTATTTTCTAAAAAACTTTCAAATATTTTGCCCAAAAATAATGAAATTGCTACCAAATTAGTTTATTTCTTTTTTCAATTAAGTTGAAAAAAATCCACTTGAATGTATCGATTTGGCGACCATCTCTAATTGCCGCCGACTGGCTTCGACTGTCCACCCGATTGTTACACACATACACACACACACATTTATTCGGCTGCACTTTGCAAATTCAAATTAATTGCAACTTGCACAGATAATTAGAGGCAACGCAACCAAAGCTGTTGCCCTCTTGTGCCAATTTATGGCCTAATGATGAATTGACAATGCGCAAATACGCAACAACAACAACAACAACTATAATGCTGCTCTTCGCCAAGTCAGCACAATGCGGCAGGGCAATTAAAATTGCACTCGCCAATGGCAATGAATTGAATTTGCAATTGAAATTTGCCAATTTCCAATGTAAATGCGACAACTCAAAATTGAATTCAATAGTAAATACGAAATTTCGAGCAATGGACAACAAATGCGTAGAAAAAGCTGCTTCAGATAAAAATATTTTAAATATTTTACATCATTTTCTCGCGTGGCGTTTGGTCAGTGAGAAGCAGCATGAATTTAATGCCTCAACAACAACAACAACCCTCAGTACCCTCAGTGTACAAGTGTCGCAGTGTTGCCAGATCAGGAGATTTCCTCCTAGATTTAGGAGATTCTTGTTCTTTTAGGAGATTTTTTCGGAGGAAGAATTGTTTAGGAGAAAGCTTAGGAGATTTATATTTTATGTTAGGGGATTTTTCGGATCCTTTGTCACTTTTTGTTTAATTCATTTGTTATATGGGGCATTTCACGTCAAGCGGACAACCCAAAAAAAGTGAGGTCATGAATTTTGTTTATATTCTGGTCAGTTATACTTCTAGTAGACATTTTAGTGTAAAAATCCATTATTTTCAGCTATGTGTATGTACTGTATGTGCTCTAAGTCTTAAACGGTTGGAGATCACGTTTTAATTTTTTTGTGGAGAATGAGTACATTTGAAGCTTTAATTTACGTTAAAATAATTAAAAAAAAAGTGTCGAAGTTACTCAAATATCGATTTCAAATTTTCACTTCCGGTTTACTATACGTAAAAAAAATTAAAATTTTGAATTCGACAAAAACAAAAAAACAACACCTTTTTTACTATCACAAACAATACTTTTTAGTTTTTTTTACAAATTAATTGATACAGATAATAAGCATCCAAAAATTCATGACTTTAAGTTTAGTCAATTTTTAGAAGCTCGTAACTCAGCAAAAAAACATTATACGAAAAAAAAATTGGGTGTACACATCCACGTCTACTACAATAGAAGTATAACTGACCAGAATATAAACAAAATTCATTTTTTTTGGATGTCCGCTTGACGTGAAATGCCCCATATATTTTGTTTTTGTAAACTTTTGTTCTTAAGCTGAAGATGAATAAAATAGGCTGCATTAAAAAAAATTACATGTGTATATTTTTATTTTTTATGAGAAGTTTAATTCCTTTAAAATGACGCAAATTATAAAAAAGTTTAGGAGATTTTTTTAACTTTTGGTAGGAAATTTCAGTATTTTTTAAAGATTTAGGAGAAAGTCATTTCAGGTATCTGGCAACACTGAAGTGTCGAGCGAAAGATGCTCACAACTTGAGCAAACACGCAGCGGCTGTGTTGTTGTTGCGGTGCCTGAGCCAGGGAGAATATTTTTCAATAAGGCGAAATAACAAATTTCTTGCTCGTAAATTCAATTTTCTCCTCAATTGAATGTCACACATTACAAATTGTGTTTATCCATTGGGTTCGTGTGCAAATAGAGGAATGCGATGCGCTGCGCTGCGCTCTGCTGCGATTCGCTGCCTTTGGGTGGCGGAAGGGGGTGGCGTGGGACAGCTGTCACTGCAGACTGCAAGCACGAGCAATGGGAGTGGGCAGTGAAAAGAAGAACAGCACAAACTAGAAAACCAGCTGGAGCGACGCAACGGGCGAAACGCAAAAGACAAAGCCAACGGAAGCTCGACTGCGGCACTAAAAACCATGGGGACAAAATGGAAAAAAGGCGAACAGAAAAAACAATAGAGACAATGACAAGAGTAAACAAAGGCACAAACAAATATCACTGTGTCTGTCTGTCTGTGTGTCTGTCTGTGTGTGTGTTTGTGGAAATAAACACAGTGACACTCGCAGCGGATACACTTGCCAGGTGCGGATAGAGCGCGGCGAGCGGGAGTGTATCGCAAGGGGGCGGAGGGGGCTCGTGTGTATGGTGAACGCACTGAGCACACAATAAACAACCAGAAAACCAATACAAACAGAAGCGTTAAGCAAACGGAAACGGAAATGCGATGCAATGTGATGCTGTGAGCTGTTGTAGCGCTATCATATAGAATAAGTTTTTGTTGTTGTTGTTGTTATTGGAGTTTGGCAAAAGAACAGAGGGGTAGGGGGGTTACATACAGCCGGATGACATTAAAAAAATATGAGCAAACACTGTGCGCTCTTAAATCTAAATATTTCATACAATTTGATCCTCTGAGAGGCTAAGGGATTCAGAAAAAAAATTAGCAAACACTGTGCGCTCTTAAATCTAAATATTTCATATATTTTAACCTCTTAGAGACTAAGGGATTCAGAAAAAAATCGCACAGCGTGTCCTGTCCATGATTCAGAGACAAACTCTAGACACTCTCTTCTAAAAAATTGTTTGACGCTGATGAATTAGTTGAAATAATTTCATTCGAAATTTGAAGAAGTAGTGAAAAACTATCATAGATGTCCCAGTTGAACAGTTAAAACCCAAAAACATTAATTTCAAATATAACTTTATTACACCATTTTGAGCACAGCTGATGGGTTCTAGATGAGTTTGAAGAGCTGTTGAGGCACCTGAAGTCATCAGCAAGTTTAAAGTTTTGGGTCTAGAGAAAGAAAACCAGCAGAATTGTGAAACTGCTTGCAATCTTCGGTCGTTAAAAAGCCAAAAATCATAAATGAAAGTTCATTCTGAAAGTAATGAATCGGTGGTGAGTATTCACTCAGCATTGACTTGAAACAAGTTTGTTGTTTGTTGGTGCAGGTGTAGATACTTTTCCTCTATTTGCCTTTTCAAAGGACAAAGAAAAGATCCCAACTAATCATTTATATTACCCAATCATTTTAAAAGGATCTTCTTGGATTCTTAATCTGCATTGGATCCACCCATCGGTCGGAATGGTGAATGAATAAACTAATTGACGTAGATATATCGTTATCGATGAATCAAGTATTGAAGGTGAAGGTTCAACTTAAATTAAAGCGATGAATGAAGCTTTGGATGGTCAGAATTAAAACGAATAAACTAAAATCGTTTGTCATCAATCAATCATCAATCATCTTCACCATATTTGACTCATTGATGACATAAAGATGATTGATGATGACCTCAGTCATCGCTTCAAACAAAGTTAAAATGATCCTCTTCCATATTTGACTCATTGATGACATAAACATGATTGATGATGACCTCAGTCATCGCTCCAAACAAAGTTAAAAAGATCCTCTTCCATATTTGACTCATTGATGACATAAAGATGATTGATGATGATCTCGGTCATCGCTTCAAACAAAGTTAAAATGATCCTCTTCCATATTTGACTCATTGATGACATAAAGATGATTGATGATGACCTCAGTCATCGCTTCAAACAAAGTTAAAAAGATCCTCTTCCATATTTGACTCATTGATGACATAAAGATGATTGATGATGCCTCAGTCATCGCTTCAAACAAAGTTAAATTGATCCTCTTCCATATTTGACTCATTGATGACATAAATATGATTGATGATGACCTCAGTCATTGCTTCAAACAAAGTTAAAATGATCCTCTTCCATATTTGACTCATTGATGACATAAACATGATTGATGATGACCTCAGTCATCGCTTCAAACAAAGTTAAAATGATCCTCTTCCATATTTGACTCATTGATGACATAAAGATGATTGATGATGACCTCAGTCATCGCTTCAAACAAAGTTAAAATGATCCTCTTCCATATTTCACTCATTGATGACATAAAGATGATTGATGATGACCTCAGTCATCGCTTCAAACAAAGTTAAAATGATCCTCTTCCATATTTGACTCATTGATGACATAAAGATGATTGATGATGACCTCAGTCATCGCTTCAAACAAAGTTAAAATGATCTTCTTCCATATTTGACTCATTGATGACATAAAGATGATTGATGATGACCTCAGTCATCGCTTCAAACAAAGTTAAAATGATCCTCTTCCATATTTGACTCATTGATGACATAAACATGATTGATGATGACCTCAGTCATCGCTCCAAACAAAGTTAAAAAGATCCTCTTCCATATTTGACTCATTGATGACATAAAGATGATTGATGATGATCTCGGTCATCGCTTCAAACAAAGTTAAAATGATCTTCTTCCATATTTGACTCATTGATGACATAAAGATGATTGATGATGACCTCAGTCATCGCTTCAAACAAAGTTAAAATGATCCTCTTCCATATTTGACTCATTGATGACATAAACATGATTGATGATGACCTCAGTCATCGCTCCAAACAAAGTTAAAAAGATCCTCTTCCATATTTGACTCATTGATGACATAAAGATGATTGATGATGATCTCGGTCATCGCTTCAAACAAAGTTAAAATGATCCTCTTCCATATTTGACTCATTGATGACATAAAGATGATTGATGATGACCTCAGCCATCGCTTCAAATAAAGTTAAAATGATCCTCTTCCATATTTGACTCATTGATGACATAAAGATGATTGATGATGACCTCAGTCATCGCTTCAAACAAAGTTAAAATGATCCTCTTGAATATTTGACTCATTGATGACATAAAGATGATTGATGATGACCTCAGTCAACAAAGTTAAAATGATCCTCTTCCATATTTGACTCATTGATGACATAAAGATTATTGATGATGACCTCAGTCATCGCTTCAAACAAAGTTAAAATTATCCTCTTCCATATTTGACTCATTGATGACATAAAGATGATTGATGATGACCTCAGTCATCGTTTCAAACAAAGTTAAAATGATCCTCTTCCATATTTGACTCATTGATGACATAAATATGATTGATGATGACCTCAGTCATTGCTTCAAACAAAGTTAAAATGATCCTCTTCCATATTTGACTCATTGATGACATAAAGATGATTGATGATGACCTCAGTCATCGCTTCAAACAAAGTTAAAATGATCCTCTTCCATATTTGACTCATTGATGACATAAAGATGATTGATGATGACCTCAGTCATCGTTTCAAACAAAGTTAAAATGATCCTCTTCCATATTTGACTCATTGATGACATAAATATGATTGATGATGACCTCAGTCATCGCTTCAAACAAAGTTAAAATGATCCTCTTCCATATTTGACTCATTGATGACATAAAGATGATTGATGATTGATTGATGACAAACGATTTTAGTTTATACGTTTTTCTTCTGACCATCCAAAGCTTCATTCATCGCTTTAATTTACGTTGAAACTCCCCTTTCAATATTTGATTCATGGATAACGATATATCTACGTCAATTAGTTTATTCATTCACCATTCCGATCAAGACTCCCACTCACAAAAGATGCTCTGTTCCTACTTTTTGTTCTTCTTGTGCTCATTTGTCCTTCCTTCAATCAAATTAAAGACGATCATCTTGAAAGTTAATTGATGAAAGTTAATTGAAAGTCAATCAATGAAAGTTAATTGAAATTAAGTTATAACGAAAGTTAAATGATCATCTTCCATCTTTTATTCGTTGATTCTTTCATTCATTGATTCATTCATCTTTGATTCATTGGCGATATACATCCATATTCATAAATATTCATCCACTGTTCCGATCAACAAACGATCTTCAGTATTTGATTTATTGATTCTTTGATTTATTGATTGATTCATTGATTCATTAATTGATTCCTCTTTTATCATTGGCGATATACATCACTATTTATATATCTTCGGTGTTTGATTCATTGATTCTTTAATTTATAGATTGATTCATTGATTCTTTGACTCATTGATTCATTTATCTTTGATTCATTGGCAATATACAACCATATTCATATTTATTCATCCACTGTTTCGATCAAGAAAAGATCTTCAGTTCGTCTTTTCGTTCATCCTCCGGCAATTCAAAGCTTCATCTATCGTTTTAATTAAAATTGGCAAAATTGCTGTCTTTCTTATTTGATTCAGTGGAGGATGACGATATAAGCCCATTGGTTTGGCATCCACCGTTTCGATCAACAGTCCCACTCAAAAAAGATTTTCGTCTTTTTGTTCTTCGTCTGCCCATCCAAAGCTTCATACATCGCTTTAATCAAAACTAAATAATCACATTCCATATTTGATTCATTGATGGCAATATGCATCCATATACATCCATATTTATATATATTCATCCACTGTTCCGATCAACAAATGATCTTCGATTCGTCTTTTCGTTCTTCCTTCGCCCATCCAAAGCTTCATCCATCGTTTTAATCAAAATTGTTGTCTTTCTGATTTGATTTAGTGATGACAATATATGTTCTTTGGTTTATTCATCCACGGTTCCGATCAACACTCCCACTCAAAAAATTTTTTCGTTTTTTTTGTCTTCTTCTGCAAAGTCAAATGATCATATTCCATATTTGAATCATTGATGAAGACATAGATTCATTGGTTTATTCATCCACTGTTCCTATCAGCACTTTTCGTTTCTCTTCTGCTCATTCTTTTTTCCTTCATCAACAGATATAATGAAAGTTTAAATGAACACCTTCCATCTTTGATTCATTGGCAATATACATCCATATTCATATATATTCATCCACTGTTCATCAACAAACGATCTTCGGTTCGTCTTTTCGTTCTTCCTCCGGCAATTCAAAGCTTCATCCATCGTTTTAATTAAAACGGTTAAAATTGTTGTCTTTCTTATTTGATTCAGTGGAGGATGACGATATATGCCCATTGGTTTGTGCATCCACCGTTTCGATCAACAGTCCCCCTCAAAAAATATTTACGTCGCAGAATCTTTCTGCATTCATAAAACTTATTCATTCATCTTCCTAATCACCTTAAAACGATCATCTTCTCTTTTATTCCTTCATGAGTTACCCAAGTCGAGATTTTTGCAACAGAGTTCCAAAAACTCGACAATTGACTCACAGTCCCAGAAACTACTAACGATAGTTAAAAAAAATAGAGGGGTCCAAATGGGTCATGCCAACAGCAACACAAATATCTCTGCACTATAGGTGAAGCATTCTGACGCAGTCTATAAATCTTTTGTACTCAATCATCATTTTTTCAATGACCTCCAGCCCGATTTTTGTTAAACATTCAACAAACAACAAAACTTAAACTGATCCAAAACTTCAAAACACTTAGCCTGAGCCTTCAAAGTTTCTTTGTCGCCACGTCTCTGCGTTGCACAGTGTCGCGAGTCCATAGTAGCGAGGGACAAAAATAGAAGGAATAGTCGTACGACAATAAAATTTTGTACATATGATTTTGTTATAAAGAGAAGTTAATACACCAAAAATTACTTCAATTTCCCCACGGACACGCCCACCTCCCATACAAACCAAATACTAAGTTGACAGTATCTCGGAAACTATAGGAGCTATATTGATGAAATTTAGTACAGCAACTTATGTCATCAATATCAAAATATATACCAAAAATGGTTTTGATCAACTTACAAATACGTTTGTCATAAAAAAAGAAAATATTGAAAAAACTACAAATATCTGCGCATACTTATAAGTAAGTAAGTAATTTGAAACCCAAATAAAAAAATAATAACACCTCTTATTAAACTCAGTAGAGCATATATTTTCATGAAAAATTACAGTTTGTTAATTTGTACTGCTAGGATAATCGGTTTTAGATCATGAATTATTGGAAATTAAACCCTCTACATCTATTTTTGACAAAATTTAAAAACTCCTTTCTTCAACTTCCTCAGATATTATATATTGCAGTATATCAGAGTTTAGGTTTTCATGTTTACCTTTAATTTTCCTATTAACTGATATAAGTGGTTCTTCAGACATTAACAAGTTTTGCCTCTTTTCGAAAGTTGCCTTAATTCGATGGCAAGCCACCCAGTATTACCGAAGCCTTCAATCGAATCTACCTTTTTTTGTAATTTTTCTAAATCAAGTGGTGTTCGCATATTATTACAAACAAAAATGTATAGCTCAAGCGAAGCGAAGCAGTGGACGCCATGTTTTCTTGCCAACCATGCTGCAAAAAGGACCCTATTTTTGACTGTATACGTCTCTGAAAATGTTGAATTTCTTAAAAACGTGCAAGTTTATGCAGCTAAAGTCCATGGTTTCTATTAAAACATACTTTCAGCTATACCACACTGTAAAATCTCGAAGTAGTAAGAAGTAGTTTTTTTTTAAAGTTTATCTAAAGTTTAATGACACTGCACTTTTATTCCTACGAATTGATGATTCTTCAAGGAGCGGTACAAGGAATATGGAAAGCAAAACGAAAGCGGGAAAGCATCCCAAGAGTTGCAAAAATAGTATATTTATAGAATATATTTACTTAACATAAGGTTCCATGGGAAATCTTTCAATAAAAGTCCTCGAACTTACATTCAACAAATTGCAATAATTTCTACCCAAGTCACCAACCTTCACAAAGTGCAAGTTTGATGGCCTGCCATCGGTATATAAATTGATATTTTTAAAATTCGTTTTCACATTTTAGTAAATTGAGGTATTTACTTCAGTACTACAAACTTATTTTTCTACATTTACGACATTCATTTTTTTGATTTTTGTCCCTACTCGCCACGTCTCTGCGTTGCCGTAAGATCGCCAACTTCTTCGCTTGGGCCGCGCTGCCATCGTAGTTCGCTCTCTAAATGCTTGGCGTGTGTGCTGTGGCAGTGAGCGGCTCACAGGGCCTCAGTGTTGTTGACATGCGGCAGCAAGTGTTGCCAACAATTTTGCTTTGTTTCTGCCACATTTGAGTATTGTCGACGTCTCTAAAATGTTTGTTTGCTGAAGTTTTTTTTTATTTGTATTGTTTTGTATGTGTTGTGATTTTGCTAGCAATGAGAATTGTTGTCTGCTGCTGGCAGTGTTCGTCTATGCGAAAAGTTTAGCAAAATAAAAAACGCACACGCACACATGCACAAATAGCGAAAAAATGTGAACGTTGGGAAAACAATAAAAGATTCGAAGCGCGCGCAGCACATTGAGCTGAAAATTGATGCACATTATTTACAGCACTGAATTACACATTACGAGTGGGGAAAAATGTACGCTGCTGATATTGTTACTGTTGCAATTGTTGTTGTTTTTAGTACAGTTCAGTATTCGTTTATTTATTTTTACGAGCACTTTTTTACGTATCAAAATACTCGAGCGACATTATTTGATGCAGCTGCTCGATGCTCGATGCTCGCTGGTTGGCAGCGGAGCAGCTGAAGGAAAAGGAAGAAGAAGAAGCACGCTGCGGGGCCAGCCATGTCACTGTAAAACGATGCGTTGCAATGTGCGCTGTCCTTGGACATGAGTACAGCAACGAGCTGGTGTGTGTGTGTGTGTGTGTGTGTGTGTGTGTAATTTATGCCAAGTGAATTCTAATAAATAAATTTGAAACAAGCAACAAGGACAACGTCGAACGCAGCAAACGCCAAGCAGCGTGAAAACGAATGAAATTCAACAAACGACTAACAATAACAACAACATGGACAGCGCATTGCTGTCATTGGCAGCAAATACTTCAGCCAGCCAATATAAAACTACAACAATTGAACGTGTATTGATGTTCGATGTTGTTGTTTTTGCTGATTTGTGTTGTTGGCGTTATTGTGGTTGTTGTTGTTGCTGTTTGTTTATTTGTTGATGTCTCTAGCTGCCGAGCATCACTGCCACTAGTGGTTCTAAACTTTTGTATTTATAAGCGTAATAAAATTTAAAACGAATTACAATTTATCTTGTGAGCTAGAAAATTGCAGCTACAGTGGAAGGAAAACAAAAAAAGAAAAATAAATATAAAAATAAAAATAAAAAAAAGCGCAGCAACGCGCCACCGACCAAACACAATTTATGCGTTTGCAATGTGTTTTATTGTCGTGTGGTATGCGGGAAATTGAGTTGAAATTAGAACGAGATGAAAAAGAGAGAAGGAGCATAGGAGAGGAGAGTTAAAATTGATGTTCGTGTGCGTTGAAGCATACAAATTGCATATGTTGCATGCAATGTTAGCTGAATTGAGTTCAATCTGGTTGCAAAGAGCATTGTTGTTGTGCTCCAGAGTCAGAGAAATGATCTCATATTCTGATGACCAATTGGAGAGATTAATCCATGAACAATTCATCCATCCATCTTTCATTTCATTCATTGATGAAAATAAATGTCCATTTAATTACACTACTCGACAAAAAATGGGTTCATGTTGATATAGACGTGAAACTAGAGGTCATTTATAATATCCTGGCATAGTCAGTTTTTCATTTTCTGACCCAAAAACCTTCTTAAAGGACTTTAAAATTTTAAGGATATACACATTTCAAATATTTTTTAAAATATTTGCGATTATGCAATGATGAAGATATGGGTATCAAATGAAAGAGAAAAATTGTCTCCTTTTAATTAAATTTTCTATTTTGAACTTTCAGAACTTTGAAATAAGAGGAAAAAAACGTGTTTTTCGAAGATTTTTCGAAAACGCTTCTTAAGAAAATTTTTTGGTTATCAGTTTCGTGTTCAGCAGCCGAAGATTAGTCTAAAAAAGACTTTTATTTTTAGGAGCATTTTTCGAGTCGAGTAGTGTTATTCATGGTTCACCATTGCGATCAGCACTGTCACTCATCTGGTCACCTTTTCATTTTTCTTTTATATAACTTACTATTTCATATATCCAGTCAACAAATGATAGTTTTTATTCTCTTTCATTGATGATATTTTACGTTCAATTGTTTTACTATTCATTTGTTTATTCCATAGTTCAATCATTGATAAAAATAAAAGTCACTATTTCGATCAACCACTGGACTGTTCTTCTCTTCATTCTTCTTCTGTTTTACTTTCATTCTTCTTCTGTCCTACTTGTCATTCTTCATTTGTCTGATTTGTCCATCCTTCATTCATTTTAAAACTTAATCGTTCAACATTTTGATGAACCACTCATCCGTTCGTCTCTTTTTTTCTATTCTTCAATTTTTTTTTTATTCTATCTAATTTATTTGTCATTTGCTTTTTTCATTGATGAGGACCTATGCCATAATCAACCTATCATCTATCATGAAGAGACAAACACTCTTCATTCTTCTTCTGTCTTACTTTTCATTCTTCTTCTGTCTGATTCATCCAATCTTCATTCATTTTTGACGATATGCTGCCATCCGTTTAGGTTTCATTCCCCACTTTGATCAACCACTCATCTACTTTTCATTCTTTTTCTGTCTGATTTATACATCATTCAATTTATACATCATTCAATTTGGACGATATACGTCCCAGTTTGATGAACCACTCATCTCTACATCTCTTTTGTTTCCTTATATCTTATTTATTCATCCATATATCCATTCATCAGTTCCTAGCCTTTGTTTTTTTCATTGCTGAGGGTATACGTCCATTTGTTTATTCATTAATTGTTCATTAATTTATGAAAATAAACATCGATTTCTCTATTCATCGCTCACAATTTCAATCAACCTCTCAACTGTTCGTCTCTTAATTTATTTTCTGTCTAACCTATTCTCTGTTCTTCAGTTTAACAAATACGTCCATTGTTTCCATCCACTCATTCACACAAGATAATCTTTTCATCTCAACGATCTTCTTCCATTCAACATATTCATTCACCACTTCAATCAAAATTAAGTCCCAATCTCATCTATTTTTTTATTCATTCATCATTCAATAATTGGTAACGATATACGTCCATTGGTTTAGTCATCATTCACCATTTATATGAACCACTCATCTGTTCGTCTCTTCGTTCTTCTTCTAACTTTTTCTTCCAATCCAGTCACCAAGTAATAGTCGTTAATTTTTTGGGGTGGTGACGATATCAATATTTCCATCAATACTTCCATTAACATGAGGTTATCTGTTCATTTCAGCAATGTTTAAGACCTAAAAATATTCATCCAACATATTCATCCACTCCAAAAAAAGTTTAAACAGAATCTCGTTCGATTATTATTTCCTTCATCGTTTCCATAAATACTCCCATTCACAAAATATCATCACTTCATCTTTCATATTATTCATTAATAACGATATACGTGCATTTTTTTTATTCATTTAGCACTTCAATCAACACTACAACTCTTCTATTTGTCGCTTAGTTCTTCTTTCGTTCAACTTACTCATCAATATTTCCTATCCCCGTTAAACTGTTCATCTCGTACATCTATTCGTTTTTTCATTCATTACTTCGATGATAACTTCACACTCACAAATTGTAAAGAAAAAAAATCATCTTTTCGTCTTAACTAACTTCTTTTGTTCAACTTTTTCATGCAACTTTTGTATGACTTTTAAAATGATCTATTTTAGTCCTGAATGAAAATATAGGGTGTTTTTTTTAGAGGTTTGTTTTTCGAATAGAGATAAAACTGGCATTTTGTGGTCAAATCTGGCAACTCTAATGTCATTTATGTTCAGTTTGGTTTGCCATTTCATCATGAACAGGTTGACAAAAGAACAACGCTTGCAAATCGTGCAAATTTATTTCGAAAATAATGGTTCAGTTCGCGAAGTTTACCGCAAGCTCCGTCCATTTTATGGTCGACATAATCGTCCATCAGAGCAATTAATTCGGTTAACCATGGGTCGTTTTCGCACTACGTTTACTCTATGTGATAATACGCATCCGCAGAGACGTCGAACAGTGCGCACCGAAGAAACAATTGCCGCTGTAGAGCAAAATGTTGAAGAGGACCCGAATGAATCGATTCGCCACCGTGCACAGCAATTGGAGCTTTGTCCATCAACTTTATGGAAGATTTTGCGCAACATGAATGTGGATGAGTTGTGGTTCCAACAAGACGGCGCTACATGCCACACAGCGCACGTCACAATCGATTTATTGAAGGAAACATTCGATGAGCGCATAATTTCGCGGAATGGACCTGTCAATTGGCCACCAAGATCGTGTGATTTGACACCATTGGATTATTTTCTTTGGGGATATGTGAAGTCGCTCGTCTACGCCAACAAACCAGAAACGTTAGGGGACTTGGAAGCCAACATTCGTGGCGTTATTGCCGACATACGGCCCCAAATGCTCGAAAAAGTGGTTGAAAATTGGACCTGTAGAATTGGCTTTATTCGAGCCAGCCGCGGCGGCCACATGCCCGAAATCATATTTAAACATTAATGGCATAAAATTATCCTTCCAATAAAGCCAAATTGATGGACATTAAAACTATTTTCTTGTGTTTTATTTCAATTCGAAGTTCTATACCTCTAAAAAAAACACCCTATACATATAAAAATATTCCCGGTCATCAATTCCAAAAAAATATTGGAACTTTGATGAATCGGATGAGTCGGATGAGTTGGATTCAGTGGGGCATACAGGGGGCGTTTTAGGCTTCAAGCCACTCCCCAAATACAAAAATGGTTGGTACAAAATATGGTTCCGAATGGTATAGTGTTCAAAAGTTGTACACAAAATCCCCCCTCAAAATGAAATCCTGTGTGCGTCACTGGTCGGATTCATGTATTTTCCCCATTATCTGTCTTGACTTCATAAATAATAAACTTTCATGAATAATTATGTGGCTTCAACAATCTATTTCTGTTTTTTTCTATCTTATTTTCGCTTTTACTTTTTTTCATGCATCTATTTACTCACAGTGATCTATCTATGTAAATATCAATATACTTGATCTATTCACTCATGTCCAGTAATTCATTCTCGATGGTCAATTCCAAAAAGTTGTAATACTTTGATGAATCTGTACATTCTTGCTAATTGTCAGAACGCAAAAGATTCATCAATTTTTCGTCCCCATTTGTTTATACTTCCATGAATTGTTGTGTTGTGGATTCATTTGTCTATTACTTTTTTTGTTGCACATCTATTTATCTGGTTATACTTTGATGAATATATAAATTCTTCCATTAATTCTTCCATTAATTAATCTGTTCATATATTCATTAATTTTTGCGACATACCCGTATCTGGTTTTCAACACATTTAGCTGAATATATATTTTTGCGTTGTAGATTAAATTCATCTTTCTTATAGATATATCTTGTTCTGTCCTGACTGTCCATCTACTTATCTGGTCACTTATATGGTCGATTTCAATTTGATATTATTTAACCCTTTCCGGAAATTTGTACAATATATCGTACAATTTTTTCGACGATTTTTTATTTCACAGCGAACGCACTTTTTATGAAACAGCTTTTTAATTTTCATTAAGTAGGCTGTGTTGTATCATTCTGTTTAAAAATATAAATCATAATAGCCGCGGCTACACAGTATGAGTGAATTTTGTAAGCAGCTTTTTGTAAGAATTTAAAAAACCAGCAAATTACGGTACTTCTGCGGAGGAATTCTTAAATATGTAATACTTTTTGGTACCAAATAGCGAAACAATTTCAACGTTTGAATCTCAGTTGATTTATAGAACTTACTAAATTAAAAATTTTTTGCGTCTAAATATTTTTCCCGAGAAGAAAGAAATTGTACGATATATCGTACAAATGACCACAACGGTTACAAAGCTTTGTACGATATATCGTACAAATGGAAAGCAAAGGTTGCGAGTTATGTTTGCATTTTTTTAAGTTATAGGTTTGGTAACAGATTTTTTGCATTTGCTTGCCTGCCACGCCCATCTGTAAACCACGTGACTAATAAAATTCGACTATCCGGCAATTTTCGATTAAAAGTAAGAATTACTAGACGAGTTTCTGTTTTTACTGGGCAGACACAGGTTATGTAAGGTTAGACATGCGTACTTGCCACTCCCACTACGATAATAAGAATGGGCTATATTCAGTGCCTTTCTGTAAAACTGTAAGAATTTTAATTGATTCTGTGTTTTATTGAGAGGAAAAGGGCTTTGCAACAACAACAACGGTTTTATAAGGCCGAATAAATGTGAATCAATTGTTTATATATATAATTTATATAACTTTCGATCAAAATTATATCACCTTTTGATTTTTTGTTGTTTTAATTTATGTTTTCTATCAAAAAAATCAATGAATTGTTCATAAAACTTAAAAAACCGAAACCAAACATTTATGAATTTTTACTCCTTTGCGGACCATTGTACGATATATCGTACAAAATTGATGAAGCTGTAATTCTCAACCAAAATGATTTTTTTTTTTTAATTTTTTTGTATTTTATTGCTAAAATGTTCAATAAGAGTCAATATTTTGAAGGAAAAATTTTTAACTCCAGAAATGTGGAAATTTACCGGAAAGGGTTAATTAATCATTACTTAGTTAAGTTAATTTGTTAGTTAGTTAATTAGAAACAAGTAAGTGAGTTAAATAGTTAATTAGAATTTAAAAAAATTAGTCACATTTATTGATTATTTTGCTTTTTATTAGTTATTAGTTATAAGTAAAGATCGATTGAGGAAAATATTTATATTATTTATATTTATATTATTTAGTTTAGGATAGCTGCTCCTTTGCTTTTTTATATTTTGCAATCTTCGATTTTCTGTCCTTTGCATAGAGAAACAACTTTTCCGTTTTGCCTTCGAAAGTGTTTAGGGAATCGTTAGGAAATTTAATATTGAATGCACATGAAATAAATTGAAATACATTTAAATGGAGATTTAGCTGGTTTTACTTAAATCTAGTAAATATTTGGTAATAAATTATGGGTACTTACCTTGTCTTGCAATAACTCACAACTCACAAACTCGGTTTTGAATGCGTGCATGTTCACGTAATGAAAATTTTTCGTTTGACAAAAAAATATTTCATATCATTTGAAAATTTTCAAAATCTTAAAGGCAAAAAATTCAAGCATTATCGAGATTATTTCGAGAAACTGTCGCTAAAAATTTGTATCGAGAAATTGTTTGCAGGGGAATTATATTTGTGTGTCTGTCTTCATGGAGAAGCTATGTTTTGTTTTTCACTTTATTTTAAATTTAATTAATTTTTTATTTTCTGATACTCATTCTGATCTCAAAAAGAAATGTACCTCAACACAAATTACTTAAAAATACACAAATAATTACGGTGCGAATTATTTAAAAAAAATGTCTATGTATAATTATATAATGAAGTTTGAGTTTATACGATTTCTAGTTCTTCCAAAAATCGGAGTTGAATACGACTTCGTCGATTCAACGAGGATTACCAACAACTTATGTAAAATATCCTTACCCTTCTAGGGTTAAGTCAACTATTGATTTAACTATTTGTGCGTCAAAACCACACATTCTGAACCAACGATTTTAAACAAAAAAAAATCATTTAACAAAATCAAAGGCAAAATAAAATTAAAAATCCTCGCAGCAAAGTAGGACAAAGACGAATAGTTCAAATCTCATCAAAAGCATTGCAATCATGGCAAATCTCATATGAATTCACGATATGCGCAAATTCGATTTTCCTATATGCCACCAATAATGCGCACGCCAACTGAAAGCAGAGACAAGCAGCGTATGGACAGACGAACATAAGGACAGACAGACTATCGAGCGAACAGCCTGCCTGGCGTTTTCTCGCTTTGACATTGCAAGTGCGCGCAATTCCTCCCCGCTCGAGTGCAGCAACAGCAACAAATATTCCCTCTCCAACCCGCTGCTCGTTGCTGCCTGACTTTTGCCGCCAACATCAAACGTACGTCAATCACATTACATAAAATCCTTTTAAGCTGCCTGCAAAGTATGCTGGCAAATATGCAACGATTGCATTACAAATAAAATGGCAAAAATATTTTGCAACACTGATTTCTGTGTGACTGCGATGCACAGTGTTGCGAATAGTGACAAAAATGCCAAAATGCAATGTTATAACCACAAAAATCTGAGTATGAGGTTTTATTGGAAATATTTCAATTAAGAGAAATCCGAAGTTTTATAAAAAAATATTGGATAACGTAGAAGTAATGAGCTCTTCAAATACGCTCTTCCAGCGTTGAAAAAAAATTGTGTAAAAACAGCAAATTTTTGCTTTGACTTTGAGGTTGAATATTTCAAAACAAATTATGAGCAGGTCCCTTAAAGTTACTATTGTCGTAAGTTTCATATAATTTAGGTCTGGCAAGACCAACATTTTGCTGATTTCTCTCACCTCTGAGCAGTACCGTTATGATGAAAATGAAGTAAAGAAAACGAGTGAATAAAAAGTGAGTTCAAACTTTAAAAGTGATTTAAAAAAAACGATAAATATCACTTTTGAAATTTGTTGATATTTTGTTTTGACAAGTATGTACATTATGCTGTACAATTTTCAGCTGCGCACATTTGCGCGAATGGAAGTTATTGGCATTTTTCGGTGAAGACTTGAGTGCAAATTCGCGATATTTTCACAGTTTGGTTGAATGCAATCGGTCAAATAATGCTCTGCTGCTGATGGAAAAATTTGTTGAAGATAGCTTCGGAAAAACAATTACGATTACTATTATATTCGAAATAGAGGGGTTAATGGAGTTTCGACAGTACACTTTGATTTTTGTTCGTACAGACCCAAAAGTTGACAACCTAACTACTTCACTTGTATGGGAGGCGCCCTCTGGTGATGAATTTTTGAACTTTAATTAATTTTGTATTTTTTGCACTCTGGAATGTTGACGATTGTTGAAGAAATCGTTTAAATCGGTTCAGTAGTTTCCCAGATACGATGTTTCCTCGCTTACTTTACTACATTTACAAGTGTGGAGCCAGTTCCATTGAAAATTACTCGTTTTGTATGGCAGCCACCTTAATAGTTTGATATAGCGCTTAGGTGTGTATAGAAAAAACATTCGGAAGGGAAAATAAATGGGGGTCAGTCTTACATATGGTACGTCTGGGCTCAACCTGAGAGCAGCGGGAGCCCACTTTTTAAAAACGATGGTTTTGTATGGGAGCCTCATTAAAGGTTGGTGATAGGGGGTAGGTATGTTCGCAAGAAATATTCAGGAGGAAAAATTAGTGGGGGTCAGTCTAAGATTTTAACCCTCTACGAGCGACTTCTGAGCAGCTGTGGAGCAATTTATCGAAATTTTATTTTCAATCACTTTTGAAAAAAGCGCATTTTATCTATATATGTACACATTTATAAATAAATTTATATTAAAATACAAATATTTGAATGTAATGAATGTAACTTTTATGAACTAAGATAATTTTCATTGTTAATATGAAGTTTTTTCCAATCCATTTGTATGGGAGGTGGTCGAAGTTTTGGTCCGATTTCATTGAAATTTTGCACAGTAAGTTTTTTACTCATAAAATAACTGTATAATAAATTTCATTTATGTACGACCACTCCTTCTATTTTTGTCACTCTGCTATATGAACTCGCAATACTGTGCGATGTGGCGTCGTCGTTGTTGCTGAAGCCACCCGACGAGCTGTTGGGACACGCAGCCATTTGCTGCTTCCTAATGGCAGCCAGACAGCAGAGTTGCGTTGCAGCGCTTTTAACACGATTACAGTCAGCAACAGTCAACGGCAACAGCGGCTGCTATGAGAGTTGCTCGGTGGTGGACTGAGGAGGCGCAGCAGTGTGGCAACATGTGTTGCAGTCTTGCAATATTGCTACAGTTGGCATCATTTAATTTACGTTTGCAATTAAATTGACACCGAGTAGACACATTTGATTTGCAATTGCTGCTGCTAGTGATGGCTACTGTTGTTGTTGTGGTTGTTGTAGATAGTGCTAACGCTGCAGCGCTGATGTTGATTGCAACACTGGCAGCAACAACCAACGCCACAAGCTGCAGGCAGCAGGCAGAGGCAAAAATCGCAGTGACTGATATTTGTCAGTGTGTGTGTGTGTGTGTGTGTGTGTGTGTGTGTGTGATTGTATTGGCTTAATAATTTTGCCAACGTTGAGTATTTCGCAATAAACTTGCGGCTCGAATGGTCAAATGGCCAAAAGTCAATAAAATAAATTCAAATGTTTTTTCTTCTTTTCCTCTTTTTTTTTTTAGTTTTCAATGCAAATTATACACAAATACAAACATAAATATGTATGTAACCATATTCATCGATATATCGTAAAACGTTAAACCAACATTGTCAGCGGCGAATGGCTTAACGGGACTTAGTGTCGAGGCGCATAAAAAGCGTTCGATGCGTGCATTCCGCATTAATTCCGCTTAATGTCTGCAATTTGAGCAAATGTCACACGCATGTCGAAGGCGAAAATCAATGGCCCCGCCTGCTGTTGACAAACGTGTTGCAGCATAAAATAACGGGATTACGAAAATGGCAGCTGTGCTGGCAACAAGCGAACGCACATTGAACTATTTGAGTGGCACAAAAGTTTTATGTGAACAAAATGCTAGTTGCCATAATTTTGCTGCCACTATTTTTTTCTTTGATAGATAAGATTTTTTTTTTTATTTTTTTATTTTTTATATAATTTTTTAAAATAATTTTTTAATTTTTTTCCTGCATTTTGTTACTTTACCTCTGGCGTTGAAAATTTTTAGCAGCAAATTAACAACAATTTTTTCATACGCAAAAATAACTTTAACAATGCAAAATTTAATTTCAACTTCCAGGCAGGACTTTTTTTAACGAAATGACCGCCAAGTTAACCCTTTCGGTACAGCTTTTTACTGGGGAAAGTTAAAATTTTAAATTTTACGTTTTAGGCTTCTATGTGGTTATATTAGCAATATTCCATAAGAAATTTTTAAATTTTTATACTCGGACCCTGTATTTAAGAGTGTTTTTCTATGAGAGAAACCAAATCGTTGTGGCTGTAATAATTACTTAAACATAAAACTTTTTATGCATAACGAAAATTTGAATATTTCTTCATTTACTTCAGCCAAAATTTTTTTAAAAAAAGTATCTAAATTGAATGAAAACGTCAAATTAAAAAAGTTATCTAATTTTTTCTGCTTCTTCTTCCTTTACTATTTCAAGATATACCATTAAAACAACGTGTATACTTCTCTTCTCTCAACTTAATTATTCAGTTTATTAATTTCGTATTTTTCCTAAAACTTCAAACTATTCTAAGGAGCAACAAAAATATAGTATCCACAAGTTTTTTGACCTAAAACAGGCACTGAAAAGAGACTGTGCCATATGGCATAGAATAACCGAAAGGGTTAAAAATAGAGTGACAAAAAATTTGCATACACCAAAAATAAAAAAAAAAAAAAAAACTTTTATAACAACGCTGACAGCAGCAACAATTGCAACAGCCGCAACTACAGCAACAAAATTGTTAACAGCCACTGCAGCATTGGCAACTACAACAGCTGCGTTCGCAACAACAACAACAACAACAACAATGCACTACGCTGATAAATTGAAAAGTCAAATACATAAATCAAAAATTCAAAATTTTTCAACAATTTCGCAAATATTCATATACAACACACACACATACAAACTCCACTGAACGCGTGTTGTTTTTTTGTCAGAAAAAATATTAATAAATATTTTAAAACATAAATAATGGTCTGTCCAGAATGTGGCGTTGCACGCTTGCAGTTCATTACGCTCGAACTATGCAAACGTGCAACAGCAACAATGCGCACAACAGCCATTCAACGAAATTCCAAAAAAAAACAACAACAACTAAAAACAAGCAAACAAGTTTAAAAAAGGCAACAATGTGCTGCTATTTGTGGAGATATTGAAAACTTTAAATTAGCCAACATCAACAACAACTTTATGGGCAGCTAATGCAACATCGACAACAACAACAACTAACGCACATTTGCATCAAACAATGCTGACAGCTGAAATGTGAAGAATTCAGCGACGCCAAACCGTTGCCTGAGAAAACGATTGTCGTATGTGCTATGAAATTTAATGGAACATACGATATTCGTTTTCTGCAGCGACGCCAAATAGTTTGTGATGACTCATATTTGTTGATAGTTTTAGGTGATTAACGATGAATGTTTCCAGTGGCGCACACAGGATTTCATTTTGGGGAGTTTTGCGTAAAACTTTTCAGTCAAATACCATTTGAAACCATATTTTTCAACAGGAATTTTTGTGTTTGGGGGGGTTTGAACCCCCACTCGGCCTCCCTCTGTGCGCGCCACTGGACGTATCACTTATTTGGATATTAAAAAAAATTAATAAAATACTTTAAGTTATAAAAATAAAATAAATCCAAAAAATTTAAGTAAAATAAAATATAAAGATTTATAGGGTCTTCTCGTCTTTTAAAAAAATGTTAGCTTTTTAAGTAAAATAAAAATCGTTTCCATTTCTATGGATGTTTGAACGCTGTTAGCATTTTTAAACACCTCTGTTACTTCAAACACTTTTACCACTAAATGACTAAATGGCTAAATGTCTTTCAACTAGCAATGCAACCACTTTCAACTTTGTCCAAACTATTTTCAACCCATTCTACAATCATTCTCAAACACCTATAAATCTCTTTCAATTACCACTGCAATCCTTTTTGTTTTGTACTGATATCTCCACATAAAAAAAAACACAGCCACCAACCAACAACAACTCGAACTGAAACCAACATTCAGCTGTTTCAAATGAACAACAATAACACCAAACATTTTTACTCATTTTTACTCATTCAATTTTGCTGATGAAGTCACCGCCAGTCGCTCGATGTCATTGCACTCGTTGTTATCATTGTTGCTGCACACAAATGCAACTGTTGCTGCTACTCTCACACCTGCTACAATTTTGTTGCAACTTTTATGCAATCAACACAAAACTGCCAACGCGTGCACATTTACAATGCGTCTGACTGGCTGTCATTCTCTCTCTATCCCCTTTTACTCGTTCCCCTCTTTCTGTTGTAATTTAATAACAAACAGGCAATTGTTGTTGCAACAATGACAATTGGCACTGCAGCCACTTGGCGCGGTGAGTAACAATCTGCAACATCAGCAGCCGCAGCAACAGCAACAGCACCAACTGCGACTGCAGCGGCAACGCTGCTGGTGTGTAATTAATTTATTTAATTACGCATTGCCATTAATTTTTAATTGGTTAATAATGGTGCGCAATTATGCTGCAAGTGCATAACAATAAAAACTGATTAATAAATTTTAAATAAATAAACAAACACAACAACAACAACAGCAACAACAACACAATCACCGCAATTATAAATTGCAAACCATTCAAATTGAATGCGAAATCGCATCGAATTGGCATTGAGCGAAAATTCGCAATTTCACAACAACAACCACAGCAACATTCATTATGACAATGCCAACAAAAGCAACGAAATCAACAGCGAGAGCTCAACAAAAAAATCGACGCAACTTTATCAGTGCGATTAACGCAATTAATGGGAAGCAAATAAACAAACAAACAAACCATCAATGCTTACTGTCGCGCCCCCCCCCCTCCCCCAACTCACCGCCCCCTCACCCTGTTGACTGTGCAGCTGACCACATAACATGCGGCAATAATCGAAACCTGCGCACATTTTGCCTCTGCCCGGCTGCCTGGTCATTAATTTGCGCATGAAAGTATGCAACACATTTTAAATATTTGCTTTGTACCGGAGCTAATGGCAATGAGTTGATTTTCATTTCATTTCATTGCTGCTTGTTTGTTGTTGTTGTGAATGTTTTTTATAAATTTTCACACAGATGGACATTTTCAGCGCTGCACAGTGATTCGTTCCATAGACAAAATTCAAAAAATTTATAGTCTCAGAATTTAACGATTTTGATGTCATTTGAAAGGTAAAACTCCAACTAAGAAAACCCCAAAAACTCGGTGCAAAAATTAATTAGTTTCTGTGCAAAAGCGGCTCAAAGTTGAAACTTTTTTCACAAAAAAATTTAAACACATATTTTCGGTTTTTTAGTCTATTGAGTAAAAATTTTAAAAATACATGGTTACCAAGAAGTAAGCAAAACTTTCAATATAGATTAAGAATTGATGAAAGCATTTTCGCTTTCAATGTGTTCTCAAAATTTGCAAAGCTGAGGCTTCTACGTCACTTTTAATTGAAAATATTTTTCTAAATTAAAAATCTGAAAATTGGCAAAACTTAGAGGAAAATATCTAAAAAGTATGTGAAAGTATGTTCCTGGATTTTGTCGGATAATGTAATTAAATCCTCCGATATTTTCCGATCTCAGAAAATAATTCAATTTGAAAAGTGGTCTTAACACCTATTTTTCGACAAAATTTATTTTTTTCATCCCTAAAAGTATGCAATCAGCATGAAAAATTGAGAAAAATGCAAAAAAGCAAAACATACGTCTATTATTATCGTTTTTATTGCCAAACTAAGGGGGTCCTGAGACAATTTCTGTTACTCTTTGCAATTATCAATGTTGAAGTTACCGATTAAATGTAAAATCTGAAATATCTATCCAACACACTCGTTGCTATAGCTCACCAAAAATTACGAAAATTGCAAATTTAAGTCTCAGCCATTGCCAAACTACAAAAATCTAAGAAAAACAAAATAGAGATTTCACTTCAGCAGACCATGATTAACTAGTATACCAAAATTTTATGAAGAACAGACCACTCCTTCTAATTTTGTCCCGCGGTTGTATTAAGTCGAATCACTGTGCGCTGCGTTGACACTTGCAGTGCCAGTGCATTGTCAAAAGAATGCATTCAAAAGTGAAAAAAAATGCTATATAAAAAGTTAGTGGTTTATGCGAATGTTGGCATTTAAATTTTAAAAAATATAAAAATACTCGTAAACTGACGCAAAAGTGTTTTGTTACGACATTCGTGTAATTTTATATTTTAATAATTATTTCAAGTTTTGCCAGGTGATAATTCCCTACAACTGCGATTGTTTGGCTGCTGTCAAAAAAATGCATTCAATTAATTGTCCAGCGCTGATTAACAAGAACATGAAATTGAAAAGTGGAGCTGTAAATCTCAGATTCATGCAGACATGAAACAACATTCGTCTGTGGTTAACTGTTGTTGTAGTTGTTTTCTTTGCTTTCCCTTAGTGCTGACCACTCAAACGAATTAAGCCCAAATCACGCCAGCACAATATTTGGTTAAATTTTCCAAATCAAATGTAAAATCCGCGCCGAGAACATTTTAATCCCAACGCACACAGCCGCACCGCACAACGTATTAGCCGGCAAAAGTGCCCAAAGATTGCAAAAATCCGGCACAAAAAAAGGCAATTCGACCGAATGTCGATTGGCAGCGGCTCCAATTAGAGCCATTTGTCAGCAGTGGCTGCAACATGACGACAGCTGCGCCGACGAAAAGCGGCACGTGCACGACAAGGAGCGAGCGGGGCATGCGGCAGCGCTCCCGCCGGTGTAGTTTACAAATCGAAATGACGACTCAGCGCCGCGTCACTCTCGAAAATGCGAAAGCGAACAAATCGAAGCGATATGGGACTGGGAATTGAATTGCAACAAAAATGCAATGCAACTACAAAAACAAAATATCAAATGAAAGTTAAAACACAGTTGAGTTGAATGTTTGTGTGTATATTTACTCTACTTATGTATGTGTATAGTATTTTTTTGCCACTACTGGCGTCAACATATTTCAGTTGAATTTAGTTTTAATGAAAAATAGAAAAAAAAAAACAATTGGAAACTAAGCAAAAAGCAAAAAAGCACATAAAATGCAGCGGACAGTGAGGCGGTTTTGTTGTGTTCCGTACTGCAACAACACAAAGTACCAAGCGATATCTAAACCTAAATCAGTTCAACACTCACACACACACACACACGCACACAAAAGACCGCGGCTGCCCTCAGACCTTTTTGGCGAACGCATCCGAGTGCGCGTGTGTGTGTGTGTGCGTTCGTGTACGTGTGTTGTGCAACAGCAGTTTGAGTTTTGTGTGAATGCTCAGATTTGAATTGGGAATTTGTGATTAGTTGTTTTTTTTTTGGTTGCTGTTTTTGAAAATCAAAATTGTCGAGTAAAAATTGCCATACAAAAAAAAAGTCGTTAAAGAGTGGCACAAAAGTTGTTGTTGTAAATTGGAAAAATGTTTCGCCATCGCACGCTCTCACCGCTGTTTGCGTTAAGTCTTTTACTTTAGAACGCCAAAAAGTCACCCCGTCTGATACACACAGCGGAAAATTTTAATATTTTTTTTTGTACAGGGGGATAGCATTGACATCCGCAAAGTTTGTGTATCTGTGTTTGTGTCAGTGTGTGCATGTGTGGAGTGTGTCGCGGCTCAGGGGAGCCACAATTCATGTGCGCCACTAATGAAAATGTTTGCCGGAACTGCGAGACTGTGACGCTACAAAATGGCCAACAAACAGTGATTTTTTCGCACATAACGGTTTTTGGACACCCTACGTTGGGCTGTCAGGGCATGTCGACTATGGGACTTTGGGATCCAGTACGCACGGATTGTATACAAAATGTGATATTTTTAGTTAGAAATCGGGGATATCAATGTCCGTCTCCTGTCTGTCAGTTCGTTCGTATGATCTTTCTTCATGCGTGTGCTTGTTCTTGTGCTTATCTGTGTATATGTTTATCTATTAATCTGTTTATCTGTTTTCAAATTTATCTTTTAATTTATTTATCTGCATAAATGTGTTTCAGTTTATTACTTTTTTGTTAAACTTTTTCTTTTTTGTGTGATTGTTGTTTTATCTATTTATCTGTCTGTCTGTTTATCGATGTATTTATCTGCCGATCTATTTTTCTATTAGTTTGTATATGCGCTCATTTATTCCAGTATTTGCTTGTCAGTGTTTCTGTGTATTGGTTTATTATTCATCAATTTATCTATTTATCTATTTATCTATTTATCTATTTATCTATTTATCTATTTATCTATTTATCTATTTATCTATTTATCTATTTATCTATTTATCTATTTATCTATTTATCTATTTATCTATTTATCTATTTATCTATTTATCTATTTATCTATTTATCTATTTATCTATTTATCTATTTATCTATTTATCTATTTATCTATTTATCTATTTATCTATTTATCTATTTATCTATTTATCTATTTATCTATTTATCTATTTATCTATTTATCTATTTATCTATTTATCTATTTATCTATTTATCTATTTATCTATTTATCTATTTATCTATTTATCTATTTATCTATTATCTATTCATCTCTTTATCTATTTATCTATGTATCTATTTATCTATTTATCTATTTATCTATTTATCTATTTATCTATTTATCTATTTATCTATTTATCTATTTATCTATTTATCTATTTATCTATTTATCTATTTATCTATTATCTATTCATCTCTTTATCTATTTATCTATGTATCTATTTATCTATTTATCTATTTATCTATTTATCTATTTATCTATTTATCTATTTACCTATTTATCTATTTATCTATTTATCTATTTATCTATTTATCTATTCATCTATTTATCTATTTATCTATTTATCTATTTATCTATTTATCTATTTATCTATTTATCTATGTATCTATTATCTATTTATCTATTTATCTATTTATCTATTTATCTATTTATCTATTTATCTATTTATCTATTTATCTATTTATCTATTTATCTATTTATCTATTTATCTATTTATCTATTTATCTATTTATCTATTTATCTATTAATCTATTTATCTATTTATCTATTGATCTATTGATCTATTTATCTATTTATCTATTTATCTCTTTATCTATGTATCATTAATCTATTCATCTACTTATCTATTTATCTGTTCAACTATTCACCGATTTACCTATTTATCTATTCATCTATTTATGCATCATCTGTTGATCTATTTTTTATTTTTTATTTATCTATTTATCTATTTTTCCATTTATCTATTTATCTATTTTTCCATTTATCTATTTATCTATTTTTCCATTAATTTACTAATCCGTAAATCTGTTCATCATGAATGCATTTTTTATCAGGTGTACACCTTTGCTTCCGCCGTTTTCCGATAGGTGGCTGTACCGGCTGAGGCTGGTTGAAATACATAGATGGTAATGCCTTTAAAGTGAGTGTGGACAGTGCCTAACGAATTGTCATCGCCGTTTCAGTGACAGTTGTTCTTGTTTTCGTATTATTCACGCTCGAAAATGTCCGTTTATGTGCCCAATTCTCGCCATTTGCGGGAAGTTTTACTTTTCTGTTACAATTCGCAAAAAAATGCAGCTGAAGCGCATCGAATGCTCTCAGAAACTTACGGTACGATAATCCTAAACGCAGAAAATCATGGGGAAAGCCCGGGCATGCTTCTTCGTCGACGGCAAAACCGAATATTCACGGCGCCAAGGTTATGATTTGTATTTGGTGGGATCAGCTCGGTGTGATTTACTACGAGCTCTTAAAACCGGGTGAAACCATCACAGGAGATCGCTACCGAACGCAACTGATGCGCCTTAGTCGCGCGCTAAAAGAAAAGCGGCCACAATATCAAGAGCGACATGACAAAGTCATCCTCCAACACGACAATGCTCGGCCTCACGTCGCAAAAGTGGTCAAAAAGTACCTGGAAACGCTGAAATGGGAAGTCTTGCCCCACCCGCCGTATTCCCCAGATGTCGCCCCTTCTGACTTCCACCTATTCCGTTCGTTGGCACACGGCCTGGCAGATCAACATTTTCAATCCTTCGAAGAATTGGAAAAATGGATTGCTTCATGGATAGCGTCAAAAGAGGACTCCTTTTTTCGAGCCGGGATCCGAAAATTGCCGGAAAGATGGGAGAAAGTTGTCGCTAGCGACGGACAATACTTTGAATAATACATCTGTAAGCACTTTTTCGCAATAAAGCTTTTAATTTTGGAAAAAAACGGCGGAAGCAAAGTTGTACACCTGATAGATAAACAATTTTTACTGTCCCCATAAAATGGGGTGTCTATGCGCCGCAGAGTCTCAATGTGTGGTACAAATGGCCTAAACATTTTAAGTATCTGTTTTGGTTTTCCTTTTAAAAAATCTATCTTTTTTCGATTTGGATGTAATTTTCGCAGCGATTTTGTTCTAATCCGCGTGATCGCTTCGTTTTTAGAGTTTTGTTCCGTTTTTAACGAATTTCATGTCGCTCGTGGTTGTTCGCATAAACTTTTAGTATGTTCAGCCAAGCTTGCGTGTGTCTGTGTGTATGTATGTGTGTGTATGTGTGAGCGCATACAACTGCAAGCGGCTACAGTGGCGCGTAGCTTTGGGGTCCGCTGACAATTCAATTGCGGATTTTCGATTGAATTCGTTTTGTGTGAATGTATGTGTGTGTATATAGGTGTGTGTGTGTGTGTGTGTGATGCTTTAGCGCTACTTACGACCCCCCCAACAGTAAACGCCGCTTCTATCAGATCTCTATCTGGTTTTTTGCGGCGCTGTTTTCCATTTGTGTTTGGTTGCTGCTTTTATTTGCTTTTTACTTCATTTCATTTCATTTGCTCGTTTGCTTTGTGCAACGCTCGCTGTCACACACTATTTTCGATTATTTGATTTTGTTGGGGTGTTTTCATTTTTTTTTGCTGTTGGATTTCTCTATTAAGTTGTGCTCGTGCAGGAGTTCGATAAGCTGGTGTGGGTGTGAGTGCGAGTACGAGTGCGAGTGCGAGCGCGCGCTATGTGTTAAGGGGCCCCGAAATGTGTTTCGATCTCTGGTGAATTTGTTTAAACTTTTGTCGTTGTCGACAATGCGCAACCGGCACGACGATTCAATCACATGCACTCGCCGACTGCGGGGCGGTCGCAGTGTCGTTGCAGTGCGCTTTTGTAATTGCGACGATTGCAAAGTTGCCAGGCGACTTTATTTCAATCAGAGAACTTTGCTGGCTATGCGGCGCCCTTTTGGGAAATTAAAACTGTACGCACACACACACAGAGCCAGAGAGAGCAACTAGCAGCAAATAGAGACAGTCAGACAGACAGACAGACAGTTGGATAGCTGTAGTGGAGCGACAGTGGCGAACGCTGCGCTCGGGGAATCGGTGTAAAGTTGATTAAATGCGAGAAAAAGTCGCCTTTGATTGATTTTCACTTGTTCCATGGGTTTGGTGCGTTGCCTGTAACTTTTGCGAAATCGACTAATGTTTTGTATGGTTGTTGTTGTTGTCAATGTGGTTATATCTTTTACGATTTCATTTGCCACAAAATTTGGCAGACTTTTATAAGTCAACGTGTGCGCTGTCAACGTGATGCATGGAGCTCTGGTTGGCTTTGGCATGATTAGAGACATTTGGGTTGGAGTCGGAGGAAAGTTTACCAAGCGAACAGTATGGATTCGTGATACCAGTGAACAGGACATGGAGAGTGGGCGTATTTGTTCTTGCATTTCATAGTAAAAGTGAAAGATTTGATCACTTAAATCTGAGCTTCATTAACAATCAAAAAGGGTTCTACACTCTGACCGTGAATCATGGATTGTCAGTGACTACGAGGCAGGACTTTTCACAAACACAGACTGAACTGTAAGTGGTGACCATGGACAGTGACTGAGCTCTAATAGACGTTTAAGATTTTAGCTTTAAATGCCTCTGAACGAAATGCCTTAAATTTTGAGTTGAGAGATGGTTTTAGTAGGTTGAAGTCTAACTAACTAACTAACTAACTAACTAACTAACTGACTAACTAACTAACTAACTAACTAGCTAACTAACTAACTAACTAACTAACTAACTAACTAACTAACTAACTAACTAACTCATTAACTAACTAACTAACTAACTAACTAACTAACTAACTAACTAACTAACTAACTAACTAACTAACTAACTAACTAACTCACTAACTCACTACCTAACTAACTAACTAACTAACTCACTAACTCACTACCTAACTAACTAACTAACTAACTCACTAACTCACTAACTAACTAACTAACTCACTAACTAGCTAACTAACTAACTAACTAACTCACTAACTAACTAACTAACTAACTAACTAACTAACTAACTAACTAACTAACAAACTAACAAACTAACAAACTAACAAACTAACTAACTAACTAACTAACTAACTGACTAACTAACTAACTAACTAACTAACTAACAAACTAACAAACTAACAAACTAACAAACTAACAAACTAACAAACTAACAAACTAACAAACTAACAAACTAACAAACTAACAAACTAACAAACTAACAAACTAACAAACTAACAAACTAACAAACTAACAAACTAACAAACTAACAAACTAACAAACTAACAAACTAACAAACTAACAAACTAACTAACTAACTAACTAACTAACGAACTAACTAACTAACTAACTAACTAACTAACTAACTAACTAACTAACTAACTAACTAACTAACTAACTAACTAACTAACTAACTAACTAACTAACTAACTAACTAACTAACTAACTAACTAACTAACTAACCAACTAACTAACTAACTAACTAACTAACTAACTAACTAACTAACTAACTAACTAACTAACTAACTAACTAACTAACTAACTAACTAACTAACTAACTAACTAACTAACTAACTAACTAACTAACTAACTAACTAACTAACTAACTAACTAACTAACTAACTAACTAACTAACTAACTAACTAACTAACTAACTAACTAACTAACTAACTAACTAACTAACTAACTAACTAACTAATTAACTAACTAACTAACTAACTAACTAAATAACCAACCAACTAACTAACTAACTAACTAACTAACTAACTAACTAACTAACGAACTAACTAACTAACTAACTAACTAACTAACTAATTAACTTACTCGCCATTTACTAACTAACTAACTAACTAAGTAATTAACTAACTAAGTAACCTACTCGCTATTTACTAACTAACAAACTAACTAACTAACTAACTAATTAACTAACTCGCCATTTAATAACTAACTAACTAACTAACTAACTAACTAACTAACTAACTAACTAACTAACTAACTAACTAACTAACTAACTAACTAACTAACTAACTAACTAACTAACTAACTAACTAACTAACTAACTAACTAACTAACTAACTAACTAACTAACTATCTAACTAACTAACTAACTAACTAACTAACTAACTAACTAACTAACTAGGTTAGGTTAGGTTGCGGTGGCTGCCTCTATAAGAGACACACTCGGAGGCCTGAAAGGCCCATTGTGATACCACATATTTCACCCGTTTTTGAACTGTGTATGCAACACTGTTTTTGCCAACATATTGTAACGATAAGACAGTTTGTCGCTGTGCAAAGCAACCCTGTCGCTACGCGCCGTGCTATAATTCAATCTGGCAACGACGGCCGCGACAATGATGGCAACTTTAGTCCAATCTGGCAATGATGGTCGCGATCATCATGGAAACCTTTAGTCCACTCCGGAATGTGCGAGAACGATCTGCGCGATGGCCGGACAGGTATAAAAGACAGCCGGGTGCGGCGCAGCGTGTCAGTCTGATTTTGACTAGTGAAGGTGCCACACGGAGTAATTGAGCGAATAATTAAGTGTAAAGACAGTAAAGTGTAAACCTGTGAAATAAAGTGATTGTTGGTTTATTTTATTGACTGAGGTTGAGGAACTAAGTGTGTTTTATTTTCAAATTACGCAATCCAGAGATACGTATTAGCCCACTAAAACTCATATTCGTAACATTTGGTGTCAGAAGTGGGATTGTGTTACTGAAAGTAAGAAAAATAAAAATTAATTATAAAACGCAGACATGGTTAGACTGGAGCAACTGAAGGTGGACCAGCTGAAGAAGGAGCTGGCCGCTTGGAATTTGCCGACTGCTGGCGGAAAGGTGGAGTTGCAGCTGCGCTTGCGAGAGGCGTGTGAATCACGAGGCATTGATTGGACTGCGCACGAGTTCGGGACGCAGGAGCTAGATTCGTCGGCCAAAGTGGAGGAATCGCCTGCGGGTGCTGCGTCGATGCAAAGTACGGCTGCAGCGGCTGCGCCACCACAAGCATTGGACATGAGCCAGCTAATGGTTGCACTTAAAGGCATGTTCGAGACTTCCAACCAAGAGATGGCAGCGAAAATGGAAACTGCGAATCAAGAGATGGCAGCGAAAATGGAAACTGCGAATCAAGAGATGGCAGCGAAGCTGGAAACTACGAATCTCGAAATTTCGGCAAAAGTCGAGACTGCGAATCGGGAAATGGCAGAGCGAATGGAAAACAAGCTTCAGGAAAATTCTGCGCGCTGGGAGCAGAAAGTGGAAGAAATCGCCAACCAGCTAAATGTGAAGGTGGAGCACCTGGGAACTCGAGTGGAACACTTGGATAAACGAGTCGACGATCTTGATGATTCCCTGAATAAACGAGTTGATAGTCTGGAGGACTCGATGAACAGAAAAATGGACGAGCGGCTTAGGGAGGTACAGCCGCGAGAATGGTTGCCGCCGGTTCCGGAAAGTGTTGCCACCCGAGCAGAAGTGCCTACTTATGATGGGACTACGCCGTTCGATACATTCAAGCTACAATTCGACCTGGCTGCTCTGGAAAATCAGTGGACCGATGTAAGGAAAGGTCGGAGATTGGCGCTGGCTCTAAAAGGTGCTGCGGCTGAGGTAATAAAATCAGTTCCAGAATGTTTAAGAAGTGAGTACGAGACCGTCATAAGGGCGTTGGCAGCGAAGTACAGCGACGAGCACAACAGAACGCTGTACTACTGTGAGCTGAAGAACCGCAGGCAAAGAGCCAACGAGGCGCTGCAGACATATGCAGCAGACATTGAGCGGCTCGCACAGTTGTGCTACCCAAAATTCGGCGCTGAGGATCTCGAGAGGATGAAGATCGAGGCGTTTATTGAAGGTCTTCATGATCCGGAAACACGTCGCAGTGCGTTGATGATGGGCAAGCCGACATTTAAGGAGACGGTGACCAGCGCGATGACATATGAGGCGACATGGATCGGGGCCACTCGGTATGCACCTGCAAGAATACGCCAAATCCAGCCAGACAGCGACATTCCGATCCAGGCCATAAGCTCTGAGACACTGGGCAGGCCACGGGTGGTCTCCACTAAAGTTGTTTGCTGGGTATGTGGCAAGCAGGGTCACATATCACGAGACTGCCGCCAACGAAAGAGGCGTTCCCGTTCTCGATCGCAATCGCCTGAAGCGAGGAATGCTGACAATCGAGGCTCAGCCAACAAGCGCAGGGCTGAGGACGAGGAGCCGTTAAACTAAAAAGGGTCAGCCCAAAGGGGCGTGAGCTGATCCCCACAACCTGCTGCCCCACCGTCCTTGTCTCGCAGTTGAAACGACAACCCAGCAGCTTGACGATTGAGGGAAAGATAGATGGAAAGTTGTTCGTGTTGACACTGGATACTGGAGCGTCATATTCGATCATAAAAAGGAAGCTTCTGAAGAACTGGGAACCACTGCATGGCATACAGCTGAGGACTGCGACTGGCGAGCGTGCGCTGGTAAGAGGGAAAGTAACAAAAACAATTGCTATCGGCACCAGCAGCCTGGAGCATGAGTTCATCGTCGCGGATATAATGGACGACGTGATTATCGGCGTGGATTTCATGATTAGGCACGGTTTTACGCTGGACCTGAAAGAAAATGTGCTGAGGTATGCCAATGTTGAATTCCCCCTGCACACCGGCTATGAGCGAAGCGTGGCGGTAAGGAAAGTTGTCTCGTGTCAACTCCGGAGGATACCAGCGAATTCCGAGGCGGTTGTGTGGACAAAGGTGGACGAGGACGATGGGACAAGTCGGCTGTGGGTCGTAGAAGCACCGAAACAAGGACACGACCACATCATCATCGGACGTACATTAGTGGAACCTAAGAATGGCAGAATACCAGTCAGAATACTGAACCCCCTGAATGCACCCAGATATGTCGGGAAAGATGAGGTAATTGGCGAGTGTAGAGAAGCCGTAGCAGTGGTCAATTGCGAGAGTAGCCCACCCGGAGGAAATAAGAAGAGCGGTTTTAACATGGACGTCATACCGCAGGAGAATCGGTGGAACAGCGAATTGACGGCCAATCAGAAACAGAAGGCGAGGTCACTCCTGCAGCACTATGGGTCAATATTTGCGGCAGAAGCAGGCGGAAGAACAGCCATAGTGAAGCACAACATCGACACCGGAAGTGCAAAACCGATTCGCCAACCACCAAGACGAGTTCCTCTGGCCAAGAGGGAAGAGGTCACAAATTTGATCGAAAACATGCGGAAAGAAAAGGTCATAGAGCCTTCTTCGGGCCCCTGGTGCTCGCCGGTCGTGCTAGTCAAGAAAAAGGATGGCAGTACCCGGTTTTGTGTGGACTATCGGAAGCTCAATGATGTGACCAAGAAGGACAGTTATCCACTACCGCGGATCGATGACACCCTGGACACGCTGTCAGGCACACAGTGGTTCTCCACGCTCGACTTACGCAGCGGCTACTGGCAGGTAGAGCTTGCAGACAAAGACAAGGAGAAAACGGCTTTCAGTGTTGGCGATGGTTTATGGCAGTTCACCGTCATGCCGTTTGGACTCTGCAACGCCCCAGCAACATTCGAGCGGCTAATGGAACGGGTGCTAAAAGGGCTGCATTGGCGGACGTGTCTGGTGTACCTCGACGACATAATCGTGATGGGTAATAGCTTCGACGACCACCTGGGAAAGCTAAAGGAGGTATTCGAGCGGATACAAAAAGCCGGGCTTAAACTCAACCCAAAGAAGTGCTCGCTGTTCCAAAAAGAGGTCAAGTATCTGGGTCATACGGTTTCCGCCCGCGGAGTACATACGGATGAAGGCAAAATCACGGCGGTGAAGGAGTGGCCCCGGCCACGCAATCTACACGAACTCCGCAGTTTCCTGGGCCTGTGCACATACTACCGCCGATTTGTTCCGGGATTCGCGAACATAGCCAGCAGCTTGCACAAACTGACGAAAAAGAGCCAAGCTTTCGAGTGGAACGAGGAGCAGGAACAGGCTTTTGCACGTCTGAAGGAAAAACTGTGCACTGCTCCAATTCTGGCCTTCCCCGTACCTGGAGAGATGTTTGTGCTGGATACGGATGCGAGCGGGCATAGTATTGGCGGTGTGCTATCACAGATAATAGACGGCCAGGAACAAGTGATAGCGTACTACAGTAGGGTTCTATCGAAACCGGAACGCAACTACTGTGTGACACGGAGAGAACTGCTGGCGGTATTGGACTGCGTAAAACACTTCCACAAATATCTGTATGGACAAAGGTTTCGCCTGCGCACAGATCATGCGGCATTGAGATGGCTCCTGAACTTTAAGGATCCTGAAGGGCAATTGGCGCGGTGGATCGAGCGACTGCAGAGCTACGACTACACGATAGAGCATCGGAAGGGCAGTAGCCATGGCAATGCCGATGCCTGGTCACGCCGTCCGTGCAAAGTCGAATGCAGGGCGTGCTCGCGAGCCGAAAGCAAAGAACAGATAGTGGACGTCCGGTTGGTGAGCGTTATGCCAGAGGAAGAGTGGTCTGCGGAGAGGCTACAAAAGGACCAGCGTGAGGATGCGGATCTTGCAAAAATCGTCGAAGGCAAGGAGCAAGGCGCACGTCCAGACTGGCAGGAGATGGCCGGTGAAAGCCCGATCGCTAAGGCTTACTGGGCACAGTGGAAAAGTCTGCGGCTGAAGGAAGGATGCCTGTACCGCGAATGGGAGAGCGCGGATGGACGGACCAGCAACTCCCTAATGGTAGTGCCGAAATGCAGAATCAACGAGGTCATCCAGGCATACCATAACGACTCCAGTGGAGGGCACCTAGGCATCACCAAAACCGTCGCCAAAATAAAAAGACGATTCTACTGGGTAGGATGTCAGGAGTCTGTAGCCGAGTGGATTAAGAGCTGCGACCGATGTTCAGCAGCGAAAGGGCCAACAAGAAGATCTCGAGGCCGCATGCAGCAGTACAACGTGGGAGCGCCCTTCGAGCGGATTGCTATGGACGTGGCCGGCCCATTCCCAACTAGTACTCAAGGCAACAAATATGTGCTGGTGGTAATGGATTACTTCAGCAAATGGCCCGAAGTGTACCCAATTCCTAACCAGGAGGCCACTACGATCTCCGAAAAGCTGGTAAACAACTGGGTAGCCAGGTTCGGGGTTCCGTTGGAGTTGCACTCAGATCAAGGCCGGAATTTCGAGTCTGCGGTATTCAAGGAAGTGTGTGAGCTGCTGGGGATAAAGAAAACGCGTACCACCCCTTTGCACCCACAGTCCGACGGCATGGTGGAACGCTTTAACCGGACACTGGAGGAATACCTGCGGAAAGTGGTAGGCAGGAATCAAAAGGATTGGGACACGCATATCCCCTTGTTCCTAATGGCGTATAGGTCAGCCCCGCACGACACGACATCACTCACTCCAGCCCGAGCAGTATTCGGCACGGAATTACGGTTACCCGCTGACTTGAAGTTCGGGATAGTCAGCACGACGGGAGGCGCTAAGACGGACTACGTGGCCAATAAGCGGGCGGAACTGGAGGAGATTCACCAGTTTATAAAGAGCCGCACCAAACTGGTCAGCGATAAGGCGAAAGCCAGATATGATCTACGGGCCAACTCAGCAGGGTTCCAAGAAGGCGATCTGGTAATGCTCTACAACCCGCAGCGGAGGAAAGGTTTGTCTCCGAAACTTCAAGCGTCATGGGAAGGACCTTACGAAGTCGTGACTAGGATAAACGACGTGGTATACAGGATTCAACGTTGCAGCAATAAAGGCGCTAAGCTGAAGGTAGTCCATTTGCAGCGCCTGGCGCCTTATCACAGCGGAACCTCGGCACTTGTTCGGGACGAACAAGTCTAAGTGGTGGGCAGTGTAACGATAAGACAGTTTGTCGCTGTGCAAAGCAACCCTGTCGCTACGCGCCGTGCTATAATTCAATCTGGCAACGACGGCCGCGACAATGATGGCAACTTTAGTCCAATCTGGCAATGATGGTCGCGATCATCATGGAAACCTTTAGTCCACTCCGGAATGTGCGAGAACGATCTGCGCGATGGCCGGACAGGTATAAAAGACAGCCGGGTGCGGCGCAGCGTGTCAGTCTGATTTTGACTAGTGAAGGTGCCACACGGAGTAATTGAGCGAATAATTAAGTGTAAAGACAGTAAAGTGTAAACCTGTGAAATAAAGTGATTGTTGGTTTATTTTATTGACTGAGGTTGAGGAACTAAGTGTGTTTTATTTTCAAATTACGCAATCCAGAGATACGTATTAGCCCACTAAAACTCATATTCGTAACAATATGTTACACCACACATTTCAAACGGATGGGGAAAGGGAGGTAGGGGACCTACAGTTTAACGCCGAATCCGAACGGCGATTGGCAGTTTTTCGTTCACACTTGGAGGTTTTGCCATTGCCTGCCAAGAGCGCACTTGTGCGATTCTTGTAATTCTCATCTGCTTCATGTGGATAGCGATAGAAGTAGATGAGTGTTTTTTTCCAGCCCAAGCCAGGAATCGAACCTGGGGCGCTCGGTATGAGAAGCCAGCGCGCTACTCGCTGAGCTATCGAGGCCGACAACTAACTAACTAACTAACTAACTAACTAACTAACTAACTAACTAACTAACTAACTAACTAACTAACTAACTAACTAACTAACTAACTAACTAACTAACTAACTAACTAACTAACTAACTAACTAACTAACTAACTAACTAACTACCTAACTAACTAAATAACCAACCAACTAACTAACTAACTAACTAACTAACTAACTAACTAACTAACTAGCTAACTAACTAACGAACTAACTAACTAACTAACTAACTAACTAATTAACTAAATAACTAACTAACTAACTAACTAACTAACTAACTAACTAATTAACTAACTAACTAACTAATTAACTTACTCGCCATTTACTAACTAACTAACTAACTAACTAACTAACTAAGTAATTAACTAACTAAGTAACCTACTCGCTATTTACTAACTAACTAACTAACTAACTAATTAACTAACTCACCATTTAATAACTAACTAACTGACTAACTAACTAACTAACTAACTATCTAACTATCTAACTAACTAACTAACTAACTAACTAACTAACTAACTAACTAACTAACTAACTATCTAACCAACTAACTAACTAACTAACTACCCAGGCGACTTGTCTTTTTACATATTTTCAACAAAGCAAATATTCGATATGACAATTTTCTTGTCAGCAATTTTCTTGTTTTTGCAATTAAATCTCAATCAGACTTCATCATCTTTTACTGAGTAAAACAAATAAAAAAACAAGCTAAGACAACAACAAAAGCCCTTTCCAAAGCATCAGTCAACAAATATCAACAAAATCGCAATCGAACGCCAACAAAACCGCATAACAAAATAAAAAAATAATCGACATGGAAAAGAAACCCCAAAGTCAAACATTGACTTGCCACATGCCGCAACAACAGCCCGCGGCATAGATGTTGCTGCCGCTGCCAACCATCGGGCAAACAACAAACAACAAATTCGCACTTGGTTTCTTATCGATGCGATTTCACAACATTTTGATTACTTTTAATTCTTTTTGATCCACTTTGCCGGCAGCGCATCAAACTTACAGCAGCAGCAGCAGACCGTTCAACATAATCAGCACAGTCATCATTAAAACAACAACAACAATGTTTTTGTTTCACCAACAGTTTTCGTTGGCGCTGACATTCGACGCGTCTCGTGCGTCTCGCTTGCGTTGATTTACGTTAAGTATGAGAATAAAAACTTTTGCGCTCTAATCTCCTAAATAAACGCATTCGCATTTCTATTCGTAAATTAACAGCGAAATGTTATGAAAACAAGCGAAAGAAGCGAGAGGCGCAACGAAATTGCCAGAAGGACTGGCAGAAGCAGTGAAGGGTTCAACGGGGTTGGCTGCAATATGTGTGAAGGAAAAAATTTAGTTGTGGGTTGCGGCGGCAGAACAACTAAACAGCAACAAAGTCAAACTGCAGCGATAGCGCCAAAAACTTTTACACTCTCGTATTTGTGTTTGTATGCACACACACACACAAACGCACGCACACACAGACACACTCTGGCATATGGATTTTCTTGCCGGCCACCGCAACTGGCAAATGTGATGGGGTAGAGTCGTGTTCGCTGCTGGCACTGAATGTGCCGCGTTCTTATCGCTCACTTTTGCAGTTTGCAGCTAATTTCGAAGAGATTTGGTGCGAAAGTTTGCCGCTTTTCATTTTGTGACTCGCCGGCGGACGAGCGGATGAGCGTTCTTTGTTTTTCCTCCTACGTGAGCAGTTTATCGCCGCTGCCGCTTCGTTTGCTGTGTTGCTTCTGGCCGGCTTTTTTGCACTGATAGTGACTTAAAACTGCTGCTGGCGGCCATTAGCTCGACGCTAATATTTGTGTTAGTGTGTGTGTAATGAAGTGTGAGAGTGTGTGTGTGTGTTTTGGAGGAGAAAGATGTGTGTTAGCATGTGTTGGAGGGCGATTCAAGTTGAGAAATGAAGGGGAATAGACACTGCATAAAGTTTATTATTTAGTTGATGAATAGAAATTTTAAAAGAAGGGGAAGAAGAAGGAAAAAAATTGAGCATCGCTAAAGAAAAAAGATTATAAATATATCAAAAACAAATATATAAAGAAGAAGATAAACAGTTGGAAACTTTATAAAAAAGGGTGTAAACTAAAGTCCGACCGAAGGTGGATTTTTGGTCGAAGCCAAAGTAAAATATTCGGCATAACTAAAATATTCGGCCGAAACCGAAACTAACCAAAATGCATTTAACCCATTAAGCCCTGAGCGTTGCGTTTGCCCAACGTTTGGGAATTTCGCTATATTAAGTAATTCATAAAGACAAAAGACTTGAAAATGGGTAGAATTGGATTAGAATTGATCGTTTTAGATTCTGCCATACTCAAATTTCAAAATTATTTAAATATTCATACGTTTTTTTCGATCCAAAGTCAAAGGTTTTTTTTGGGGAATTTTTGAAATTCAATCAAAAATACTTATTCTTCAAACCTATCAAAATCCCTTAGTGGGCTGCATTTTGCAATGCTAAACTATTTAAAAATAAGTTTTGAACATTTTTTTTTTTATTTTTTAAACAAAAAATATGCTTTACGTTTTGTGTTGCGCGAATGCAACGTTGGGCCTAAACACTGCCAATTTTCATACAACGCAACGCGTGAAAATGTCAAAATCCAAGCAGCTGATATTTTATTGGCACATTTTATTTTCCGCAAATGTTTGATTTTGTTTATTTGTGTAATGTTTGCGAAAAACATGACAAAAAAAAAAACATGATATGAATGTTTTGCTTGATTTTTTTTCTTGATTAGGTCAATTAATAAGATTGTGTAAAATTTTATGGAAATCGCACAAGCCTTTCTGGGGTCAGGTTTTAATGGGTTAAGGAAAAAACTGATGAAATTTGGTTTTTCTTTCTTTATTAATTTTTTTGTTCCACTTAAGAATTAAAGAATACATTAAAGCCGAAGTAAAATATTCGGCATAACTAAAATATTCGGCCGAAACTGAAACTTATAAAAATTCATTTAAGGAAAAAACTGATGAAAACTGATTTCTTTGTTCCACTTAAGAATTAAAGAATATATATAAATTTTTGTAAGACAACTAAAAATCATGTTCAGAGTTTCTAACAAAAACTTAACAACTCAATTGACATAAATCATTATCAGATCAATTTTATTAATCGCAATCAATTAAAGAATTAAAGAATATATAAAAGCCGAAGTAAAATATTCGGCATAACTAAAATATTCGGCCGAAACTGATACAAAAATGCATTTAATGAAAAAACTGATGAAATTTGGTCGTTCTTTCTTTATTCATTTTTTTGTTCCACTTAAGAATTAAAGAATATATTAAAGCCGAAGTAAAATATTCGGCATAACTAAAATATTCGGCCGAAACCGAAACTTATAATAATTAATTTAAGGAAAAAAACTGATGAAAACTGATTTCGTTGTTCCACTTAAGAATTAAAGAATATATATAAATATTTGTAAAAAAAACAAAAATAATTTTTAGAGTTTCTAACAAAAACTTAACAATTCAATTGACATAAGTCATTATCAGATCAATTTTATTAATCGCAATCAAATATAATTATAAAGAGAAGAGAACGCGATATTCCACAAAGAAAGAGACTGACTAAAGCTTTAACTTAATATTATTTAATTTATTCATTGATTTATACACATATTTGTTAATTTATATTTATTTATTCATTTACATATTTATTTATATACATACTTTACATATTTATATTTATACATGGTTTACTTTTTTTATATGGTTTCAGTGAATGTTGAAGTGTTTTTTGAGGTTATGTCAAAAAAGTGATGTGCTGGGGTAAAATTGACCTCAGATTTGGATTCAGCGACCCCGAAAACATATGGTATACATAGTCAGACCCCCAGGCCAAAATTTTTTTTTTTTTGTGTGGCTGTGTTATCGATATTTGATAAAATACTTCAAAACGGAGCAAATTGACTTCCATTACAGGGCGAAAAACTTCGGCTAAAGTATTTGGCTATTTTGGCCGAAGCCCAAGCAGAAGGTTTAAGTCGCATACCGCAGCCGAAAACGAATGTTCGGTCGATATAAAAAAATAATGAAAAATTGGAGCAAGTAGAGAGAAAAAGAAAGAGAGCTACAAAACAAACAAAAGGAGACTTAGAAATTATTTTGATAGTTAAAAGTGTAAAAAAAATAATTAAAACGTAAAAAGTGCAAAGTGAAGAAGCAAAATTATAGTAAAAATTATAAAAGATAGGGGAAAAAGATAATTAAAAATAAATAAAATAAAATAAAATAAAATTTAATTTAATTAAAAAAATAAAATATAATAGCATAAAATAAAATAAAATAAATTGAAATAAAATGAAATAAAATAAAATAAAATAAAATAAAATAAAATAAAATAAAATAAAATCAAATCAAATCAAATCAAATCAAATCAAATCAAATCAAATCAAATCAAATCAAATCAAATCAAATCAAATCAAATCAAATCAAATCAAATCAAATCAAATCAAATCAAATCAAATCAAATCAAATCAAATCAAATCAAATCAAATCAAATCAAATCAAATCAAATCAAATCAAATCAAATCAAATCAAATCAAATCAAATCAAATCAAATCAAATCAAATCAAATAAAATAAAATAAAATGAAATAAAATGAAATGAAATTAAATGAAATAAAATAAAACAAAACAAAATTTAATTCAATTAAAAAAAATAAAATAAAATAAAATAAAAAATGAAATAAAATAATAAAATAAGTAATAAAACAAGTAGGTGGCACGAAAATGTAAACAAAAAGCCAGAGTTTGAAATGAAAGAGCTAAGGGAGTAAAGAAAGCAAGAAATCCAATGTAAAATATTGAGTGAAAAAAAAAAAACTAGGATATAGAAAGCGAGATCAAACAAAGAACAGGGCAAAGAAATAAATAATATTTGCATGGAAAGAGAAGAAAGCACAGCTTAAACAAACAGAGGAGATGGCAAGAAGGAGGTGAATCGGCAAAGCCTTCCTGGATAAAGGAAAAAAGAAATAATAATAAATAAAAAAAATAATTAAAACGTAAAAAGTGCAAAGCGAAGAAGCAAAATTATAGTAAAAATTATAAATAAAATAAAATAAAATAAAATAAAATTTAATTTAATTAAAAAAAATAAAATATAATTAAAAAAAATAAAATATAATAAAATAAAATAAAATAAAATAAAATAAAACAAAATTTAATTTAATTAAAAAAAATAAAATAAAATAAAAAATAAAATAAAATAATAAAATAAATAATAAAACAAGTAGGAGGCACGAAAATGTAAACAATAAAGCCAGAGTTTGGAATGAAGGAGCTAAGGGAGTAAAGAAATTCAATGTAAAATATTGAGTGAAAAAAATTAATAGATAGCATGAAAAGAAAAGAAAACTAAGACATAGAAAGCGAGATCAAACAAAGAACAGGGCAAAGAAATAAATAATATTTGCATAGAAAGAGAAGAAAGCACAGATAAAGGAGGTGGCAAGAAGGAGGTGAATCGGCAAAGCCTTCCTGGATAAAGGAAAAAAAAGGAGAAGTGAAACCTTCTAGGGGAAATATGAAGTGAGGGGCCAAAAACTTGTAGCGAGAAGAATCAATGGATCGGAAGAAAAAGTACAAAGTAGTAACAGGAAAAAGTGAACTACGCAGTGATGGTGTAAAACAAAAAAGCGAGGATTTAGTGAAGAAAAGAAGTAAAAATAGCAAAGAGTGTGAAGTGAATCTACAAAGCAATAGCGATGAAAGGAAATTATAGAGAAAACCTTGGAGGGGAAATAACTATGACGTGAGAAGAGAACACTAAATGAAACAATAAATGGATCCAAAGAAAGAGTGCAGAGTTGCATGAAAATATGAACAACGAAGTGAAAGTGTAAAGTAAAAGAAAGAAAATTCAAATGAATGAACAAACATTTAAGATGGAGTTAAGAAATATGGGGATGAAGATTAGAGGAAACACTTTAAGTTAGGCGAAAGAGTTGTTAGCAAGGAAATGTAAACGAAAAAAGGAGAGAGCGTTAAGTCAAAGACGAGATAATGTTGATGAAAGGAAGAAGATAAAAAAATAAATACAATTTAAAAATAGGAATGAAGAGCACAAATTGAGAAGGGAAAGAACGCAATTTTAAAAGAATGAACAGAAATTGCGAATGGTAGATTGAATAAACAATAAACAGGACAAGAGATATAAGAAATATGGAGTTGAAGATTGGCAGAGACAGTTTAAGTAAGGCGAAAGAGTTGTAGTAGCAAGAAAATGTAAACGATGGAGCGAGAGAGTGTAAAATCAAAGACGAGGTAATGGTGAGGGAAGGAAAGAAAAGCAAGAAAGAAAAAATAATTATAATTTAAAAATGGGAATGGAGAGAAAACAATGGGAAGGGTGACGATGAAGGAAAATTAAATAAAAAAAATAAATAAATAAATAAAAATAAATAATAATAATAAATAATAATTAAAATATCTTAAAAAATGGTGAGTAGAAGAAACAACCGCGATTGGAACGAAGATTTGAAGACGATGGCACAACACAAAAAGGAAAAATAAGATGCAAAATTAGAAGCAAATGGAGAAAAAGAAAAATGTTCCAGTTCAATAAGTAAGTACCAGTTCAATAATAATAAACTAGTTTCAATAAATTTCTCATTTTGTCAAATTAAAAAAAAATACGTTTTTGGATGAAGAGATACAAAGATGTTTAACCATAGACTTACGTTAAAAAACGGGTCGAGATTAAAATCACACACACAAATTACAAAAAAATGCAAAGCCAACTTAGTTTTTAAAATATAAAACGGCTTGATTTCGATAGATAATATCCAAGTAAGAAAGTCATGAAAAAACAGCTAAAAATAATAACAAATATTAAAAATATTAAAAGTACAAAAAAAAATTGGTCAAAAACGCCCCCACATGGGTCTACGGTTAAAAGGTAAATAACCCACAACTGTTTAATAAAAAAAATAGTTTTAATGAAGTTCCCATTTTGTCACCTTAGACAAAATTACGTTTTTAAGATAATCACAAAATCTTTTTTAATGAAGTTCTCATTTTGTCACATTAAAAAAATACGTTTTTAAGATTATCGCAATAAATATTTTTGGATGAAGAGAAAGAAAGATGTTCAAAAGGTAAATAACCCACACCTGTTCAATAAAAATAATTTCAATGAAGTTCTCATTTTGTCACCTTAGACAAAATTACGTTTTTAAGACTATCACAATAAATGTATTTTTTAATCAAAATTTTAATATTGAAAAAACTAAACTTAAACAAACTTTATTAATGCAATTAATACAATTTTTTTTATTACAAATAAAATGTGCAATGAAAAATTTAAATCATTCTTAGTTTTTTTTAATTCTTCTACCTCGCAAAAAGCTGCTGCAATAAAAATTTATGTGTTTATGACATGGCAGCCAATTTTGCCCAAAAACAGGCGCACAAGAGTTGTTTGCATTTTTTTACATTTTTTGATATTTTTTCTATATACATACATATAATAACAATTAAAACAGCAACAACAACAACACCCACACATGAACGTTAGTGCAGTGCCATCAAGAGACAACGAGACAACCAAGCAAACAAGGTTAATGGCCACACAACACAACAGCAGCTGTCATTCTGTCTGTCGGTTTGTCTGGTTGAATTGTCATTTAGGTTGACATTTCGAGTAACGTTTTGTTAGCCTCAAATGGTTTTTTGAAATGTGTTTTTGGCTCCTTTGGCCCAGCGTTCGCCAAACCGTTTTGCACGCTTTTTCTATTCGCGCGCGTTTGCAGTCATTAGAAAATGTTTTTATGTGTGTGTGTGTGGGTTTTTTTTGCGCTTATGTTGTTCGACCTAATGTTGCATATTGTTGTTGCTGTTTTATGCGCGGCATTTTGATGTGATGCTGTCATTTTTATGTTTCGTTGAATTTAATGGCGCAACGTAAAAACAATTCAAGCATTAAAACGTATAAAAACGGCAACTAAACACACACACATGCGCATGTATGTGTCAATGTAACGTTGCAACATGAGCTGTAGGCTGCTCACATTTACGCTGCAATTTCTAAAAGCGAAGCACTCCGCATTCTTAGGCGCCGAAACACACTGCCGCCCACATGAAGCGACTGCGGCTTCATAACCATTAATTTTGAAATCTCTGTCTGTCCCTGTGTATGTGTGCGTGTGTGCCCTCTAAATGTCTGCTACCGTGCAGCTCATTTCATTTGGTGGCACTGATACCTGCAATGAGCGTTATGAGGCGCAACAGTCGTCTACGCCAACAACTGCCAGCCAGCCAACCGTTTCGTCGCGCTTAGCATGCAGCGGCCCCACAAAAGTGACCCCAGCTCGTTGCTGCCACATGTGCCACATGACACGTCGTGCTTTCAAGCACCTTCGCACTTGCGGATGATGTTGTTGTGAGTGCTGTGCGGGTGTGCACATTAAATGTTACGACTTTGCGCCGCGCCATGCTGCGTCTGCCACTTGTACGGCTGCGCATTCTTCGTGAATCATTTAACCCGAAAGCAATTTCCACAAAACGAAATTATTAAAATTGTTCATTGGGGTTTGCAATATGCCATTGCCGGCTCTCTCTCGCTGTGACACCGTGACGATGTGTCTACATATGCATCGGTGTGTGTGCATGTGTGTGTGTGAGTTTAATGTCTGCGCCTGCAATCTTGTACAAAGTAAGTAATAAAAGTCTATATGCGATTATTTTATATTGGCAACTTGGCAACCCTTTTATGCGCCAGCCATGCCAACAACAACAACAACATTGGGTGTGTGTGTGTGTTTATCGTTCGTAGGCGGCAATGCTCGACTGTGCACAAACATATGCACAGACACATATGTTGAATGTGTGTTGCAGCAATTAACCCCTTGAAGCTGAAAAGAGAATAAGAAAGGTTTTAAAAATTTAATTATTTGAATTTAAAATTATTTGAAATTTAGAGTTAAATTATACTAAATTATACTAAAATTATTTGAAATGGTTTAAACTTTACCTAAAGTTAAACTCTACTTTGTTTGAAATTATTTTAAAATAATTAAACTAAAAAATGCGAAAAGAAAACAAGAAAGGTTTTAAAATTTAAAATTTAATTACTTAAATTAAAAATGATTTCAAATGGTTCAAAGTTTATCTAAAGTTAAGTTATACTTTGTTTGAAATTATTTTAAAATAATTAAACTAAGAAAGATGAAAAGAAGAGAAAAAAGCTTTTAAAAATTAAAATTTTATTTATTTGAATTAAGAATTATTTGAAATGGTTTAAACTTTACCTAAAGTTGAATTCTACTTTCTTTGAAATTATTTTAAAATAATTAAACTGCAAAAGGTGGCAAGAAAATAAGAAAGCTTTTAAAAATTTAAATTTAATTATTTGAATTCAAAATTATTTCAAATGGTTTAAACTTTACCTAAAGTTAAACTCTACTTTGTTTGAAATTATTTAAAATAATTAAACTAAGAAATGTGAAAAGAAAATAAGAAAGCTTTTAATAATATAAATTTTATTTTTTTAATCTAAAATTTTTTGAAATGGTTTAAACTTTACCTAAAGTTAAATTCTACTTTGTTTGAAATTATTTTAAAATAATTAAACTAAGAAAGGTGAGAAGAAAATATGGAAGCTTTTAAAAATATAAATTTTATTTTTTTTAATCTAAAATTATTTGAAATGGTTTAAACTTTACCTAAAGTTGAACTCTACTCTGTTTGAAATCATTTTAAAACAATTAAACTAAAAAAAGTGAAAAGAAAATAGAAAGGTTTTAAAAATTTAAATTTAATTATTTGAATTTAAAATTATTTGAAATTGTTCAAACTTTAGCTAAACTTAAATTCTACTTTGTTTAAAATAATTTTAAAATCATTAAACTAAGAAAGATGAAAAGAAAATAAGAAAGCTTTTAAAAATTTAAATTTAATTATTTGAATTTAAATTTATTTGAAATTGTTTAAACTTTACCTAAAGTTAAACTCTACTTTGTTTAAAATTATTTTAAAATAATTAAACTTAATTCCTTTTACAATTAAATACAATGATTTTTAACAAACAAAAATCCACATCAGCTGGTCATGTCAGTGTTAATGTCACGTGTCGTCATTGCGTCGTCAGCATCTCGGGCTTTGTTTCATTTATTCCTTTCCAACATGCGACTACTATGTAGGTGCGTGTCTGTGTGTGTGTAAATGTGTTCATGCATGTGGCTGCGTAGCTGACAGAAGCCATAAAAGCTTGACGGAAAATATGAAGTTCCGCTTTTTGTCGAACTGGCGCCTGGAGAGGAATCAACCTGGAAATTTTGTGGCGTGCTTATGACCAAATTTTAATTGTACACACACACACACACATATACACGCATACTGGCGTAGACTTACGCACATGTCGACCTTTACGCTGCAGGCATCATCGTATTACATCATTAAAGACAACAGCAACAAATATAAATTGCACCAAAGACTGAGTGAGTGAACGAGAATTCAGTGAGATTGAAGCGTGGAGCAATGAAAGCAGAAGACAATTATGAGCGGCATTATTATTTATAAGAAATTCTATGCCTGCCATTTTGGGATCTGAGTAAAACTGAGAAAGTAACTAAAGTCGAGAGTAGACGCACAGAGCGTTGAAAATTTTTGCATAAATGTCAAACGAGAAATTCAAGATGCAGTTAAATTAAGAAGTTGATGACTTTAGGTGGCTACACACACACACATATATCACCGCATAATGTCTGGCACGAGTGGAATTTTACACAAAAATTAAAAGGTAAAGCCAAGAAAAGTGTCATTTGAAATGGTAAAGAAGCAGCAAAATCGACATGTGGCAAGAAGATTGTTGTGTGTGTGTGTGTTCAAAGTTATGTTGAACGTCTTTTAAGGAAAATGTAGCGTGAAGGGTTTCATAATTGAATTAATTAATGGATATTGAGTAAAATATTTCAAGTAATTAAAGTCACAAGGAAAGACGAAATTAAAGACTTTATTTAGCAAGTTAAAATGATCCAAATTAGTTGAAAAATGCACTGTTTTGTTCAATTTCTTGTGCCATTTTGAAGGTAATTTTATCGAATCCTTTGTATCTATTGGCAAAAAACAGAGACAGTCGACTCTTGCAAGCTTCTCTTGAGGAAAATTTTGTACCAGGTAAATCATCTTAAAGCGAGAGGAACAGGCAGTTATTACTTGATGCCAGGTTTGGACTATAAGGTGGATGCATAAAAACTTCCCAACTGAGCTCCCATAGCTTCTGGCAAGTCTTTAATGATGTGTTGTCCTTATGGAATAGAATTTATTTCCTGTTGACAAAACCTGGCCGCTTCTGGGCGATTAATATCTTCAGTAGGTCCAATTATTAATAGTACAAGTACGAATTAAGAGTTTGACCGTAAAGAAACAACTCATAGTAGATTTTTCTCTATAAATTCCACCAAACACACAGCAAATCCTTACTGACCCTAAATTCTGAACTCTGGCTTGGCCATTGTTTGTGTCGACTCAACGCCATTCAACTAGTGACGCACGCAGGGTTTTGTTTCGGGGCGCAACTTTTTTGAGAATTTTGCAATAGAATAAAAAAATAAAAAAAAAAATAAAAAAATAAAAATAAAAAAAAGTTGTATGAAACTACAGACTGAGATCCAAAACATGTATGTTTTCCCTACCTGACATATTCTGATCCTGAAAGTTCAAAATAGAAAATTTATTTAAAAGGAGACAATTTTTCTCTTTCATTTGATACTCATACCTTCATCATTGCACAACGGAAAATATTAAAAAAAATATATGAAATGTGTATATCCTTAAAATTTTAAAGTCCTTTAAAAAAGACTTTGGGTCAGAAAATGAAAAACTGAATATGGGAAGTTGCTATAAATGACCTCTAGTGTCACGCCTATATCAACATTAGGATGGGTCTCCGCAAAAAAAAAATTTTTTTTCGCACGGTGTAATAAATTTAAAGTTGGTGATTTCACTCATCATAACTTGTCATCATAACTTTGTAATTTTTCTTTCGATTCTATTGATGTTAGGCTTAATATTTGCTCAAATAATATATCTTTCATCTTAGATTTTGAAACCAAAGGAGATAATTTATTTTATCTATAAAACAATAATTAAAAAATTTATAATTTTTGAAAATGGTCGAAAAATTCACTATTTTACAACTTTCACCGTCAGTTAATTCCCCAAATCTCGTCTGATTTCGACGATCTGTATATTGTTGGAAAGGCTAAGTTATTATCTTCCGACTGACGGACAGCTTGTGTTAGTCGGATGATTCGTTTACGAGATATGTGCTCATAATTGAAATAACAGGGAAAAAACTGGGTTTTCAAAGATTTTTCGAAAACGCTTCTTACAAAAAAATTTTTGATTTTCAGTTTCGTATTCAGCGGCCCAAAGTTAGTCTAGAAAACACTTTTATTTTCAGGTGCATTTTTTGTGTCGAGTAGTGTTATTGATGATTGAATATATATGCGACGCACAGTGCTTCGAAAGTGGAGAAAAATAAGAAAAAAAAATTATCGCGCATTTTGACAAAAGTAGTATCATGTTAAAGGTCATTGTTTAATTCAGCTGGATCCGAAATACTTTTTCGAAAAATTGTCGAGATTAGGAGATATAGCTTTTCAAAGTCGGATATATTTTTACAAAAATTTATGAAGGGGAAAAATGAAATTTAGGAGCTTGTATAAAAAAAATTGTAGAAAATGTGTTGTTGTAGATAGGCTACTAATTTCTTTTAATATTAAAACTAAATTGATAGGAGCGAGACCGCTGATCGGTTTTTTGTGTTTAGCATAAATAATTTTTTTGTACGAATTTTCAAAAATGAACGTTTTTTAACCAATGAAAATTAAAAATAACCAAATTTAGAAAGGTAATTAAAATCGAATGGCGTGAACTGGCGTAAATCCTTTTTATGACCTTTTTTAGATGGATTTTCTTCTCTTCAGTCCGCAAAAAAAATTCTGCGTCTTTTTGCGCCTTTGGTAAATATTCAATTTTTTCGAAACTACTAATGTTGATTTTTTTACAGAAATCGCTTGAGTTAAAATTGCGACCAAAATGTGTAACCAAGTCAATGCCACGAACTATGAATGTTTTTTATAAAAATAGGTTTGGCACGCCTATTTAACCCATTATGAGCCATATTATCAAATTTTTTCATTACTATGGAATTTGTTTCCTAAAATGTGATTTAATGCGAATATATTCTAAAAAATGGAGCAATGTCTAATTTTGAAGAAGGTCTAATTTTGAAGAATAATTTTTATAATAGTCTCGCCGTTATAAATTGAGCTGCATTGCATATTCACCTGTCTCATCTCCATGTTAAGCTCTACGGATATCAAATAAACAAAAAATATATCCTTTAAGCAACTTTACCGCCCTCTTTCCACCCTTTAAATGACGAATTTAGAAAAACGCTAAAATACGTCTTTTAAAACAATCCGACCAAAAAACCATGTCCGTCCATATAAGCTGCACCACCCCCTTTTCACCCTTTCAAGGTCGACGTTTTTGAAATCGCTTCTTTTTAAGGGTTGACTTTCCAAAATACAACTTTTGACCAAATTTCATCATTATAGCTCCAGCGGTTTGGGCTCGGTGATGATAAAATAATATATAACGATATATATTCGATTTTTTTAAACTATACCTATATATTTTTTTGGAAACAAACACAAATTCTGAAGTCAGCAGCAGCCCAAAATGACTTGGACTGCACATTTTCAGCGAATTTCACGTACTCCTTCTATTTTTGCCGCAATTTTGTATGGAGTCGAAGCACTGTGCGACGGTTATAAATACAATTTCTGTACTAACTTAAAGATATTTCGGGTTTAAACCCTCCCCTGTGTGCGCCTCTGCATTCAATCATGTCCTTATTTATTTAACGTTGTCCCAAGTGAACCACTTTTCATCATCAGTCACTATTCGATTTAGAAATGCATGGATTCACAGATACAAATTCGATCTTTAAGGTTTTTTGGCCCTAACTCGTGTGGCATGCATACATTAAACTTCCAGCCTTATTCAAGTGGTTGTATAGTTACTTGTTTACTTAATTAAGTTGTATAATTAATAATCATAAATTCTTCATGCAGAATTTTGCAAAAATCAAATCATTAATTAATTAATTGTCATTTAAAATTCTTATATCATCCAATGTCCTTCACATCTGCCAAAGTTGACAATGCATAGCCTTGCATTTGCATACTTGTACCCCAAAAATTGACACTAACAAACACCTACACACACACTCACACACTCACTCACTGACTTACGCCCACTCACGCATAGGCCAACTCGACGCATTCGGCCGCCGTCAGTAAATCACACCGTTTAACAACAAATACAGCAATTGCTACAACAAAAACAACAACAACCACAAAATACCCAATAGCAACAACAGCATTGCCTGGGATTCATCATTGCAATCCGTTGCATGCAACACCGCACATGGCCAGCCGCACATATCCGTTTGGCCCGTTGCCATTGCATGTTGCAAACGCAATGTCCGAGTGGCAACTGAAAATAAGGCGGAGCGGCATGCAGTGGGGGGGGGGGGGAATTGAAAAACAACAAATCTGCAAATTTCATGTTCGCCATGTGATGCGACAATTTCACATTGACGCCGCCATGTTGCAGCATAACGCAGAGAGCAGCACACATGACACGTGAACGCATTGGACATTTTCAAAGATAGCAACAACAATGCAGCACTGCAACAATAGCAGCAATAACCGGCGGTTCGACCGCACGACAAATGCAACAAATAATTTGACGATTTGCATGCAATGCACGAGCCATGTCGACAACGCCAACGGGCGCTGATCATTTGCCACACACGTTGTTCGTGCAGCTGTGTGGGTGCAACATTTAGCGCTGTGTCCGAAATGCATGAAATGTGTAGGCGTGTTCGTGTTGTTGTTGTGCTCTGGGTGGCGACATGTCGTCATTTCATAGCATTTCACTATTGAGCAGCTGTCATTAGTGTCATGTCAGTTGCTGCCAATTAGAATGTTGCAACATGTCCAAAGTGGCAGCCACATTTTTCTTGCTCAATTATTCTTTACTGCTTTTAGTTGGGCAAACAATTTTGAATTAAATGAAAATATTTGTGCAGCAACAGGTAAATGTTTATGCAATCACTTCAAGTCACACGAACACACATACACACATGAGTTATTGTTTTTTATTGCTGTCGAAATATTCTGTGACTTTCAGCATTTTTTTAGTTTTTATAATTTTTTATTTTTCAAATATGTAAAAAAAAATTTTTTTTTGAATTTTTTAAAAATTAATTTTTTAAAAATTAAAAATTTTTTGATTGTGGCCAACATCCATTTACTGCATTGTTGTCTTTATTTTCTTCTGGTGTGCTTCTTCTTCTTATTGTTGCACTGCACAGTGATTCGTTCCATAGACAAAATTAAAAAAATTTATAGTTTCAGAATTTAACGATTTTGATGTCATTTGAAAGCTAAAACTTCAACTAAGAAAACGCCAAAAAATCTGTGCAAAAAATTAATTAGTGTGTGTGCAAAAGCGGCTTAAAGTTGAAACTTTTTTCACAAAAAAATATAAACACATATTTTCTGTTTTTTAGTCTATTGAGTAAAAAAAATTGTAAAAATACATGGTTACCAAGCAGTTGCTAAATCTTTCAACACAGATTAAGAAATGATGTGGCCATTTTCGCTTTTAATGTTTTCTCAAAATTTGCAAATCTGAGGCTTTTACATCACTTTTAATTCAAAATATTTTTCTAAATTAAAAATCTGAAAATTGGCAAAACTTAGAGGAAAATATCTAAAAAGTATGTGAAAGTATGTTCCTGGATTTTTTTTTATTTTAAGAAGCATTCTTTCTATGTCGGATAATGTAATTACATCCTCCAATATCTTCCGATCTCAGAAAATAATTCAATTTGAAAAGTGGTCTAAACACCTATTTTTCGACAAAATTTATTTTTTTCATCCCTAAAAGTATGCAATCAGCATGAAAAATGGAAAAATCTGCACAAATGCAATACATACATCAATTATTATGGTTTTTATTGCAAAACTAAAGGGTCCTAAGACAATTTCTGTTAGTCTCTGCAATTATCAATGTTGACGTTACCGATGAAATGTAAAATCTGAAAAATCTAGCCAACACACTCGTTGCTATAGCTCACCAAAAATGACGAAAATCGCAAATTTAAGTCTCAGGCATTGCCAAACTACAAAAATCTAAGAAAAACAAAATAGAGATTTCAATTCAGCAGACCATGATTAACTAGTATACCAAATTTTATGAAGAACGGATCACTTCTTCTAATTTTGTCCCGCGGTTGTATGGAGTCGAATTACTGTGCACTGTCTCGTTGAACTGTGAGCCAAGCGTACACAAAGGTTGACTGCATTGCGCAACAAAGATTTTTGCAAAAACCACAAATTAAATTTTCTTTAGAAATGAAGACTGCAAGGATGCAGAAACCTTAGTGGAAGTGATGAGAATGAGGAGAATGGAGTTGCAGGAATTAAGGCCAGTCAGTGCTCCCAAAAGCATTGCATTCATGTAGAATTTTTACTTATTTTCTTACGTCTTTCTCTCTCTCTGTCTCTACGTTCGGTTGGTGGTCCATTCGCATTTTCAGTGTGACCGCTTTTTCAGTACTTTTGGCTACTCCGGGTTACTTTGTCCCCGTACGTCCGTCCGTGTTGCCAGTTCGCGGCTTTTGCATTCATTGCGGTACATCGATCGTACACATTTTGATTCCCTCCTAAAAACTAAATATGTGTGTGTTTGTGAGTTCAACTCCTTTTGTTGAGCTTAGTTTAACAATAAAAGATTTTATGCCAAAAGTTATATTTGGCATCTGTATAGCCTAAACTTACTTAACCCATTAAAACCTGACCCCAGAAAGGCTTGTGCGATTTCCATAAAATTTTACACAATCTTATTAATTGACCTAATCAAGAAAAAAAATCAAGCAAAACATTTATATCATGTTTTTTTTTTTGTCATGTTTTTCGCAAACATTACACAAATAAAAAAAATCAAACATTTGCGGAAAATAAAATGTGCCAATAAAATATCAGCTGCTTGGATTTTGACATTTTCACGCGTTGCGTTGTATGAAAATTGGCAGTGTTTAGGCCCAACGTTGCATTCGCGCAACAAAAAACGTAAAGCATATTTTTTGTTTAAAAAATTCAAAAAAAAATGTTCAAAACTTATTTTTAAATAGTTTAGCATTGCTAAATGCAGCCCACTAAGGGATTTTGATAGGTTTGAAGAATAAGTATTTTTGATTGAATTTCAAAAATTCCCCAAAAAAAACCTTTGACTTTGGATCGAAAAAAACGTATGAATATTTAAATAATTTTGAAATTTGAGTATGGCAGAATCTAAAACGATCAATTCTAATCCAATTCTACCCATTTTCAAGTCTTTTGTCTTTATGAATTACTTAATATAGCGAAATTCCCAAACGTTGCGCAAACGCAACGCTCAGGGCTTAATGGGTTAACTGGCCATAACAACCCATTAAAGGGTTACGACCTTCGATCTTTTATTTTATCTTCAAGCTGACATTATTGCCGCTATTTATGGCAGTTCCAGGGTAAACAAATTCCTTGACAACTTCAAAAGTATACCAAAGTCTCTGATGGCATTCAACTTGGCCAACACCAGAAGGAGCCTTGTCCACACAGCCTTCTCGTGGCCCTCCTGGATAGCTAAAAAGACCAGAGACCAAAGAACAATCCTTGTGCCTGTCCAATCCAAATTGGCACACAGCCTTCTCGTGGCGCTCCTGGATAGATTTGTGAGTACAGCGAGTCCAATCCCCGGAACATTAACCCATTAAACAATTAAATTAATAAACAAAATCAAACTTTTGCGGAAAATAAAATGTGCCAATAAAATAGAAATAGAAAATAAATTGGCAGTGTTTAGGCCCAACGTTGCATTCGCGCAACACAAAACTTAAAGCCTATTTTTTGTTTAAAAAATTAAAAAAAAAATTTAAAAACTTGTTTTTAAATAGTTTAGCATTGCAAAATGCAGCCCACTAAGGGATTTTGATAGGTTTGAAAAATAAGTATTTTTAAGTGAATTTAAAAAATTCCCCAAAAAAACCTTTGCATTTGGATCGAAAAAAATGTATGAATATTTAAAAAATTTTGAAATTTGAGTATGGCAGAATCTAAAACGATCAATTCTAATCCAATTCTAGCCATTTTCAAGTCTTCTGGTTTTATGAATTACTTAATATAGCGAAATTCCCAAACGTTGCGCGAACGCAACGCTCAGGGCTTAATGGGTTAAATTTGTGTTATGCGCAGCGTTTTGTGCTCTTCACATAAACCCAATACACCAATGAAAGCCAAAAGAGATTTGAAATCATTCCACTATGATGATGATTACAACAATAACAACTATAAAAATTGCTAAAGAAAACATCAATTGCAAAACAACACTAACATTTGAATATGAATATTTATTTAAAAACTACAAACACAACTACATAAATTTGAGGATCGAATTAAAAGCAATTAAAAGTACACTCTTGCAATTTTTAGAAAAATCAGAGTTTAGAAATAAATAAAAAAAAACAAATTGCCAAAAAAGAATAAAATTTCAGAAAATTGCTCACACAACAAGACGAGAAATTTCAATTAATCCTTTGACTACTTTTACGGGCTCATGCAATTGCTTTTTGTTATTGTTGTTGTTATTGTTGTAATTGAAAATTGTACACAATTTTATGAAACCACAAAATAAGAGAGTAGAGGACAAAAAGCCAAAAGTTAGCGGTCAAGTCGAAGCAGTGAAGTCCGAGGTGTGGCAATCAAAAGCAAACACAGCAATTTTTTTCTCTCTTTTATTATTTTTATTGGCTTGACAACAACATTATGCATGTTTGTGTTATTTGAATTTTTGGTATTTGAAACTATGTAAAATTTTTAGTTGTTGACAATAATTGTAAGCCAATACCAGTCCACACATACACACACACATATACATATAAATTGTTTACTTATGCCTTGCCGAAAGCCTTTACGCATTGCTGCCTTCCGAGCTGACATTTAATTGTTGTCGTTTATTGCAAAAGTTGCCTATTTTAATTGAAATTTTGTATATTTGATTACAGCACTGAAATCTTAAAGAAATAGCAAAAATGATAATAGGTAATAAAAAAAAATACTAATAAGTGAGCCTAACTCTCCAATGGGATCTGGGAAACGTATAAATTGCTGGTAACGAGACCTCAGCCTTCTTCTTCCGGGGCTCATGGCTTCTGAGGCCTGAACGTGTTCGGCCACTCACATTTGTGGCCATCAAAGCCACTGTAAACGAATGGATCATTTCAAGTCACTTAGACAAAACTTCTGCTTCTCATAATCTCACACAAATGCTCGCAGTTTTTTCTGTCTCTGCAGGAAGGACTATAGGCTTAAAGACGGGTGGGGCAGATGGTCGGACTGGATGCGGCGAAAAAGGAGTTAGACGTTGCAGTTAGAGGTCGACGGCTAAAGGGAAGACCGTGTCTCCGCTTGAAGCACCAAGTTGAGGATCGAATAAGGCACAGACGTGTCTGGAGAGGACCGTAACCCGGTGACGGATTACTATGGTCAGTTAAGTAAATAAACAAGTAAGTAAGTAAATCACATGGAGAAGGTAATCATAACTTACAGTGTGCTTTGTCCTGCCTGCGTGAAGGATGACGAGACCGAGCACAATTTTCTTGAATCAGGTTTGAGAAATTTGGAACTGATGTGTTGAGAAGTGACCACCTTGGCTTCTTGGCACCACAGCATCTACTCAGATTTAAATGAGGTCGATTTAAAGGAAATCAAGAGGGACCCTCAGGTCGCAGTACAATGGTTACACTGTCAGAGTGCTGGGCTTACAACGATTATCTTCAATTTGGTCGCCTTCTCTAGTCGATCACATCAAGAGATCATAGGACGTTCTCAACTTGGTCCTTCCACTGAGAACAAGGTCTCAGCCGTGGACCTGGCCGTGGACCTGGCCGTGGACCTCCAACTACCGCTTCGAACACCTTTTTCGGCGGAGCTTCAACGACCATACAGGAGACATGGCTAGGCCCGCGAAGCCGCTGGATGTTGATTCGCTGTGCTACATACTTCCATGTATTTAACCCTTTCGACCCCAAATTTTACCCTGTGTCTCGATATTACTTTTTGGTATTTGAATCATGAAACACTTGCCCAGGAAGTGTGCACACGACATTTGAAGTCGCCACGCCTCTTTGTTAGGGTTCAAGAACTAGTTTACTTTTGAACAATGTTAGCTTAAAACGGGTTAAATACATTTTCTATAAATATTAAATTACAGAAAAATTATTAAATATTTATGGAAAAATACAAAATTATCACTTTTTGATTTTATTTAACCATTATTAAAGAAACAGGGTTTTGATCAAACGCGCCCAATTCGTAGACTTCAATTAGAACACAAACTTTACCTGATAACGCTGCAAATTATTGGAAATTATTTTGGGGATAACAGTAAAATTTTTGCACTTTGCTTTGAATTCACTTCTAAAAATATTAATTTGTTGGTGCCTACTTAAATTAAATCCATAAATCAATCGAAGCTTTTGCTATAAGATGACAAATAGGTGAAGTTGCTCTCAGGCAACTTTGGGGTCGAAAGGGTTAAAATGCTGGTTGTTCATTTGTATTGGTTTTTTGTTTCACTTTGATCAAACATGTGACTTTGATTTGCCATCAACTGCAATTAACCCTTATGTATGTGGTATTATTGTCCCACGGTTTGGTTTAACGACCTATTGTCGGCCTTTTGAATTAAACACTCCAAGTACAGTTTATTGTTGTTTATTGTTTATAATAATTTATCCAGCGTCCGGTCGCGTCAACGTCGTGGCAACGAATGCCTGTCGTTCTTCGTTTTCCTTCTCTCTTTGTTCGTCCCTCTGTCCGCGTTGTAATTCAAAGGTCCGTCCGCTTCTGGTGGCGTCGTTGCCACATTGTCCCGTGTTGCGATCTGTTCTCGTCCTGTTGTCTGTTCCCTTCTTCCCGCTTGTTCCCACCTTGCCACCTTCCCACATGTATGTGATGGAGTACCCGGGTACCCAAATCACTTTTATATCGAAATTTTAATTACTTGCGGATAGCCTAGAATAGTGAATCTTCATGACAACTCTCAAAATGGTATTCTGTCTTTATTTTTGAGTCTTTAATTCCATTTATTTTATTTTGGGCGGTGTGGCACAACATTTTACTTTTTACAAACTTAATCGTGTGCTGGGGCACCCGGGTACCCCAATACATTTTATATGGAGTTGCATGGATTTCATAGAGTTTTGCTGTAAATAAAACTTTCTAAAGTTAATAATTTGTAATAAAAAAATTTTATCAACGGAAAACAATCACTCAATCGATTTTGAGGAAAGGAAAAAATTGATTTTGGTAATATAAACTTATAAACTCCAAGATATTTTATATTTGCAAACCAGATCCAAAACAACTCTCTCGTCTACATTTATCAACATTCGCCTTCAGCGGGTTTTCCCGGGTACAGTTGACCTTGGAGATGATACGAATTTTTTGCGTCACAAGCCCAAAAAGTTGTCAACTCATATTTTTCAGGTTTCGACGGTATATATTGCGTAAAGCGTCCTTTTCGGTTGGTTTCACGCAAAATTATGTCACATATTTTACTTGATAAAATACTTTTGAATATAGCTTTTGCTGTGCATATATTGTAGGAAGAATCGAGGTCACTACGCTGGCACACTACGCCGAAATGGCTCAAGTCTGTATGCCATCTTTACCACAAAGTTCGATATTTGGATATTTCTCTTCGTCACTACTATTCGAGTCATATGAGATGGTCAGTTGCTATGCAACCCGCAGTTTCAGCGTCAGAGGTTTCTATTGGTGCGTCGTCAACTGATGGAATATGTTCATCTTCGTCTTCGGAATTGGAAAATTCTTCATCACTTTTACTCTCGCACAGTATTTCTTGAATTTCGGAATTTTTTCAGTATTTCTTTCAGAACGAGCTCTTGCTGAATAAGGACTCATTTCCGAATTTGTTCAGATCTTTCACAATGCAATTAAAACTAATTACTAATGAAATGACTACGAATGACCTTCCATTGAAATTTATAGCAGATCCCCCTTTTTATGAAAGGGGCATCCGAAATTGCAGAAAAATGCATTACTGGAAATTAAAAAACAAGTTTTCAAGTCATTTTTTGTAGAAAGGGAAATCCCAAAATGTACTTTTATATTACTGAGAGCTTTTAAACCAGGGACTTAACTATTATAAGTTTTTTAAGAAATTAATTGCAATGTAACTATTAGAATGCAACATAAATTTTATTTGTTGATTATAATTATTATTTGCGACAATTAATTTTTACGTTGCATAATAACTGTTATGAAAAATAAATATTTTTTTCATTCTCGATAACTACACTGTGCGTGAAATTTGCCCTCAAAAATTTAGACATTGGGGGCTCAAAAATGCACATATCGCAATTACACAGTTTAAATGTACTTTTTTTGGATTGGTGTCTTAAGCAAATTTGTTGGTCGTTCAAATATCTACAAACTTGCCGAAGACAGTAAAGCGATATTCGGAATGATTTAGGACCTATTAGAATTTAAACGTTCGAAGACTTAAGCGACGAACTCGACAAACTTCAAAGTCGGATTTCTCATAAACTAGAGCCAATCTTACCAAACGGCTGGTGGATCTCAACTCAGTATACCTATAGGAAACTCACCCAGTAGGTCCCCCCCATGTCTAAATTTTGGACTTGCACAGTGTTATTATAAAGCAATAGTTATAGAAATTTCTTAAATCAGGACAATTTTTGTATTCCCAAAAATATGGATAATAATTATTTTAGGTCCTTGTTTAATACTAAGCAAAAACAGTAAAATTTCATACAGTGCGAACAGAAAGTGAGAAATTTTCATACAATTTTACTGGGGTACCCCGATACCCCATCACACGGGTAAGAGTGTTTTTTCAACACACACACTAGGGTTAATAAAAATTAAACTTTCTATTGTTAAGTCCTTAGAAAACATTTTAGTAATCATAAGAAAATACCAAAAATATAAACAAAAATAAAAAGTATAATAAAAAATAACAACAACTCGAAAGCAACACTTTTGCTGACCTTCCACATTAAACTCTTTGCACTTTCCACCCAGCAAGTCGTAACGTGTCTGAACACTTCGTCGGCATTAACATTTGCTGACAACGGATTTCGTGTTGCCAACGCCTGTTGCCACTTCGGACTAATACCTGCAAAACAACAACAACAATAGCTGTCAAGAATTTTTACGCCTTGCAAAGTAGAAAAACTACACAATTAATTTGATGCGATTAAATATGGATGAACGGTTGGACAGCCAGACAGTTGGGTGGACGGACGAACGGGTGAACAAACCATCAGCTGTCACCACCGTTAGATTGACATATCAATAACGAGGCCCAAGTTGCCCAATTGGTGAGCAGGTGAGCGAAAGGGAAAGAAAAGGCAGCTACGGACAGGCGGCAACATTGAAAAGGGTGGCAGCGTCTGTCGCCGAGTCAGTTTAGTCCAACTGTCAATCACCAACGCCTTTTTTCAGTCAATTGTTGGCTTCTCGATTCCAACCCACAGTCGAGTTAGTCAGCGCCAATGCTGCGTACGTGATTTGCGTGATTACTTTCAATCGGTGGGCATTTCCGGTGCGGCCTAATGAAGGCACTCAATTTACATGGCACATCCTGCCCAACGGTGTTCGGCACAACTCAACCTGAAGCGTGCTGAAAGGTGCTAAACGGACGCACCAAATAGGCCAGGAAGCAGCCAAATCAACAGCAAATAAACGCTTCACTCTTTGCGCTTCTCTTCTCTCTTTTTTTTTGGGGCGCTTCAGCTCGCCTTCGCTGTCTCGCTTCGGTGCATTTGTTTAAGTTTTTATGAATTTTTGTGGCGCTTCCTTTGCTGCGGTTTAACTTTAATTCTGTTCATTTTGCTTGAATTCTTTTCGCAGCAAATTGCGCAATGAAAATCCTTCTCTTCAATGTCCTTTGCGCAAATTTGTAAAAGCAGCCCGACTGCAAATGTTTCCCCACGGGCTGCCGCTCCGTCCCGCTGCGGCATGTGGCTAGGTGTTAATTACCGCATTTGTGCAACAAAGCAAAAAGCGATTTGTGCTAAAAGTTGCAAACATTACAAAAAAATTAAAAAAATAAGAGAACAAGAAAAAACGCTGTAAAGTTACGAATAAAAATTCTAACCGCTTGCAGTTGCAATTTTTTCCATGCTTTTTGTTTTTATTGTTGTTGTTGTTCTTGCTTTTGTTAAAACAACTTTAGCCGCAAATGTTCAAGTTGGCAATGTTGTTGCAATTTTCATTTTGGCCGCCACTTCAACTGCAAACTTTTAATGAGCAATTTTCTTGCTTATTTCTTCTGCTGGCAGATTTTCACCAAACACTTTCATGCGTTGCTCTCACTTTCTCTCTCTCTCTCTCTTACATATTCCTTTAATTCGTTTGGCTTTTTGTTGTAATTAAAAATTTGCTGCCTTCTTTCATTGTTGCTGCTAGTTGTGTGGATGTTGCTGTTTTGTTGTTGTAGTTGCATCTGTTAAAACGCTCATCAAGAATTTGCAGGTGTTTTGGATGCACTGAGAGACAAGAAAGTTAACCCAAGAGTGGCATTTGGTGTAAATTGAAGACATAATTGATAATAATTGGTTATGATTGAAGATGACTGATGACTTTTTGCGGTACGAAAAACATGAAAAGTCAATTAAATATAACAAAAAAAACAAACAAACAAAAAATATAATTGACAATGACTGGGTATGACTGAAGATGACTGATAAAAGTTTGATTGAAGATGACTGATGACTGGACTGGACTTTTTTCAGTACCACAAATACTGAAAAGTCAATTAAATATAAAAAAAATTTAATTGACAATGCCTTGGTATGACTGAAGATGACTGATGAAGGTTTGATTGGCAATGATTGAATAGTGTTGAAGATGACTGATGACTGGACTGGACTTTTTTCAGTACCAAAAAGACTGAAAAGCCAATTAAATATAATAAAAAAATTTAATTGACAATGATTGGCTATGACTGAATATGACTGATGAACGTTTGATTGATAATGATTGAATATGAATATGATTGAAGATGAATTATGACTGGACTGGAATTTTTTCAGTGCAAAAAAGACTGAAAAGTCAATTAAATATAATAAAAAATTATAATTGACAATGATTGGCTATGACTAAATATGGCTGATGATCGGAAATGATTGAATATGATTGAAGATAACTGATGACTTTGTTTAGAACAAAAAAAAAACTGAAAAGTTAATGAAATATAAAGGAAAATATAATTGACAATGATTGGGTATGACTGAATATCACTGATGAAGGTTTGATTGACAAAGATTGAATATGGTTGAAGATGACTGATGACTTTTAACTGTAAAACAAAACATGAAAAAAAACTGAAAAGTTAATGAAATATAAAGAAAAACATAATTGACAATGATTGGCTATGACTGATGAACGTTTGATTGAATATGATTGAAGATGACTGATGATTTTTTCAGTATAAAAAATACTGAAAAGTCAATTAAATATAAAAAAACATAATTGACAATGATTGGCTATGACTGGATATGACTGATGATCGACAATAATTGAATATGATTGAAGATAACTGATGACTTTGTTTAGTACAAAAGAAAAACTGAAAAATTAATTAAATATAAAGGAAACCATAATTGACAATGATTGGGTATGACTGAATATCACTGATGCAGGTTTGGTTGACAAAGATGCAAAATGGTTGAAGATGACTGATGACTTTTTACTGTAAAACAAAACATGAAAATTCAATGAAATATAAAGAAAAACATAATTGACAATGATTGGCTATGACTGATGAACGTCTGATTGAATATGATTGAAGATAACTGATGAATTTGTTTAGTACAAAAAAAAAAAAATGAAAAGTTAATGAAATATAAAGAAAAACATAATTGACAATGATTGGCTATGACTGATGAACATTTGATTGAATATGATTGAAGATGACTGATGATTTTTTCAGTACCAAAAAGACTGAAACATAATTGACAATGACTGGGTATGACTGAAAATGACTGAAGAAGGTTTGATTGACAATGATTGAATATAATTAAAGATGACTTATGACTTTTGCAACATGAAAAGTTAATGAAATAAATAAAAGAAAAAAATAGCAAAAAGAAATAAAATAGTAAATATTTCAAAATCACAACCAAACAAAAGTTTGTTAATAATGTTCATATAGAATTAATTTTACCCACATCTGCCAAAATTTTGTGTTAATTTTGCAGCCATATTTCTCACAGTGCCACATTAAAGGCGTAGCAACAATAGTAGAACAAGTGCCATAACAATTCTTTCGGGCGAAAATGAAAAGCTAAGATGTGGGCAGCAACTGCAAAAAACTGCAATAAGATACGTGCAAAACTTTGCACATAACCAACAAAAGTGGTAAAATTGTTTTGCTGGCTGCATGCAATTTTTGTTGCACAAGCAGAAAATGTGTCGACAAGAAAGCAAGAAATCTTAGGAAAAAACCAGGAACAGGCAGCACGACAGCCGTAACGAATGCAGAGCGCGAGGCGGTGAAGCATCGGCGGTGTGTTGAAGCCAAGCAGTAATGGGCTGGTCTGACTGCCTGAATGTCTGACTGCATGCGCCATAATTATGCGAGCTGTCTTCACCCACACACTGAGCCGCTCTGCTTCTTCTATCTTCCAACTCTGTCCCTCTCTCGTTGGCTGTCTCAATTCTTCTGACACTCACGCTTGAGAAGCCAACGACGCACGCTTTTTATTTAATTACGCAATTAACGCCGCACAAGTTGCATGGCTGGGCGGCAGCGCCGTCAGTGCTGGCAACAATGCAACGCCGCGCAACACTGGCGCGCGTAATTAGTAGCAAAGGAGAAATGTGCAGCAACGAAAAGTCTACAATGCAGCCAAAAATCCCAAACATTCTGCGCGCTCCTTAATTAAGCTCAAGCAAAACCAAAACAACAGCAACAACAAAGAAAGAATTTGGCACAAATTCGCTTAGAACAAAAGCGCAAACGAAAATTGTCAACGTGTTGCTGGCATTTCTTGGCAACAATCTCGCTCCAGTTTGCCGAAAGAAAAGCGACTGTGCCATAAATTTGCGAGCATGCAACAAATGTTGGGTGTTGGTTTATTTTCCAATTAATTTTTCGTGTACTTGGAATTTTGTGAGTGCCAGCAGCCTAAACTGTTGAAAATTAATTAACACACACACACACAGGAAAGAAGAGACAACTTTTATTCATTTATTCAAATGCAAATATTTGCCTTAAATCTATGAAAAAATAAGCACGAATATGTGTGCAAGTTTTTGTTTGCCACACACACATAGACACAAGACACGTGCAAGCAAAAATTCACCAAAAAAGGCCCAACAAGATTGACATGACAATCAATTTTGCTGTCATAATTCATAATCATGGCTACAAGTTAAGTTGCCAAAATTTACAAAATGTAATTTCATTAATGCCATCAGTCATGTTTGTTGGGCGATTGTGAAAATATTAGTTGATGTGTGTGTGTGTGTAAGGGATTATTGCTTTTACACTGAAAGAGAAGAAGTTATTAAAAAAAATTTATAAAAAATGTATCAAGCGACATTGTAGCAACGAAAGTATAACTCAAACACTTTGGAATAGAAATTTTAAATGTTTAAATTTTTTTTTAATATTTAAAAAAATTTACAAATACATATAAAGAGTTTTTCAATAGCCATGTCCAAAATTTGACAGCTTATTGCTCTGACATTTCAAGCGGCAACGCTGTCGTTCTTCAACCATTTTACCACCATTTCAACAATTTGTCTTACAATTAAAAAGTATATAAACATTTTACTAATTTTTTATAAATTTAAAATTTTAATTAATTAATTTTAATTAATTAAAATTATTTTAAATTTAAAATGAATTCATTTTTAATAATTCACAAATTTACCTTACAATTAAAAATATATACAAATTTTAGTAATTTTTTTATAAAAAACCAGAGTCTCAGCCTTCCAACCTTCGACTTTTTTCTCTGGTTCCACGTTAAGTCATTGGTTTAGGGCAACAAAGTAACGTTAACCGACGACAGTGACGCACGTAGGATTCCATTTTGAGGTCAGGCAGAATTCTGTACACAACTTTCGAGCCAAACACCAATTTTCCACTCACAATTTTTGTAACAAACAAAAAAGTATTTGGAAAGTTTGAAGCCCCTGACGAACTGATAAACAATACTTTTCGCACCAAAGATGATTCAGCTCAGCTCAGTCATTCAACACAGTCGCAACACAGTCATTCAAAATTAGACCTTCTGAATCGAGTCCTGTGAGTGAAGCCACAGAGACTTCATGAATGAAAACACTTTCGAAATATATTAATTTTGAATGTCAACTCATGCAACAAAATCATTCAAAATTAAACCTTCAGAAACGAGTCCTGTAAGGGAAGCCACAGAGACTTTATGAATGAAAACATTTTCGAAATATAATAATTTTGAATGTCAACTCATGCAACAGAGTCATTCAAAATTAAACCTTCAGAATCGAGTCCTGTAAGGGAAGCCACAGAGACTTCATGAATGGAAACATTTTCCAAATATAGTAATTTTGAATGTCAACTCATGCAACAGAGTCATTCAAAATTAGACCTCCAGAATCGAGTCCTGTGAGTGAAGCCACAGAGGCTTCATGAAGGATAACATTTTCGAAATATAATCATTTTGAATGTCAACTCATGCAACAAAATCATTCAAAATTAGACCTTCAGAATCGAGTCCTGTAAGGGAAGCCACAGAGACTTCATGAATGAAAACATTTTCGAAATATAATCATTTTGAATGTCAACTCATGCAACAAAATCATTCAAAATTAGACCTTCAGAATCGAGTCCTGTGAGTGAAGCCACAGAGGCTTCATGAAGGATAACATTTTCGAAATATAATAATTTTGAATGTCAACTCATGCAACAAAGTCATTCAAAATTAGACCCTCGGAATCGAGTCCTGTAAATGAACCCACAGAGACCTCATGAAGGATAACATTTTCGAAATATAATAATTTTGAATGTAATTTAATTGTGTTGTGACTATCTGTGAACTCTTTTTGTTCAATTCTAAATGTTTATATAATAAAAAAAATTGTTTACAGTGTTGCTGCCGATGTCCATACATACATTCAAGATTGATCTGTGACAGCAAGTGCGAGCTGACAGCGAAGGCAAAGTGCTGCGCATGAGGCACTGTGCAGCCACCCAACTGGGCAGCCAAGCGTTGAGCGACAAATGTGCCGCTGGCGCGTGGGTGGGTGGATGTTTCATGTGGCTTTTGCCGAGCACTTTACTCAATAATAGCGAAAATTTAATGGCGACGAGCTGTGAGCATTTAGCAGAACAGCGCCACCGAACGCATGTTGGCTTGCAGTGATATTGTTGTTGTTGTTGTTTTCCCCTGTTGCCATTATTGCATTGTGGCATGTTGTCATGCGCACATGAGTGAGAACTTAAGTGAAATTTAACCCTTAGGAGCGGATGTAAGCAGCAGACACAAGACCAAATATTGGGCAGAAGCGCTAGCGTTGTCCCAACGTTCTAACAGCAATAATAGTAATAATAATGATGACAACAACAACAAAAACCATCAATCATTGTGATATGAAGTAAAATCAATTTTGTGGCCAAATCACAAACAGGCCTTTGCGAGTGGCTATGGCTGCTTGCGGCCACAGTCTGAACTGCAGCTGAGTGACATCGTACAGGACTTGCAAGCAAATGTGCTGGATTTGGCCAAATAAGACAACTGACGCCCGTTGACGGGCGGCGTCATGCAAAGAGTGCACCGAGCAGTATTGCAAATGTAATTAAGTCGCTTTGGAAATTTGCAATGACAACAAGTGTGAGCGTTTTCGCCCAACATAGCCGAGGTTTGTTTAGGGGCTCAATGCATGAGCATGAAATTGCATGAAGTTTTTGTAGTCAGAATGGGGGGGAGTTGTTATTATCGGAAATTATCTAACACTATCTTCATTTTAGTATTGAGCAAAGTACATCAAAGGGAACCAGAGCAAGCTTTGTTGGCCGAAATTTGATGGAATTTTCAACATCAAATGGAACCAGTGCAACCTTTGATGGCCATAATTTGATGTAATTTTCAAGTACCGGCAGCGTCATCAATGTTGCAATCAGCAACGCTGAAACAATTTAACAGAGTCATCGATAATCCAAGACATCTTCAACAGCAGTGGATACACGAATTGTTATGTTTAACCCTCAAATAAGAAAATTTTTAAAGCAATGCACAGTGATTCGTTCCATAGACAAAATTCAAAAAATTTATAGTCTCAGAATTTAACGATTTTGATGTCATTTGAAAAGTAAAACTCCAACTAAGAAAACCCCAAAAAATCGGTGCAAAAAAATAATTAGTGTGTGTGCAAAAGCGGCTCAAAATTGAAACTTTTTTCACAAAAAATTGTAAACACATATTTTCTGTTTTTTAGTCTATGGAGTAAAAAAAATTGTAAAAATACATGGTTACCAAGAAGTTGCTAAAACTCTCAATATAGATTAAAAAATGATGTGGCCATTTTCGTTTTCAATCTTTTCTCAAAATTTGTAAAGCTGAGGCTTTTACTTCACTTTTAATTCAAAATATTTTTCTAAATTAAAAATCTGAAAATTGGCAAAACTTAGAGGAAAATATCTAAAAAGTATGTGAAAGTATGTTCCTGGATTTTATTTTATTTTAAGAAGCATTCTTTCTTTGTCGGATAATGTAATTATATCCTCCGATATCTTCCGATTTCGGAAAATAATCCAATTTTAAAAGTGATCTAAACACCTATTTTTCGACAAAATTTATTTTATTTATCCCTAAAAGTATGCAATCAGCATGAAAAAGTGAGAAAATATACACACAAATGCAAAACATACGTCTATTATTATCATTTTTAATGCAAAACTAAAAGGTCCTAAGACAATTTCTGTTACTTTTCCCAATTATCAATGTTGACGTTACCGATTAAATGTAAAATCTGAAAAATCTAGCCAACACACTTTGTGCTATAGCACACCAAAAATGACGAAAATTGCAAATTTAAGTCTCAGGCATTGCCAAACTACCAAAGTTTAAGAAAAACAAAATGGAGATTTCAATTTAGCATACCATGCTTAACTAGTATACCAAATTTTATGAAGAACGGACCACTCCTTCTAATTTTGTCCCGTGGTTGTATGGAGTCGAATCAGTGTGCAATGGCGCAATGTTTTATTACTGTTTTATGTTAGTCTTTGTAGTCTTAAGCTTGATTTCAAAGTAACAAAAAATTTCTAAATGATTTTTGTATTACATACTACCGCAAGATTGCCCGGACAATGCAATCTTTTTCAACTACCATTTGGAATTATGTTACAAAATAGTGGAAAATATTTTTGTACAACAAAATGGCGTTAAAAATAGTAACAGTCACAGTCACACTTTAAGCAAAGATGAAAAAAATGTAATAATTTTATTTATTATTTTTTATTTATTATTTATTAATTATTATTTAAATATTATTTATTATTTAGTAATTATTATCTTTGGTTTAAGAACCTTTCAGATGTTCAAAAAAGGATTTTGTAGCGCCATCTATCGTAGAAAGTGAACATCGTGGTAACATTTGGGTAAACTTATTTACCTGAATTCTTACTTTCACCGATCGTATACTCGTTTTTCCTCTTAAACTACCTCGTTATCACATCACGTAGAAGCTTTAAGATTCCCTAAACTTTGGCAGTTCCTCAGTATACAACTTTTGGCAGCAACTGTTATTGTTTTCAGCCAACTTCAATTACTTGAATTCATAATCTGAGCATCGATCCTCTACTCTTTCTTTCTTCTGAGAGTCTTTCTCTTCCTAACCTCAAAATAATCTTAAGTAGACGCTGCTCGTAGAAGCCTAAAGATCTTCTAGACCATAGCAGCTGCATCTTTTGACAGCGCCATCTACCGTTCAACTTTATTTATCTAAATTCATAGTCTAAGCACTCTACATCTCTCCTTCTCCTTCTGCATTCCTAATGCTCAACTTCAAAGAGTTTGTAAACTCGTAGTCGCAACACGCAGATGTCCAAATATCCTCCTGAGTCTTATAGCTGCTCAGTATTCAACTCCTGGTAGCATCCTTTACCGTAATAAGCCAACTTAACTTACCTGAATTCATAATCTAAACATCGAACCTCTATTCTGACTTCCCTCTAATGGCATTTAACTTCCTAACCTTAAAATAATCTCAAGTAGTCGTAGCACATAGCGGCCTGACACTCTTCTTGATCTTAGCAGCTGCTCAGTATGCAACAGTTGACAGCGCCATCTACCGTAATTAGCTCACTTTACATACCTAAATTCATACTCTGTGCACCGAACCTCCATTCGTTTTTCTTTCTGAGGGCATTACACTGTCACCCTAAACCTATTCCTAAGCAGTATGTAGAAGTCTAAAGACCTCCCTGAATCTTATAGATTCTTATTATACAACGTTTTTGTGATCTAAACCACTTCGTCAGATCTTATTATCTCATCTAAGCTCTTAACATTGATCTTACTTTTTCCACTCTGCTGGAGGATTTAAGTTCCAATTGGTCCTTCAGCACAATTACAGTTAAATACACAGAAATCTGACCACGTCTAGAACCATGTAGTAGTTCAATGCAAAAATTTGTACAGCGCCATCTGACGCCTTTAGTCAAACTTCATGCATTGGATGAAGTTCTATGTTGGGAGAGTCATTCAAAGAATTTTGACAGCGACATCTGCCAACTTTAGCCGAATTGAATGCACTGAATCAAGTTGAATCTTTTTTGAGTCCAGGTTTATTTCAAGAATTTTTGCAGCGCCATCTGTCGCCTTTAGTCAAGCTTTATGAATTGAATGCACTGAATCAAGTTGAATCTTTTTTGAGTCCAAGTTTATTCCAAAAATTTTTGCAGCGCCATCTGTCGCCTTTAGTCAAACTTTATGAATTCTATTAGGTTAGATCTATTTTTGAGTCTAGTAGAGGTTCATTCGATGAATTATCGCAGCCCCATCTGACGCCTTTAGTCAAACTTCATGCATTGGACCAAGTTAGATCTATCTTGGGAGTCATTCAAAGAATTTCGACAGCGACATCTGCCCACTTTATCCGCTTTCAATGCATTGAATCAAGATGGATCCTTTTTTAAGACTAGGTTTATTCCAAGAATTTTTGTAGCGCCATCTGACGCCTTTAATCAAGTTCCATGCATTGAATCAAGTTAGATATATTTTTGAGTCTTGCAGAGGTTCATTATAAAAATTTTAGCAACGCCACCTGCCGCCTTTAGCCAAGTTCCATGCACTGGATAAAGTCAGATCCATTTTTTAGTCTTCCAGAGGTTCATTTTAAGAATTTTTGCAGCGCCATCTGCCACCTTCAGCCAAGTTTCATGAATTGGATCTGGTTCCATCCATTTTTGAGACTCGAAAAGGTTCATTCCAAGAATTTTTGCAGCGCCATCTGACGGCTTTAGCCGAGTTCCATGCATTGGATAAAGTCAGATGAATTATTTCAGCCATGTATTGGTTCAACTTTCACTGAAAATTCTATATGGATTACATACAATTTTGAACAAAATATCATTTGAGCAAAAAACTGCGCTTTCAGTTACAACACTAGCAATGTCCCGTTTGTAGTGAATCGCTGCAGCTTGTTGCACAAACTGCCCTTTCGAATAACCACTCGAATACATTTACAGCTGTCATTCGTGTGACATTTGTCATGGGTTTCTCAATCAGCGCGTCAGCACATCAAACCCTCGAGTGGGAGCGTACGTTTCGTTGCGTTTGCGAATCGAATAACGATTTTTATTCAATTTTTTTCGCCATCGCCGCTTCATTTTCCTTTCATTTTTTGCTGCTGTTTGAAATTTTTTTTGCACTGCAAGCCACTTGAAAATGTTGTGAAAAATGATCTCAAGTGGAAAATACTTCAGGCTGTGCAGGTCTGCGTGGAGTGACAAAAATAAACTGCGAGTTGTGCGTCCGAGCGGGATTCGGCTGGAGGCGGAGGAATCGAAACTGCGGCATGTAAAGCAATGTCAAGAAACAAGTGTGGGGCAAAGATGGATGTAATGGAATTCACGCGTCACAACACGCAACAGTAAACAGCCACGAGCAAATATCAACGCATACACTCACACACACACACACACACATAGACATGTAGAGTGACATGCCACGCTTTTCACCGTTTCCTCCTCCCACTACGCGTCCACTTCACTCAAGTGCACAACAATCATTTTCAATTTTAGCTGCGATTCGCTGAAGCTTCGCTGCTTCTCTGCTAGTATGTGTGAGTGCGTGTGTGTGCGTGTGTCCTTAAATAATTCACTGCCAGTGGTTCATTGCGTTGCGCTGCCGAGCGTTGCAATCGTCTATCAATGAGAAACTAACTGCGTCTAGAAAATCGTAAAAATAGTAAGAACGCGAATGGAACAATGAAGAAAAACTAATGCAGTGAGCGCCGAGAACGTTCGACAGCAGAATGAAATGTCAATAAGCTCACATTTCAGCGCTGACATATTGAAGTAATGCTGCACGGCCAACTGTCAACTGTTACTTTGGCTTAATGTTGCTGCCGCCGGCAGCAGAATGCGCTGCAAAGTGCTGAAAAAGCACTCAATGAGGAAGTAAAATGAAAGCGACTGCGAATTGCTGATTGAGGCGATTTTTAACACTTGAACGAAACGGCATGAAATGTTTGCCACCTCAGTGCGAACGAATGTGTCGGCTGGCCGTTTGTCAGCCGATGCATTGATGGCGACGCTCGTTCTCACAGGCTGAACAAATGCGAAAGTTCAAAGCTCGACGCGAATGTGCAACGCTGCGCTTTGCGTTTGAAAAGCGAACTGATTTATGGCTGAGGAAATGCTGCTTCAATGGCATTGTTGTTGGTGTTGCCGACGACGAATGAATGAAGCACGAGAGAATTTAATTTAGACTCGTGAATTGAAGTAGTTAGTTGCACAATCTGGGAAAGTCCTTTGTGGCATTTTGAAGAGACTAACGTTGAAGTCAATGTGATTTAAAGTTGGTTTAACGCCTTCCGGAAATTTTTACGATATATCGTACAATTTTTTCCAAGATTTTTTATTTCACAGCGAACGCACTTTTTATGAAACAGCTTTTTAATTTTCATTAAGTAGGGTGTGTTGTATCATTCTGTTTCAAAATATACGAGGGGCATTCAATGTATTCTCGGTATCGGGGTGATTTGATATTATTGTGGGTAATTAAAATATATCATTAGCTATCAACATTATCTGAGGGTATTTATATAAAATTTCATGTTGATAACTTCATTAGTTTGTTTGCTACCTCCAGTCAGCGACGACGAAAATGACTGACGCGACAATGTTGAAGAAAATCGAGCATCGTGCGGTGATTAAATTCCTCACTAAACAAGGAAAATCTCAAAAAACTATCCATGAAGAAATGGTAGCCGTTTATCAAGACTCTTCTCCTTCATTATCGACCATACAGAAGTGGTCAAGTGAATTCAAAAGAGGCCGGGAAAGTATCGAGGATGATCCCCACCCAGGTGGGCCAATCACGGCGGCTACCGAAGAAAATGTGAAAATTATCGAAAAACTTGTATTAGAAGATGCACGTGTAAAAATCAAGATGTTGGCAGAAATAACTAAGCTATCCGTTGGTACTATACATACTATACTTCATGATTATCTCAACCTTACAAAAGTTAGTGCAAGATGGGTTCCGCGCATGCTCACTGCGCTTCAAAAGCAGGCGAGGGTTGACACTTGTAAGGAGTTTTTAGAGCTGTGTGGCGGCGATCCAGCAAGTGTTTTCGAAAGGATAGTTACAGGTGATGAAACGTGGGTTCATCACTATGACCCCGAGAGTAAACAGGAGTCTATGCAGTGGCACAAAAAGGGATCAGCCCCTCGAAAGAAGTTCAAAGTCATTCCATCCGCTGGCAAAATCATGGCCACAGTTTTCTGGGATTCTAAAGGAATACTATTGATCGAGTACACAAAAAAAGGTGAAACTATCAACGCAGAAAAATACTCAACCACTTTACGCCGTTTGAGAGAAGCAATAAAAGAAAAAAGAAGAGGAAAGCTGGAAAAGAATGTGTTGCTTCTTCACGACAACGCACCGGTTCACACTGCGTGGTTCTCCAAGGCTGCTGTACGAGAGTGCGGGTTCGAGGAAATTAACCACTCACCCTACAGCCCGGACCTGGCCCCCAGTGACTACTTTTTATTCCCAAATTTAAAAAAAGACCTCAGGGAAAGCGATTTGCTGACGATAATGAGCTCAAGTCCGCTGTAAATGAGCATTTTTCGGGCCAAGAAGAAAATTATTTTTTTAAGGGAATAGAAAAACTTATTTCGCGATCAAACAAATGTATTGAAATCATGGGAGACTATATTGAAAAATAAATTTTTTTCAAGGTTTTATCTTTTTTCTAACATACCCATACTGAGAATACATTGAACGCCCCTCGTAAATCATAATAGCCGTGGCTACACAGTATGACTGCGTTTTGTAAGCAGCTTTTTGCAAGAATTTGAAAAACCAGCAAATGACGGTACTTCTGCGTAGGAATTTTTAAATGTGTAATACTTTTTGGTACCAAATAGCGAAACAATTTCAAAGTTTGAATCTCAGTTGATTTATAGAACTTACTAAATTTAAAATTTTTTGCGTCTACATGTTTTATCCGAGTCTTTAAAAAAATTGTACGATATATCGTACAAATCACCACAACGGTTGCAAAGCTTTGTACGATATATCGTACAAATGGAAAGAAAAGCTTGCAAGTTATTTTGCATTTTTTTTAAGTTATAGGTTTGGTAATAGAATTTTTCGTTTGCATACCTGCCACGCCCATCTGTAAACCACATGACTAATAAAGTTCGACTATTCGGCAATTTTCGATTAAAAATAAGAGTTACTAGACGATTTTTTGTTTTACTGGGCAGACACGGGTTATGTAAGGTTAGACATGCGTACTTGCCACTCCCACTACGATAAAAGAAATCGGCTATATTCAGTATCTTTCTGTAAAACTGCACGAATTTTAATTGATTCTGTGCTTTATTGAGAGGAAAATTGCTTTGCAAAAACAACAACGGTTATATAAGGCCGAATAAATGTGAATAAATTGTTTATATATATAATTTATATAACTTTCGATCAAAATTAAATCACGTTTTAATTTTTTGTTTTTATAATTTATGTTTTCTATCAAAAAATCAATGAATTGTTCATAAAACTTAAAAAACCAAAACCAAAAATTCATGAATTTTTACTCCTTTGCGAACCATTGTACGATATATCGTACAAAATTGTTGAAGCTGTAATTCTCAACCAAAAGGGTGTTTTTTTTAATTTGTTTGTATTTTATTGCTAAAATGTTCAATAAGAGTCAATATTTTGACAGACAAATTTTTATCTCAAGAGATGTGGAAATTGACCGGAAAGGGTTAATTTTTTGTTGTTATAATTTATGTTTTCTATAAAAAAAATCAATGAATTGTTCATAAAACTTAAAAAACCAAAACCAAAAATTCATGAATTTTTTCTCCTTTGCGGACCATTGTACGATATATCGTACAAAATTGATGAAGCTGTAATTCTCAACCAAAAGGTTTTTTTTTTTGAAATTTGTTTATATTTTATTGCTAAAATGTTCAATAAGAGTCAATATTTTGACAGACAAATTTTTATCTCAAGAAATGTGGAAATTGACCGGAACGGGTTAAGTGTGTTCTTAGGCCATAAAAAGAGGCAAACCTTTTTCTCATGCACTCAAAATACTTGAAAACAAAGAAAAAATTAAAAACATTTATTTAGACTTTTTTTTTTATTATTAGTCCCCAGTATGTGTAACAAATGTATCTCCAACAACAACTACTTAGTTATGATATCAACGATAATGGCATCATTTATGTTACTTGCTGGCTGGTTCGTTGCTGCCAGTCATTGCAATTTCGGCTGCCATGCATTGCATTTTAACTGTCAAAGTGCCACTGCCGGCAGCGGTGTTCACAATGAAATTGCAGCGCCCGGAAATGCTTCGCAAAGGCATCAAAATTGCACTCGGCAGTTGCCATTAATTTCCACTAGCAACGGTGGGTGTTTGTGGAAAACGCATTTTGCAGTCATAATTACGTCATACATTCGTGTGTGTGTGTGTGTGTGAACCAATGCATTGTGCGCAATGAAAACGCTGCATAATTACGTCATACATTCTTGTGTGTGTGTGTGTGTGTGTGTGTGAACCAATGCATTGTGCGCAATGAAAACGCTGCATAATTACGTCATACATTCTTGTGTGTGTGTGTGTGTGTGTGTGTGAACCAATGCATTGTGCGCATTGAAAACGCTGCAAGCCAAAGTGACTAAGTGACTGATTGGATTTGGTTGTGTGGAATTTGCCACAACACTGCCTACTTGACTGCTTGATCGAGTGATTGCATGACGTATTGGCAACAGCAGCAGCGACATTTAACAAAGCGACACTTAGCCAAGCGGACGACTGTTGCGCCATTGGGCGCTGCGCACAGTGGAGCACTCGCAGATGTTTGGCGGTATTTGCTTTGCGGCTGCGCGTTAATTTGATTTAGCGTTTGCGAATCAATTTGTTTGCGTTGCACTTGAAGGCAATGCGGCCGTGTTTGCCGTTGGCTGGTGCACACTGCTGCCGCTTCGGTTTGCTTCTTTTAATCACCGTTTCGAGCGTTAATTTTGCAAAATTATTTGGCTACACTGACGCAATGCCAAAGCAAATACGCTGGTAATTGCCGTTATTGTAATTGGAAAATTTGCTGGGCTTTATTGATGAAATTGCTTTGAGGCAAACATTTTGATTAAGTAAAACAGCGATGGTAGGAAGATCAAATGGGAATTGATTGAATGAATGAAATGGAGTCAGATGTTTCCAGGTTCGAGTTCCAATTCAATGAAATGTAGTAGAGACTTTAGTTTTCAAGAAAACCGAAATTATAGAATTTTTTATAATTAAAAACTCTTGACTTGTTGCTTGGGAATTGACCAGAGCAGATCACAAAGTGGGTCCCTTTTCAGTAGAATATAATAAATCTTCTAGTTCCCAAGCAGTTCGAAACCATAGAAAAAAAAATATTCTAAAACATCATTCTTGTGATGCCTGAACATTGTCCAAACTAGACAAACTAGTGGGTTAAAAAATTCTAAATAATCTCTTCTATGCTGCCTGAAGATTAGCCAAAGCAACCCAATTAGTGGGTTCCTTTCCTATCGAATGAAATAAACCTTTTATTCCCAAGAAGATCAATACCAAAGAATCTTAAAAAAATCTAAAAAATCTCTTCTATGCTGCCCGAAGATTGTCCAGACTAGACCAACTAGTGGGTTCCTTTCCTATCGAATGATATAAACCTTTTAGTTCCCAAGGAGATCGAAACCGTAGAAACTCAAAAAAATAAAAAAAAAAAGCTCTTCTATGCTGCCTGAAGATTGTCCAGACTAGACCAAGTAGTGGGTTCCTTTCTTATCGAATGTAATAAGACTTCTAGTTCCCAAGGAGATGGAAACCGTAGAAACTTAAAAAATGTAAAAAAATCTCTTCTATGCTGCCAAACTAGCCCAACTAGAGGGTTCCTTTATATCCACAGCTTTGTTTAGAACTTCGAAAGCTGTGCCTTCCCTCTTATTAGCTGTGACACTCGAGATAACGATTCTTGTCACTATTGTCGCATAGGATGTCCTTTCATGTCCTTTTCTATGGATGACTAATTCTTTATAGGTACACAAACTTCTGCTCGTCTTGCTGAATACCAGAAAACTATGTTTGAAACTGTTTCATTGCGCTTTAACACTTTCGGTTATTCTATAGTCTCTTTTCAGTGCCTGTTTTAGGTCAAAAAACTTGTGAATACTGAATTTTTGTTGTTCCTTAGAATAGTTTGAAGTTTTAGGAAAAATACGAAATTAATAAACTGAATAATTAAGTTGAGAGAAGAGAAGTATACACGTTTTTTTAATGGTATATCTTGAAATAGTAAAGGAAGAAGAAGCAGAAAAAATTGATAACTTTTTTAATTTGACGTTTTCTTTCAATTTAGATACTTTTTTTAAAAAAATTTTGGCTGAAGTAAATGAAGAAATATTCAAATTTTCGTTATGCATAAAAAGTTTTATGTTTAAGTAATTATTACAGCCACAACGATGTGGTTGCTCTCATAGAAAAATACTCTAAAATACAGGGTCCAATATATCAGGTGTACAACTTTGCTTCCGCCGTTTTCCGATAGGTGGCTGTACCGGCTGAGGCTGGTTGAAATACATAGATGGTAATGCCTTTAAAGTGAGTGTGGACAGTGCCTAACGAATTGTCATCGCCGTTTCAGTGACAGTTGTTCTTGTTTTCGTATTATTCACGCTCGAAAATGTCCGTTTATGTGCCCAATTCTCGCCATTTGCGGGAAGTTTTACTTTTCTGTTACAATTCGCAAAAAAATGCAGCTGAAGCGCATCGAATGCTCTCAGAAACTTACGGTGATGCTGCTCTGAGTGAAAGAACGTGTCGGGAGTGGTTTCAACGTTTTAAAAATGGTGATTTCGATGTCGAAGACAAACATGGTGGTGGAAGAGAAAAAACCTTCAAAGATGAACAACTAGAAGCATTGCTTGATGAAAACCGGGTGAAACCATCACAGGAGATCGCTACCGAACGCAACTGATGCGCCTTAGTCGCGCGCTAAAAGAAAAGCGGCCACAATATCAAGAGCGACATGACAAAGTCATCCTCCAACACGACAATGCTCGGCCTCACGTCGCAAAAGTGGTCAAAAAGTACCTGGAAACGCTGAAATGGGAAGTCTTGCCCCACCCGCCGTATTCCCCAGATGTCGCCCCTTCTGACTTCCACCTATTCCGTTCGATGGCACACGGCCTGGCAGATCAACATTTTCAATCCTTCGAAGAATTGGAAAAATGGATTGCTTCATGGATAGCGTCAAAAGAGGACTCCTTTTTTCGAGCCGGGATCCGAAAACTGCCGGAAAGATGGGAGAAAGTTGTCGCTAGCGACGGACAATACTTTGAATAATACATCTGTAAGCACTTTTTCGCAATAAAGCTTTTAATTTTGGAAAAAAACGGCGGAAGCAAAGTTGTACACCTGATACAAATTTAAAAATTTCTTATGGAATATTTCTAATATAACCACATAGAAGCCTAAAACGTAAAATTTCAAATTTGAACTTTCCCCAGTAAAAAGCTGTACCGAAAGGGTTAATCACAGTCTACATTGAACTTCCTTTGCAAAGTTGAGTCATTCTACATGTTTCCTAAAGTTTTCATGCCCAAATCAGCCAACTCACAGTTCTCTCTTCTTTTCTTTAGGCAAAGGACCGCTCCAGACTAAGAACCACCTATCGAGATTGGCTGCAGCTAAAATGCTTAAATTACGGTTGTGGTGTCTCGAAGTTAATCAGCTGCCGACTAAATCCATTTAGTTGCTTAGTGATTGAGTTGTTCAACCCACACTTAAGTTCTTTGAGGTGACTCGATGTTATGCAATTGTCGACCAAATCTTCGAACGTTGAGTTGGTTAATTTACACCTAAAGAACATTGCAATTATATTCTAAATGAGGTTAATGGGGTTTCGACAATACACTTTGATTATTGCTTTGAAACCCAAAAGTTGACAACCTCACAACTCCGATTGTATGGGAGACGCCTTCTGATGGTGAATTTCTGAAGCTTCATTAATTTTTTTTGGTACTCAACAATGTTGCCGATTGCTGAATAAATCATTCAAATCGGTTCAGTAGTTTCCGGGATACGATGTTTTCTCGCTTACATAACTACTACATTTACAAGTGGGAAGCCAATGGCATAGAAAATGGCCAGTTTTGTATGGCAGCCCCCTTAAGGCTTGAAGTTAGGGGGTAGGTATGTTTGGAAGAAACAATCGGAAGGGAAAATAAATGGGTGTCGGTCATACATTTGACATGTCTGGGGGCAACCTTGGGAGCAGTGGGAGCCTACTTTGTAAAAACGATCATTTTGTATGGTAGCCCCATTAAGGGTGGGAGATGGGGTATAAATATGTTTGAAAGAAATGCTCAGTAGGAAAAACTAGTGGGGGTCAGTCATAGATTTCAACCCTCTAAGAGCAACTTCTATGCAGCTGTGAAGCAATTTGTGCAATTTTCCAGCTTATTTGTGAACTTTTACCTCGATGCGACGCCACTAAGCCCCACTCTAGCCCCAAAATATTTTGACTCATGCACTTTTTCACCAAACCGCATAAAATGAGAGGTTGCAGAGTATCGAGAAGCCATTATTAAGAATCTCCATACAATAGAATGCGGAAAAAAGAATGCGCCGATTGAATACGAAGCATTGCCACTCTAGCCAATCAACCAATCAGTGCTTAATATAAAAATAAATACCTATAAAACAATTAAAACTTTACTTTTATACCGACACATATTTAACAGATGCGGAGTGTCTGCAGTTTATTTCGAAATGACGCCTCAAAGATTCTTCCACCACTGATGCCATTGAAATTTAATTTGAATATAATTTCAAATCCCCTTAAAGTGTACATGTGCTTTCAAGTACCCCATAGGCAGCAATGGGTTAATGAATGAGTTTATTGCCAGAACGTGTTGCATTTTCGCTCAACTCTCTCGCACCTGAATTCGCTTTGACTCCACTTTAGTGCGGCTTAATGAAATTTTAATGCTGTCGCAGTGCAACAAGAACTGTGCGCATTCAATAATTTGCAAAATAAAACAAATCAATTATGATTGTCGACCACATTTGTGCGTTGTGCAGAGATTAAATTGTTTGCTTAACCATTAATGGGCGCCACACGCAGTGACATGGCGCCATGCTGCAAACAAAAAGGGGTATTTGAGTGTTTGTGTGTGTGTGTGTGTGTGCGTGTAAAGCGCATTAAACTAATTATTAAGCGCAGCGAACGTTTTTGCGAATGAAATGAAATGCAATGCAATTAAAATTTACTTTTCATGCGTGCGCCCAAAAATCAAACAAAACAATTTACAACAACCACAAAAATGTAAATACTAAAACAACAAGTGAGACAGTGACAGGCCACGCCTAAAAGTTGTGCGCATTCAAAAGCAAATTGCATTAATTTAACACGCAGCAGAGCTTAGCGACAGGCGTGGCAGGTCTAATGTGTTCGAGTGCGAGTTGAAAATTATTTTCACGTTCCACGTGCGCTGAGGTGTCAATAATTTATTAATACAGCATAAATGCAGGTTTCAATTATTTTATTTGCTTATTTATTTTATTACTATTTATTTATTTATTTACGTATTTATTTTGTAATATTTATTTGCCGAAAAAGTTGCGCACATGAATTGAGTGCACGCGATAAGTGACGCTTCAAAGTGTCAAATTGTACAAAAAACCGCACGCAACTACACGTTTTATATGAATTAATTTATTATTTAGGCAGCACGTTGCACAGTGTAGCGAGCTCATACAGCGGATTGACAAAAATTGAAGGAGTGGTCGTATATAAATGAAATTTGGTATACAGTTATTGTATGAGTAAAGAACTCACTGTGCAAAATCAATGAAATCGGACCAAAACTTCGACCACCTCCCACACAAACAGATTTGAAAAAACTTCATATTAACAATGAAAATTATCTTAGTTCATAAAAGCTGCATTCAAAATGTTTGTATTTTAATATAAATTTATTTTTAAATGTGTACAAAGATAAAATGCGCTTTTTTCAAAAGTTATTGAAAATAAAATCACGATAAAGTGCTCAGAAATTGCTCTTAGAGGGTTAAAATCTTAGACCGACACCTACTAATTTTTCCTCCTGAATATTTCTTTCGAACATACCTACCCCCTACCTCCAACCTTTAATGAGGCTCCCATACAAAATCATGGTTTTTAAAAAGTGGGCTCCCGCTGCTTTCAGGTTGGTCCCAGACGTACCATATGTAAGACTGACCCCCATTGATTTTCCGTTTCAAATCTTTTTTCTATACACACCTAACCGCTACATCCAACTCTTAAGGTGTCTGCCATACAAAACTAGTAATTTGCAATGGAACTGGCTCCACACTTGTAAAGGTAGTAGTTAAGTAAGCGAAGAAACATCGTATCTGGTAAAGTACTTAACCGAATTGAATGATTTATTCAACATTTGTCAACATTCCTAAATGTCAAAAATACAAAATTAATTAAAGTTCAAAAATTCACCACCAGAGGGCGCCTTACAACCTTACTACAAGTGAAGTAGTAAGGTTGTCGACTTTTGGTTCTGTATGAAAAAATCAAAGTGTACTGTCGAAACTCCATTAACCCCTCTATTTCGAGTATAATGGTAATCGTAATTGATTTCCTGAAGCTATCTTCTACAAATGTTTCCATCAGAAGCAGAGCATTATTTGACAGATTGCATTGGCATTCAACCAAACTGTGAAAATATCGCGAATTTGCACTCAAGTCTTCACCGAAAAATGCCAATAACTTCCATTCGCACAAATATGTGCAGCTAAAAATTGTACAGCATAATCTATATACTTGCCAAAACAAAATATCATAAAATTGCAAAAGTGATATTTAAGTTTTTTTTTAATCACTTTTAAAGTTTGAACTCACTTTTCATTCACTCGTTTTCTTTACTTAATTTTCATCATAACGGTACTGCTCAGAGGTGAGAGTAATCAGCAAAATTTTGGTCTTGTCAAACCTAGATTATACAAAACTTACGACAATAGTAACTTTTAGGGACCTGCTCATAAATTATTTTGAAATATTCAAACTCAAAGACAAAGTAAAAATTTGCTGTTTGCACACAATTTTTTTTCAACGCTGGAAGAGCATACTTTAAGAGCTCATAACTTTTATGTTATTCAATATTTTTTCATAAAATTTTGGATTTCTCTTAACTGAAGTATTTCCAATAAAACCTCGTACTCAGATTTTGTATTTTTTGGTATTTTTGTCACTACTCGCAACACTGTGCGTTGCCTGCTGCCGCGGCTACTGATTTGCTTTAATTAATTAAATGTGTGTGTGCAACTGTAGACTTTAATTAAATAAAGCATTGAAAGCTAAATGGAATAAAATTAAAAACGTTGACTTTGACATAAATGATAATTTTCATTATTATTCAAGTCGCATCTAAAATGAAAATATTATTCGAATACTTGACTAAAGAGAGTTAAAGCTAAAAGTTGCTTTGGTGTATAAACAATTTTTGATTTTTTTGATTTTTCGCGCTTCTTTCGAACATCTCTCTATCAAAAGTCTGCAACGAATTTCATAACCCATGACTTCCCTAAACACTTTCAACTCAAACTTTTACGCTGTCCAAACCCTCTTCACTCTGTCCAGTACTCTGTCCTACTGCTTCCTTGGAACCATTTGCTCGCAGTTTGCCCTCCAATTGAAATGTCAAAAACAAGCAGAACTGATTGTAGCAAAGAATTGCAGCCAAATGTCCTCTATGTTAAATTATCCTTAAAAGCACAATTTTTCAATTAGCTGTCGCCATGTGCGGCTTCATGTTCCACCTCGACGACGACGACGATGACAGCGATTTTGGCTGCTGTTCTCGTTCGCTGCTCATTTGCCGTTTGACTCATTTGTCATTTGTCCGCGCGCTCGCTATGCCGTCGCCAGTGTGCATGGCTGTGTGAGTGTATGTGTGTGTGTGCAGTATTTGACAAATGTTTGCGCTTTTGTCTTTCAACATGTTAATGTGAAAAATCTACACATTTAATTGAAAATGACGTAATTTGAGTGAGCAAAAATTGCTGACTGGCGCGCTGGCAAATTAATTTGCGCTTACAGTGCACCTAATACATACATATATATGTATGTATGTATGCATGTGTGTGTCTTTTGTGGTTGGCAAAATTTCAAAGAGGCTGAAATGTGCTGCAAGCCATAAAACAGTGAACATTTTTGCATACTTTGAGGCCCCAAAAACCCTCTTTGGAGCAGTTGACGCTGTTGTCTATGTGTGTCCATATGTTTGTGTGTATGAGTGTATACCGAGCGCTGAGCGCTTGTACAAAATTAATGCACTGCAAGTCAGTGAAAAAAATTACATTTGTAATGTGCGCCAATGTTGAATGTCTGCCATTATACTTTTTCCTATTTGGTGCGACGGTGCACACACACACACACACACACACACAAACTAATAAGTAAACGTATGTATATGTGTGCAGGGCGCAAAGCATGAAGCACAGCGCTGCGTCCGCCGACACAAATGCTTCATTTAACATTTGGCAACGGCCCAAAATACTACGCCAAGCGCCCCTTTTCCCGCCCCTCTCACTCACCGTCCCGCATGCACCGCATGTATAGTAAAGTAGTAGCAAAAATGATTCGAGTGGCTGGGCTGCAAAAAGCGGCGCAAGCAAATGTAGCCACAAAATACAAATAGGAAAAAAATCTACAAAATAAACATAAAAATAAACAAGTAGTGAAAATATTTGAAGGAAATGGCCAACAACGTTTATTTGAAATTTATTTGCACGCTTTGACATGGCCGAAATTTGTCAATGTTCTCCTTTTGTGTGCTGGGCACTTTGCCTATTTTTTTTTTTGCTCTGACTATTGGACGTTGTTCAGCTCAAAGTAAAACACACAGCTACAGCGAAATATTAAAGCCCGAGTTTTCACTGTTCACCTCACTGCGCGGCGACTGTTTGTCATTTGATTTGATGATATGCGACTTTGGCAAATATTTGACAGCCATCCAAAAATGGCCATTCGGCCTTTGCTAACAGTTCACAGGCACAAACAACGACACAAACAAATAAATAAAGTGACATAAAAAACTGCACAACACTTTATTACGTGCCGGGCTACCGTTAAAAAATGTCCTATTTTCAGCTTCTCCTACAACATTTTTTCAGTATATTGAAACTTCGGTTTTTTTTTTTAATTTTTTTTTGTCATCTGCATAAGCTGACAAAAAACTAAAACTTTTCGCTATTTACTCTGCGCCAGTTTGCTGTTTTAGCGCCATGTCAACAGCTGTGTTTGTTGTTGTTCGCTGTCGACAGCAGCAAAAATTGAAATTGTCAATAGGTGCGCTGGCTGACTGACTGACTGACTGGCTGTCGCTGATATGGTGCACGCAAATTAGACAGATTGAAAGGCTGCAATCGATGCGTTTTTGTGTTGACTCTGAGCATATTTCCAGCGCTTTTTGCAGCTGCTTCACATGAGCTGCTTAGTTGGTTTCGGCTTTGATTTGCTTTCGTTGTGCGCCAACAACAACGCCACTGAGTTTGTAATGGAAAATTGTGCAGTTTTTTGCTGTCTATTCGGTGTGGTTTATATGGTCAGTGGGACGTATGAGTTATTAGCGCTGAGGTGTGGTTACTTTGGCTGTGGTACAGAGTGGCGTATGAGTGACATGTGAATGTGTTGCAGTAGAGAAAAGTGAGGTTTTTGATAAAAATAAAAGTATTTAGTAATGAAAATGTAATAAAATATAAAAATATGAGGTCTTTAAGAATTTAGATTAATTTTTGAAATTAATTTTTATGTGTATGAAGAGTGATTTGAGTAGGAAAAGTACCTTTTAAAGTTTATATGTATGGAATAATTTTACAACTCGACGTAAGGACTGCAAATATGAATAAAGATCTAAATAAGATTTCACTTAGCAACATATTTTCTATAGTATGGATCATTTTTGTTTTAAATAATTGAGAAGTAGAAATTTACCAAAATTCAAAATTTGTTTATTATTTTCTTACATTTTAACTACTAAACTGTGTACAACCTGTGTAGATGTTAAAACAAAACTTTTTGTATTGTGTCATGGAAAACAACAAATTACAACTCGACGTAAGGACTGAAAATATGAATAAAGATCTAAATTAGATTTCACTAAGTAACATATTTTCTTTTTATTTACACTAATTCTTAAACAACTTTAACCCTTATTCTCATACCCGGGTACCCGGGTGCCCACTGCGATGTATTTTCGTGAAAAAAACTGACAAATAATGAAAATTTTTTTTTTACCTTCCGGATCCTCGTTATTTAGGTGAAAAGCGAACAAATCATATATTTAAAAAATTTTGTTTTCTATTTTTTTTATTTTTATTTTTATTTAATTTTTTATTTTTTTATTATTTTATTTTTTCTTATGTATTTTAGAAAAACAATTTTATAAACACTTTTTAATGAACAAAATATTGAAAACTTAAAAATTTCATGAAATGGGTACCCGGGTACCCCGGGTGCCAAACGACGTTAGTAAGTTTGGGTATGAGAATAAGGGTTAAAGGACAAAACATAATTCTGCACAACGTGACGTATGAGTGACATTTGAATGTGTTTTGTGTATTTGACAAATATAAAAGTTTTTAGTAATAAAAATGTGATAAAATATGAAAAGTGAAGTGCTTGAGAATTTAGATTAATTTTTTAAATAAACTGAAAATGAAGAGTGATTTGAGTAGGAAAAGTACCATTTAAGTTTGTATGTATGGAATGAAGTTTTATTTTAAATAATTGTAAAACAAAGAAATTAAGAAGAATTCACATCTTTTGAATTATTTTTATGAAATTTTTAACTAGTTACTTAATTGTGTACAACCTGTGTAGATGTCAAAGCAAAACGTTTTTGTATTTTATCATGGAAAACAACAAGAATTCAAACTCAAGAATTCGAACTAAAAATTTGAATAAAGATCCAATTTAGATTTCACTTAGTAACATCTTTTCTTTTTATTTACACTAATTCTTAAACAACTTTAAAGGACAAAATATAATTCTGCACAACGTGACGTATGAGTGACATTTGAATGTGCTTCAGTATAGATAAATTAGGGTTTTTTCAAAAATGCAATAAAATACGAGAACAGAAGTGCCTAAGAATTTATATTAATTTTTAAAATAAATTTGTATGTGTATGAAGACTGATTTGAGTAGGAAAAGTATCTTTTAAAATTTGTATGTATGGAATGATTTTACAACTCGACGTAAGGACTGAAAATATGAATAAGGATCTAAATAAGATTTCACTTAGCAACATATTTTCTTTTTCTTATCCTTATTATTTTACAACTTTATAGGACAAAACATAATTCTGCACAACGTGACGTATGAGTGACAATTGAATGTTTTAGTAGAGAAATGTGAGTTTTTGGCAAAAATAAAAGTATTTAGAAATGAAAATGTAATAAAACATGAGAACAAGAAGAATTTATATTAATTTTTTAAATAAATTTTTATGTGTATGAAGAGTGATTTGAGTAGGAAAAGTACCTTTTAAAGTTTGTATGTATGGAATGATTTTTTGTTTTAATGGATTTTTGAACCAAAAATTTAGCAGAATTCACAATTTTTTTTATTATTTTCTACAATTTTTAATTACTCAACTATGTACAACTTGCGTAGACGTCAAAGCAAAACCTTCTTGTATTTTAACATAAAAAACCAACAATTTTTAACTCGATGTAAAAACTCAAAATTTGCATAAAGATCTAATTTAAATTTCACTAAGTAACATATTTTCTTTTAATTTACACTAATTCTTGTACAAATTCATAGAACAAAACCAAATTCTGCACAACGTGGCGTATGAGTAACATTTATTTCATCTGCACGAACCTAAGCTTTCAGTATTCGCATGCGAGATAACATGTCGTAAGTGCAAAAACAAACACAGCTGTAACAATACAACAACAACAACAATAGTAACAACAACAACTGTATTTCTCTACTTGCAATCAATGACAAATCCATGCAATTAATTCAATTCACAGTTGGCAATTTATGCCATGCAACTGGCGCTCGCTGTCGTTGCATGATGAGACTGAAACAGTGCGGCACTGCACCGCTCGTCATGCAACTGCAACTGGTGCCAGTCACTGGTGCACATTGCAAATAGAGCAAAACGTGGCAAAAACGCAAATGTTAATGGTGAAATGTGAAATGTGCAAAATATGGGCGACGAAACGAGACGGAGGCAGCAAAATGCCAAAGCAAAAATGCGTCACAATGTGCGCGCTAGAAATTGATGCGGCACTCTGCGCGGCCAGTGGGCGAGTGTGTTGTCCGTTGGTGATGGCACTAAAGGATTTCAGCGGAAGTGTTGATGCATACAAATGGACGCGCATCAATTTGCGACCCCCCGCCGCCGCCGCTGCGGCGGAACATTCGCGCAGCATTAGCATAAATGCAGTTTAAAATTTGCATTATTCATGAATGCAGCCGTTTGACCACTTGTGGCATTTGAAATTGCCACCAAGCATTGCCGTCACTCTCCCCCTCACTGCGCGATCTATGCGCCAATGCCGCGCACAGACACTGGCGCCGGTATGTGTTGCGCGTTAATGGGTTTTATTATTTTGCCATTTTGTTTGTAGTCACAACGGGCGGGCGCGCAGCTGAAAATGCGAAATATTTGCGGGCAGCGTGGCGCTGACAAGATGCTTAATGAAATGCATTGATTGCGTTGATTTGTGCGCGCCATCCATCAACTTTTCACTCAAAATGCTCAACAGTCGGCGGTAAAAACTGCGCGAAAAAGTTGCACTGCAGCTTAAGCAATTTAACTGGCAAAATATGCGCACAGTGGCAGCAAAAGCAATTAATTGAAATGTGTACAAAGCATATTTTAGTCGGCATTTAAAGCAGTTTAATTGATTTTTTTGCGTTGAATTTTACCAGCTTTGCGCGGCTTTTAAACGCAATGCAACAGAAGGTATGCAAAGCTGAAATGTGCTGGAATTTCGTTGCAATATAAACGCGTTATTTGCTTGATTAAATTTCAGAGCGAGCACATTTTAACACTTTAAACAGTATGCAAATGTTTTATTGTGAGTGCCTTAGTCCTTTTGGGAATCGAGTGATGGCCTCTTGTTCGATTTTTCTTTACATATATCGGGAGCTATTGAAAATCATAGGTTAGGCTCCACTTCTCAGCCATTTATTAAACCAAAAAAAAACCAAAACTGATTTTCATTAATGCAACTACTAGCAGCTTAAAATTTGTCTCCTTTCAGCTCTCAACAATTGCTGCCATTCGACAATCGCTGTACTCCATCAATAGCCGAGGCAGAAGACAAAAGTTGTTGAAGTCAGTGTCAAGCTTTCAAGATGATTTCTAACACCGTGCGACAAAAATTAAAAAAATTTTTCACACCGGAAAAAATCCATATGGGCGTGAAACTAGAGACCAAACATAGTAATACTGCGTACTCAGTTTTTAATTTCTACATCCTTTGTCCTTTTAAAAGGTGAATACAAACATTAATTTTTCTTTATTGAACTTGAACTTACAATTGTATTCAAGGCAGACAATGACAATGAAAACCCAAAATAAAATATTTCTTTATAAAAGCACGCTTTCGTTTTTCTCCTTCTTCTTTACGGAAGTGATGATAAAAGATGGCGCTGCTCTCCCCGGGATGCTGAAGTAGTTTATGCAGCGTTGCATTGGGTTGTAGACATCCCGGCCTCTCTTGAAAGAGTCCGCTTTCAATCATCGACGAACAGGGGGCAAAGCTTACTAATTGGTCGCTTAACTGTTCCCTTAGCTGTGCGCACCGATACCACACGGACAAGCCCGTCAGAACCTGGATGAATTTCAACCACTTTACCGATTGACCACTGGGATGGGGCTAGGTTATCGTCCTTAATTATGACAACGTCATTGAGGTCAAGATTTTTCAGCTTTTGAGTCCATTTTGGCCTCTGTTGCAATTGTATTATATATTCGATGGACCATTTGCGCCAAAACTGTTGGACTAAACGCTGAATATATTGCCACCGACTCAAGGTGTTTTCCTTGGCATTGATAATATTTTCATCTGGAATTGTAGCGGCGGAGCGCAGAATTAAAAAGTGTGAGGGAGTGAGCGGATCGGTATCGCCTTCAAATTTGGCACACAATGGTCGCGAATTAAGGCAGCTCTCTATTTGGCAAAGTGTTGTATAAAGTTCTTCATACGTTACCGACGCGTCAGCTAGTACACGCCTTAAGTGCCGCTTTGCAGCTTTCACCCCGGCTTCCCAGATTCCACCAAAGTGGGGTCCAGCAGGAGGTGAAAAATGCCACTTAATCTGTTGCTCAACCATTTCTCTGGTAATGGCCTCTCGTGTAGAATCTGTACCAAGAAATTGATACAAATCTCGTAAGTGCTGCTGTGCCCCAACGAAATTGGTTCCGTTATCGGAGTACATGTGGATTGGCCTCCCACGTCTGGCAATAAAACGACGAAAAGAGGCGATAAATGCGGCTGTTGATAATTCAGTCACCAACTCGATGTGAACAGCTTTTGTGACGAAGCACACAAAGAGAGCAATCCAGCATTTGTATAGCTTGGACCCACGTCCCTTCCAAGACCGTATTTGTATTGGACCTGCGAAATCAACGCCTGTGTTGATAAATGCCGATCCAGGTTCTAGGCGATGATGTGGAATGTTTCCCATTTGTTGCTGATGTGGCACACCACGAAGTCTCATACAAGTTGTGCACCTATAGATACACTTCTTGATGAGATATGTAGCACCTGGAATCCAGTACCGCAATCCCAGTAAATAATGCAGTTGTCTGTTGCCGGCGTGAAGGTATTTGAGATGATATGAACTAGCGATTAACCTTGTTAAAAAATGGTCCTTGTGAAGAATTATAGGATGTTTTTGATCATAACCGATACTTGCGTGAGTGACCCTGCCACCGACTCGAAGAAGGCCGTCATCCCCGATGAATGGTGTTAGAGAGATTAGCTTGTGGGATGCTGGTAACTGCTTGCCCGAGGATAAGGCTTTAATTTCTGATGAGTACACTGCCAGTTGCGCCTTCCTTATCAGCACAGTATGCGCCGCGTGCAGTTCACTTGTGCTTAGGAACGAATCGGTTTGCTTAAGGTTTGCCTTTTTAATTTTACAATTCTGAGCAAATCGAAGGATAAGTGCTGTAATTCTGAGTAGTCTAGAATAATCCGAGTACCGATCTATGATGTCTACATCAGCAACAGTTGCGTTGTGTGAAACAATTATGTTCCGCTCTTCAAGGTCGACGCCTTTAGGAACCGGTGAATGTCGGTCACACTGCAGGGTAGGTTGCCGCAGCTCATCGGGACCGCACCACCACAATGCATTATTCAGCAGCCCCGAGGGAACGACGCCTCGAGTTGCCATGTCAGCAGGATTGTGCTGAGACGGAATGTGTCGCCATTGCTCAGCAGGTACGACTTCAATGATTTGAGTTGTTCTGTTGGCGATGAAAGTTTTCCAGCGGCGTGGATGGTCAGAAATCCATGCCAGCACCACAGACGAATCAGTCCATCCAAATAGTTGTACGTGCGGCAATTCCAAAGCAGCGCGGACTTTAGTTATTAATTTTGTCATTAGGTGCGCAGCGCATAGTTCTAGACGTGGTAATGTTATTTGCTTCACAGGCGTAACACGCGTTTTCGCTGCAATCAGATTTGTAAAGATCTCGCCATTTTCACTCTGCACGCGAAGATAAATTGCTGCAGCGTATGCTAACTCCGACGAGTCCGCGAATCCGTGGAGCTCGATGTTCCCCTCATTTGAGTAGTTGAACCACCTTGGAATGCGAAGTTTTGCTATGTCGTTTATATTAGTCAGATATTCAATCCATTGGTTGTACAGATCTTCTGGCAGCTCGTCGTCCCATCCAACACCTCGCAACCACAATTTCTGCATTAAAATCTTCATGCTGATCACTATTGGGGAAAGCCACCCGATGGGGTCAAAGATTCTGGCAATATCGGATAGCACGCCTCGCTTTGTTATTGGTTGCTTTTTGTTTACTGCAAGAGTTACGTTGTATTTGAAGCTGTCACTTGACGTGTCCCACAAGAGACCTAGTGTCTTGACTGTTTGCGTTGTGTCTATAATTGCGTCAATAGCAACCTCGCGATCTTCGTGGTCAATGCTGTCCATAAATGAGTTCGAGTTAGACGCCCACTTACGTAGGTGAAATCCAGCCTTGGATAGGATTGCGCAAATTTCGTTTTTTAGTTGAATAGAGTCGCTTTCATTATCTGCGCAACCCATGAAATCGTCGACATAAAAATTTTGTAGGATGGCTGCCGCTGCCGACGGATATTCATTGCGGTTATCATGAGCTACTTGCTGCAGCGTCCTAATCGCTAGAAACGGTGCCGATGCCGTACCATACGTTAAAGTGCAGAGATCGTATTCCTTTATTTGGCCACCCGCTTCTCTCCATAAAATCCGCTGCAGTGGTCGATCTTTAGGATGCACTAATACCTGCCGGTACATTTTCTCGATATCACCTGTAAATCCCACTCTATACTTGCGAAAACTGAGTACAATATCAAAAAGATCCCTTTGGAGGGTAGGCCCTATCAGCAATTGATCATTAAGCGATCTCCCATTGGATGTCTTGCACGACGCATCGAACACGACTCGTAACTTGGTAGTGGTACTAGTGGGTTTTAATACTGCATGATGCGGCAGAAAATACACGTTATTGCTCTCGACGTTAGCTCTCGGTTCCATGTGGCCCAGGTCTGAATATTCTCGCATGAATTCCGTATATTTAGCCCGAAGTGGACTATCATTATTAAAACGGCGTTCCATTGCTGAAAGTCTTTTCGCCGCAGCCACACGAGATTCGCCCAGATCTAACTTGCAATATTTTAGTGGCATTCGTACCATATACCGACCACTATCGTCCCGCCGTACGTGCTCTGCGAAGTGCTCTTCGGCCTTCTTTTCGTCGGGAGTAAAATATTGTGCCGGTTGTTGAAGATCTTCGATCTCCCAAAACTGCTGGAGCTGTTTTCCCACTTCTATGCAAGTGTGCGCGATCGTGAGATGGTCGTTACCTGAAGACGTTGCCTTACCCATGATAACCCAGCCAAAGGTTGTGTGTAGAGCCGAAGGCGATCCACTTGGATGCGTTAATTTTCCAGGCAGAACGCAGTCGATGAATACGTCGGCACCCAATATTATATCGATTTTACCAGGCTTACCAAAATTAGGGTCCGCAAATTCGATGTGTTTGAAAAATTCCACACTTTTAGCAGGCAATTCCCATGAAGGTAAGTTTTGTGTGAGTTCATGCAAGCACAGGGCTTCTGTATTGGTAGTGAATTCACCTGCTACTGACGCTATGTGAAGCTCAACCTTACCCCTGGTGCAAGTTCCATTAGTCGAGTTAACTCCATACAAAATCGTTTTATCGAACATGCGCTTGAGACGCAAACGTTGCACGCATGCCTCTGAGATTAACGAGCCTTGTGACCCTGAGTCAAGTAACGCACGACATGGTTGAAATACATTATATCCGTCCTGCACCAGCACTATGGCGGTTGGCAGCAGTCTTATCTGCTTTTGTGACGGCTTCGAACTGTTCATGGTTGCATACGTTCCTTGATTGTCTGCTGCTTGTAGCTCATCTCCTTGCTTCTGTTCAACTTCAAATGTCGGAAGATGAAGCAACGTATTGTGTTTTGCGCCACATTTCCTACACGATGACGATTTGCAGTCGGCGACCCTGTGATTTGGTTGCAAGCAATTAAAGCATATATTATTACGCTGTGCATGCTTATGCCTATTCGCTACGTTCATCTCTTTAAATTGCGGGCAAAAATACAAAGAGTGATCCTTTGCACACAGGGAGCACGCTTGCACAACCGCAGCAAAGGTGTGCGCTTGACTTCTCTTGTTGTTGGGGCACTGCGATGCGGCATGACCCGAGCTTTTCTGAGCATTTTCTAATGCATAAACTCTTCTCTCTAAGAAGTCTAGAAGCTCTTGAAATGTAGCTGCCTTGTCTACTGTTTTTTCTCTATACCATAACGAATGCGTATCGGAGTCAAGCTTCTTCTCCAACATAAATATTAAAATTGAATCCCAGTGCTGCACAGGCTCCTCGAGCACCTTTAGAGCATTGACACTCTCATTTATGGAGTTGTAAAAACGTTTCATGTCAGCCACGGACGATACTCTCAACGGCGGTTGCTCAAAGAGAAGTTCAAAATAAGCTTTTTTCACTTTGTCCGACCTATCATATTTTTTCTTTAACAATTGCCACGCAACTTCGTAATTGGCATTAGTCGGCTTCAGATGTTTTATAAGTGAAAGTGCCTCGCCCTTCATTTTCGTTTGCAAATATTCTAGCTTTTCTACTTCGGATATGTTGCTTCGATTATGGATTAATGTTTCGAAAAGGTCGCGAAACCGTATCCACTCCGTGGCTGTCCCGTCAAAATCTGGCACCTGAATCTGCGGTAGCCTTAGCTCGTGCTGAACATTTGATTGCGTTACAGTGTTGCCTGTTTCATTAACGTTGGTTGGAGACCTTGCAGGGAAGGTGTTATTCGAGATCCGTTCAATGAGCGCACCCATTGTGCCTTGATGCTCCATTAAGGCTCGCATTGCAGTTGACCATTCCCCGGGGAACTGGGAATTTTCTACTACCGTATGATTTGCTTCTTCTTCTACCAAACGTGCATGTATTGCCTTAATAGCGAAATACTTCTCTTCCATGGCGTTACGATACGCTTCTTCTTGTTCTTGTTGCTCAGGAACCAGGCTTTCAATCTCCTCTTGAACATGCTCGAACTGGTTAAATAATTGTTCTGCCCTGTGTACTCGAACTTGTATTTCGTCCGAAGTTGCGCTAGGTTCAGCGCAAACATTGTAAATTCGCGTTAGACTGCTCTTTATTGTCTGTCTTTGCTGTTTGAGTTTTTCCATTTTGCTTTGTGTTATGGTGGCTGTTTTGACAGTTCTGTTTGCTGCGTTGCCAACTACTTAAGTGATCAGACCAGAATTTTTGGAGGTGCTCGGAATAACTGAAACAATGTAGTTATTGATAAGTTGCATTGAAGTTACCACTAGATGGCGTTGCAAGCATTAGTTGTCCTGTTGTGACTCCTGTGTTCTATTGAGGTTAGGTGCTCCGGTGAACGCTGAACATGCGATTGAGCGCCAGGCTGTGCCGGCTGCTATACGTTGTCGTCGATTATGTGGAAAAGTGACCCTGTGAGACCATTGAGGTTAGGTGCTGCGGTGAATGCTGAACATGCGATTGAGCGCCAGGCTGTGCCGGCTGCTATACGTTGTCGTCGATTATGTGGAAAGGTGACCCTGTGAGACCATTGAGGTTAGGTGCTCCGGTGAACGCTGAACATGCGATTGATCGCCAGGCTGTGCTGGCTGCTATACGTTGTCGTCGATTATGTGGAACGGTGACCCTGTGAGACCATTGAGGTTAGGTGCTCCGGTGAACGCTGAACATGCGATTGAGCGCCACACTGTGCCCTAGATGCTGCGATTAGGCGATCCAATGTGCGCTGCTGCTACTGTGAGGTATTACTGATGCTGGATGAAAGCTGCGATCGTCAACTTTGCACAAGTGTAGTCAAGCAAAACCCAGATTTGTTTTGCGTTGATCCGGCTCGAAGGACCAAAAATGAATACAAACATTAATTTTTCTTTATTGAACTTGAACTTACAATTGTATTCAAGGCAGACAATGACAATGAAAACCCAAAATAAAATATTTCTTTATAAAAGCACGCTTTCGTTTTTCTCCTTCTTCTTTACGGAAGTGATGATAAAAGATGGCGCTGCTCTCCCCGGGATGCTGAAGTAGTTTATGCAGCGTTGCATTGGGTTGTAGACAAAAGGACTTCAAAATTTTGAAGGGGATAAAAAATAAAAAAATATATAAAAAATACTTAACCTCGTTAGAATATGTTGACATGTATATCAAATAAAAGAGGAAAGGCTCAAGAATTTAAATAAAATTGATTTTGGATCTATTTGTAAAAAAAGGATATGAAAAAGTTCCTTTGAAAATTTTAATCCTTCATATCCTTGAAAATTTATATAGAATTTTCTTGAAAAGTAAGTATGTTTAAATCCAAAATCTCCTTAATCACGTGTCAAAATTTCATTATTCTCGCTTCATTGATTTTGTATCTTTTTATTATTTAAAATACTGATACTCAAATAAATTAGAATTTTTGTACTTCATTAGAATTGAAGCTTCCGCCTTTTTTTAATGACTTTCGAACTAATAAAGTTAGAGTAATGAAATTTTGACACGTGATCAGAGAGATTTGGAGATTTAATATACTTATTTTTCAAGAAAATTCTGTGTACATTTTCAGGGATATAAAGGATCAAAATTTTCAAAGGACCTTTTTCATATCCTTTTTTTACAAATCGATAAGAACTTAATTTAACTTAATTTTTCTTGAGCCTTTCCTCTTTCATTTGATATACATATCAACATATTCTAACGAGGTTAAGTATTTTTTATATTTTTTTTTTATTTTTTATCCCCTTCAAAATTTTGAAGTCCTTTTAAAAGGACAAAGGATGTAGAAATGAAAAACTGAGTACGCAGTATTACTATACTTGGTCTCTAGTTTCACGCACATATGGATTTTTCCCAGTGTGAAAAATGCTGTCGCACGGTGTAATGATTGTAAACGAACTTTAAGATATTAAAATATGTTAAAAAACACGAATATAATTAAGAAGCTCAAATGCCTCAATGCATTTTTCATAGAAACCCTCGTCCCTATGGACAAAAAAATGTGACAGTCCATGCTTACAAGCATTTTTAGAGACAAATGTTTCACCAGCAAAATCATTTGTCATAGACAGGAAGAGGCAATAGTCACCTAGTCCGAGCTTCCAGAGGTTCTGGTAAGTCACTGTTGATTGAGTGTGGCCCTACGTTGTCCTCATGGAGCACAATCCCTTTTCTATTGGCCCAAGGTGGCCGTTTCTGGACCATGACACTTTTTCTTTATTTTTTTCGCGAGATTCTAAAAAATATTTAAAATTTTTCACAAAACTATAATCTTCTAAACTTCTAAAATATTTTAAATTCTTCACAAAACTATAATTTTCTGAACTTCTAAACTATTTTAAATTCTTAACAAAACTATAATCTTCTAAATTTCTAAACTTTTTTGAAAATTGTTTTGTGTTCCCTCCAAAAATTTTTCTTGAAAAAGATTCCAAATCTTTTTGAAAACCTGAAAATTGTTTTATATTCCCCCTAAAAATTTTTCGTGAAAAAGATTCCAAATCTTTTTGAGAACCTAAATTTTTACCCTCTCTAAAATTCTTCTCAGTTTTCATAAAATCTTACAAAACTCGAACTTAAGACCTTTTCAAAAAATGTATGACACTTTCTTTCAGAATTCTCTAAAAAGAGCTTAAATTTTACCCTTTGAGAATTTCCTTATTTATTTTTGAAAAAAACTCCAAATTCCCAAATTTTGCAAAAAACTCGAGGCTTTAACTACTTCAAAAAATTTATTATATTTCGTTGGAAGATTTGTCATGAAAAATTCCAAATTCCTTACAAAACTTAAATCTTTAACTTTAACTTCTTAAAGGAGTTTTTTTATTCCGTGTTTACTCCTCTCTCCTAATCAGTTGTGTTGTTCTGCCAGGGTAGGTGATTGGCGGAGGAGTGAAAACCTTTAAATTCTTCTTGAAAAAGATTCGAAATCTTTCTAAAAACTTAAAGCTTTATCCTCTCTGAAATTTTCCTCAGGTTTTTCTCTTCTCAGTTTTCATGAAAAAATTTCAAATTCTTTACAAAACTTGAGCCTTAAACCTCTTCAAAAATGTCATTACATTTTTTGTAAGAAATCCTTAAAAAGATTTCCAAATCCTGCAAAGAATGTTACTCTTTAACCTTAGATTTGTCTTGCACTCGAACAATTTTTTTAAATTCTCAAATTCTGCACAAAACTCAAATATTTAACCACCTAAAAAGTTTTTTATATTTCATTCGAAGATGTGTCATAAAAAATTTTGAATTCCTTATAAAATTTAAATCTTTACCATCTTTTCCATCTCTTCAAATTCTTCTAAAAAAATATTTAATATTTAACCACCTAAAAAGTTTTTTATATTTCATTCGAAGATGTGTCATAAAATATTCCGAATTCCTTATAAAATTTAAATCTTTACCATCTTTTCCATCTCTTCAAATTCTTCTAAAAAAAGATTCCAACTCTTTCTGAAAACTTGAATCTTTATCTTCTTTGAAATTTTTCTCAGTTTTTATGAAAAAGTTTAACGTTCCTTACAAACTCAAACCTTAAACCTCTTTAAAAATTGTATTACATTTTCTTTTAAAACTCTCTGAAAAGTGGCTCCATTTTTAATCTTTTGAGAATCTCTTTTGATATGTCTTGCCTTCGAAAAAAAATTCTTGAAAAAATTCTCAAATTCTGCACAAAACTCGAATCTGTAATCAAAAAATTTTGTAGTCTTAAAAATTCCGAATTCCTTACAAAATTTATATCTTTAACTTAATTTCAACTTTTTTATTCTCTTCTTTTTGTTTAACTTTTTCATCCAACAAAAAAAGTTTAAAAAAGTTTAAAATCCTCCTTATTTTTTGAATATTTTTTTACTTTGTTTTCTCTGAAAATGTTCGTAAATAGAGCTTTCTGTGCCCAGTTTTCATAAAAAAAATTCCGAATTCCTTTACAATACTCCAATCTTTAATCTTCAGTCCTCGAAAATTCTGTTATAGCTATACACTTCAATAATTCTAGAATTCCAAAAACAAAAAATCCAAAATTCTTTACAATACTCGAATCTTTAATCTTCAGTCCTCGAAAATTCTGTTATAGGTATACACTTCGATAATTCTAGAATTCCAAAAACCAAAAATTCAAAATTCTTTACAATACTCGAATCTTTAATCTTCAGCCTTTGAAAATTATGTTATATATATGTACTTCAATAATTCTAGAATTAAAAAAAACAAAATATCCAATACTTCAAAAATTAATATTCATTAATATTTGATCTCTCAGAGGATTTCCTTCTTTCGACAGTTTTCTAGTAAATTTTTCCAAATGATTTTCAACACTTGAATCTTGAACTTTTTGCATTCTCTTTTTTTTGTTTCTAGTAAAACCTTCCGAACCAATCTCAACACTTGAATCTTTAACTTCTTCTACTCTATGGTGTTTCCTTTAAGAAATCTCCAAACCAAATTTCCAAATCCTTTACAAATTCCCAATCTTTGACTTCTCTGCGAATATCCTTATACATATTTCCCTCTCAACCGTTGACCGTTGGCAGCGACAACACCACAGCACCACTCAATCGTTCGATCCAATAATAAAAAAAGGGTTAATGTTTGTGGAAAGGATTTATTTATCATGCGCCTGAGTGCTGTGCGGCAGTGCTGGCGCGGAACTGCACTGCGTATACGCAACACAACCGCAACGACTACACGTCACAGCAGCGGCCGCTGCTGGCTCGTCGGCGCGCTGCACTGGCGCGCATTACGCATTCAGCGCCAGCCGTTATTGGCACTTTTTATTACACCGCCGAGGGCTGCGCTGCGGCCGAAATGCCGAAATTATTTATGCCGACACACTCGCATTGTAAATTGCGGCATTACGTTGCGGTTCGACAGTTTGCATTGCTGCTGCCACTCTGCTGGCTGTTGTTACTTCTTCTTGTTGCTGTTGTTGCTGTTGCTTATTTTTATGGCCTTAATGCAATAAATGCAAAAGGCTACCGAAGTAAATCAGCGCGTATAAAAATATGAAGTCAATTGGGGAATGTAAAAGAGTAAAAGAGACTCGACCAAAGCGCTGATTGTGCACTTTTATGTATGTTTATAAATAGAGAAATTGCAGGAAATTTTCTCAGCGCCACTGGCCAACTTCAAACGCTATTAAATCATTCATGTTTGGCAAATATCTTCGATCTGCGATCTGCATCGTTTTCCATTCCAATCAACAATAATTCAGAGCTGCAACGCTATTTCTGAGCGCCAATCCAAAAGTTGGCCACGTGCGCTCAATTTTGTGTGCCAATGCAACACAACAGCTGAAGTGGAACAGGGGGACGTGCGATTGGGAGGAGCAACGTTCGAATGTAGAATGGCAGTCAGTGAGTTCGTGGCGCGGCACTTTGTACTTTTGTTGCCGATAGCGGAAAACCGCAAAATAATGAACGGAAAATTATCTGGCAGGAAATTTGGCCAGCGTCCAATTGATACGAGGCTAATTTTGAAATTCTCCAAAAACCAAGTGGCCGCAGTCGACAGCGACAGCACTGCGACGGCACTGCGAGGCCGCTGGGCTGGTGCAGCATTGCATAAATAATTGCGTTGTGGCGAAAACTTTTCAAGATAGTCGGAAGCCACGGTCGAGCAATTGCGCATAAATTGCCATGCAACAACAACAACGGGAGCAGCAGCAGCCGACAATGTGGCAACGATGGCAGCTGCGAATGGAAAAGGCGGATTATTGAAGCAAATATCAAAGACACAGTGGGCAGCGATATGGGGACAGGGTGGGGCAATAGAGTGGGGTATTATATACAAAATATGATGATTCCGGAATTGTGTTTCATCTCGCAGATTTTTAGTTTCTGTAAGTTGAATAATCAAGTCTCAATTCGTCTTATAAGCAACTACGATACAAGTAACAGAGAATTGAATTGAAGGCCTAAAGAGGCTTATAGAAGAAATTTTTATTCATGAGCTAAAATAAAAAGAAAATTTTTTAGGAAAAAATTTGGGTTTTGCAACAATTTTTCTATGTCAAATTTTTTTTTAAATTTTTTTTAAGTCTCAATTCCTCTCATAAGCAACTACGATACAAGTGACAGAGACTTGAATTGAAGGCCTAAAGAGGCTTATAGAAGACATTTTTATTCATGAGCTAAAATAAAAAGACAATTTTTTAGGATAAAATTTGGGGTTTGCAGCAATTTTTCTGTAAATTTTTTTTTTTAATTTTTTTAAGTCTCAATTCGTCTTATAAGCAATTACGATACAAGTAACAGAGAATTAAATTGAAGGCCTAAAGAGGCTTATAGAAGAAATTTTTATTCATAAGCTAAAATAAAAAGAACATTTTATAAAAAAAAATGTGTGTTTTGCAACAATTTTCCTATGTCAAATTTTTACGTTTTATTTATACATAAAATTCCATAAAAATGCAAAAACCTAGCATTAAAATAATTTTGAAAAAAATTTTATTCCTAAATGTTGCATTTAAAAAAAAAAAAAATATTTCACAATCGCCTTAAGCGAACGTAGCACTCACAACCAGCCTTCAAACAGTATCACCCAGCAACAGCTGCTGCTGCTGCCGTCGCTCCATGTGGGCGGCCTGAGTGAAGCACCTGAGTTGCCATAATAAAAAGATGCAAATCTGGCGAAAATCAGGCAAAGAGCAGCGAAAAAATTGAAAGCGAACTTAAGCGGGATTTGCGCCAATGGCGCTGGCGGTACAGCAGCAACAAAAACAACAACAACAACTTATGACTATGAAGGTAGCAAAAAAGTGCAAATTCTGCGCCATGCGATGGAAGCGTTGAACGAGTGGACTTAGGGGGAGTGGAGATGAAGGGTGTTGAATTGCATTTAACTGTGTTGGGGGAGGTGTAAAAGTTAGGAGTAAACATGAAATTTGCATTTTATTCGATTGCATTAAATATGGTCCGTGCACTCGAATTTATTTACCTTTTTAGCAAGCGACCACCGAGAGCGAAATAGATGAGAAATGACCAGAGAAAAGGGAACAATTTTATGCTAATTGAAGCAAAATGCAGCTGTTGAGGTTCAGCTGGTTGTGAGGCGTTCATAAGTCACAATGGTTGAGATAACTTTGGGATACTTTTTAGGTTTAAGAGCTTCTGGACTTTGCTGATTCTGAAAAAAGTTAAGAAATTTCGACATTAAAATACTACAAAATAAAAATTTAGTCAGTTTAGTTTAGACAGTTGCAGTATTCATCAAATCCCAAATAAGCTTATCATAGACACCAACCACTACGTTACCTAACAAAACCTCCTAGTTAGGACAGAGGTCACTCTTTCCTAAACTCAGATGTCGAAAAAAAATTGCTTTCCCATCAGACTTAAGTAGCCAATTCCTGTTTCAGACTGCACATTCGCTTCCGTTTTCGGCAATAAAAGCGGCAATTGTGCGCACATGAACGCAACAACAACAACAACAACAAGACGTTGTTGCAGTTGACAAGCACATGTCACCAATTTGTCGTCTGTCTCATTGTGCTCTGAATTTGTTCTGTTTGAAAAGTGCTGCTGCTGCTGTCGTTGCCGTTTCCATGTCATAAACTCTGACTTCTTTTTTGCTTTCCTTCCTGGCGGCCCTTTGCAAGACTCTAATAGCAAAGTGCCTCATATCCGGTCGATGTGTCACACTTTTTGCCTATTGTTGCATTGCTCTTTTTTGGCAAAATCTCAAAAATTACAAAAATGCCAAAAACAAAGACAACAACAACATTGCCATAATGTTGCTGTGTGCAATTAAGGTTGTTTGACAGCAGCCAGGCAGATTTTGCGGTCTTTAAGATAGCAACTAGAGAACTTTTTTTATGTATTTACAAAGCTTAAGAAACAAAAGTAGGTGTTGGTTACTTTATTTTTACATTTCTGTAACACTTACGACCCCAAAGTTGCCCGAGAGCAACTTCACCTTCACCTATTTGTCATCTTATAGCAAAACCTACGACTGATTTATGGGTTTAATTTAAAAAGGCAACAACAAATTAATATTTTTAGAAGTGAATTCAAAGCAAATTACAAAAATTTTACTATTAGCACCAAAATAATTTCAAATAATTTGCAGCGATATCAGGGAAAGTTTGTGTTCTAATTGAAGTCTACGAGTTGGGCGCGTTTCTTTAATAATGGTTAAATAAAATCAAAAAGTGATAATTTTGTATTTTACCATAAATACTGAATAATTTTTCTGTAATTAAAAAATATTGATACAAAATTGGTTTAACCCATTTTAAGCTAAAATTGTTCAAAAGTAAACTAGCTCTAGAACTCTAACAATCAGGTGTGGCGACTTCAAATGTCTTGTGCACACTTCTTAGGAAAGTGTTTCATGATTTAAATACCAAAAAGTAATATCGACACGCAAGTAAAATTCGGTGTCGAAAGGGTTAATAAAAAAAAAAAATTAAAAATTCACAAACTTCTGGGAACAAGCATCAATCATTAGAATTACGAAAAAATTCGTTTTTTCCTTTTTCCATTACCCAACAGACTTCTAGGTTCACCCCTTCACCCCCTCCCAACACATTTTGTTATTAATTTTGAAATTCTTTTCTCAACACAAAATTACTTTGACACCTCAAAACTTAATCAATCACTTTTCTCAAAATTTAAAATGTAAGCAAACAAAACCTGATAAACTTCAAGTCACAGAACAAAGTAGATATGAAGAAATTAAACCACCAAATAGTCAACATTTACATACAAATATTTAAAAATTTCTGCGGTTAAGTCAAACTAAAATTTCGACTTTGAAATATGAAATTTGGAATTTGCTGCAATTTTTTGCTGCCAACTTCAGTTAAGCAGAATTTGTTGCAGCTAATTTTCATTGTGCAAATGTAAGGCGCTTATTTTTAAAGGCAGCCTGGCAACCCACCAATCTCTTCCCTCCCCTCTCTCCACCATCCCTCTTTCAACTCTCCTCTCTCATTTCAACTTTTCCATTGCCCAGTCCAACTCGAACTCATTTCCCTACAACGTTCAGCTTCTCTTTTCACTACCAAACGTCAGCCATATTGTTGCTTTTGTTGGCCTTAGTTGTGTTGTAGTTTCAGCCTTTCATGATATTACAACATACCACGTTGTTGTTGTAGTTGTTGTTATTTTCTTTGTACTTGGTTTGTATTTTGCATTGCAAACTTTTCGTCTATGATTTTAAAGTTGAGACTTTTTGTGTTGCTCTTTGTCGCTTGATAGCATTTCTTCAAATTAAAAAAGTTTTCCGCACCCGCAACGTCGACTATGCGCGCTGCAAGGTTCAGCAAATCGTGGCGTTCGGTAACGTCAGCGATCCACAATGGCGACTTTTGTGCGACCGCAGCACTTTCACTCGCACAAATCACTTCGTCGCCCGCATTACCGGCTTGCAACATTCAACGCTCGACGCCGTTCACATTCGCTTTAAATAATTTGTATTTATTTGTTTTTTATTGCGTTAACTTTCGACTTTGCCGCATCATTGACGACAGCGTGGGCCGTTTTAATTTCTTGCTGGCCTTTGTGGCTGTTAGTGTGTGTGTGTGTTTGGGTGACGTCGCCACTTCCACTTCCGCTTCCGTTGGCGCGAATCGAGTTGCTCGCGCTGAGTGTTTGTGTGAGCTGATGCGGGTGTGTGCGTTGTCGACTGTTTAACCGTTTTATGTGCTGCTCTGTCTGGCGATTTGGTGCATTTTACAACGTTTCAAAAAGGGCTTCAAAATTAATTTCAAAAGTTTTGCCCATTTCATTTCGTTTGCTGCCGTTTTGCGCTCTTTTTTCATTTCGTTTTATTTCCACACTTGGCTTCACTTGGCAGCACTTGGCAGCAATACAGTTCTGGTACTTGTGTTTGTTGTTGTTGTTGTTTTTGTTGCAACGCTACCGTATTTTTTTCATTTGCTGCCTAGTATTTGTTGTAATTGTTGTTGTTGTTCTTGTTGTTTTCATTATTGTTTGCCTTGGCGAAATGTATTTTTATTACTTTTTCGCCAGAAGTCCTGGCAAGGATTTAATAATGCCGTCGCGCTGCGCCCTCTATTGACACAGGACGAAAGCGTCGTCTACACACACACACACACACACACACACACTTCACCGCATCCTGCGCAGTAGCACACGCCGACGAAGGCGGCTGCTTTCCACTCGCTCTGATTTCTCTTCTTGTTGTTGTTGTTGTTTTCTGTGTATATTTGTGTTTGCTGTTTGCTTGTGTTTTGGCGTGTTTGCCTGCCGGTTTTATTGAAATTTTAGTGGGGCATAAATAACTTTTTGATTTGGAACTTTTACCTCAGTCGCTGCGCCTTTGCGGCAAATGCTCCTTAAAAATTTTATATGGCTTTACTTAATTTTATATTCAGAGTTTTTTCTCAGCTTCCGGTAATCTCTTTTTTTTTATTTATTTTTAAAAGGCCGCATTTTTTTTAAATTTACTTTCAAGCAGCATCGCTCAAAGGCCAGTCGGTGTCTTGGACAGTGGCCAAAGTCAGAGGCGTGGAACAAATTGAAAAAAACTATTAATTAAAAAATGTTTAAATTTCTCTTAAATATTTATAGAATATGGAAAAATCAATACACAAATTTTATACAACAGTTTCGTTAATTTTTTTTTTTAAATTTTGTAATTTCATTCGAATCCCCAAACGTCTTTTTCTCATTGCTGACGGCACTGTGCGGTGCCACCGCTTACGTCAACAACGCAATGCCGCGTTTCGCAATAAAAACGTCAAATGCGTTGACTTTATTGAAGTTTGGCTGAGTTATGGTGCTGCGGGTCAAAGTGCGCTGCCGCACAACAACGACTGCGACTTGACTGAAAGGCGACGCTGGAGTGCACGCAGCGCTGGGCTGGGCAGCAGCAGTCGCTCGGTTGGGCCGACTTTTACGGCTTTGGCAATTTAAAAGTCTTGAAATGAATTACTAAAGCGTATTGAATTGAATTGTGTGAATGGCCAATAGAATTTTACAACAATGACTGCGCGAAAGGGGAAGTTCATGAATTTAATATTTTACAACTGACAACAATTCATTGTGGCCGCTAAAGGGTTTTGCAAAAGGAAGTTTATAAAATTTGCTTGTAAAATAAATTCGAAATTAAATGAAAATTTATAAGAAATGATTTTTGGGTTGGGACTGCACTTGAGAGTAATTTGAGTATTCGTATTTGTATTCTGAGGAACACTCATGCAGACTTTAATGGTTCACTTTGCAATACACTTTTTCACAGAGAGTTTGAGTTTGGAGATCTTGTGTTCTGTACTTTTTTTATTGTTCAGAACAAAGGCTAACAATACTTAGGAGACACAGTAATTCACATTTTTTCTCTAATTTTTCTCTCTCGTCCAGCACTTGGGCAATAAACTATATGGGGCATTTCACGTCAAGCGGACATCCCAAAAAATGAATTTTATTTATATTCTGGTCAGTTATACTTCTAGTAGACGTGGATGTGTACACCCAATTTTTTTTTCGTATCATGTTTTTTTGCTGAGTTATGAGCTTCTAAAAATTGACTAAACATAAAGTAATTATTTGGATGCTTTTTATCTGTATCAATTAATTAAAAAAAAAAAATAAAAAATATTATTTCTTATAGTAAAAAAGTTGTTGTTGTTGTTTTGTTTCTGTCGAATTCTAAATTTTAATTTTTTTTACGTATAGTAAACCGGAAGTGAAAATTTCAAATCGATGTTTGAGTAACTTCGACACTTTTTTTTTAATTCTTTTCACTTAAATTAAAGCTTCAAATGTACTAATTCTCCACAAAAAAAATTAAAACTTGATCTCCAACCGTTTAAGACTTAGAGCACATACAGTACATACACTTAGCTGAAAATAATGGATTTTGTGTAAAAGGACTGAACAATTTTTTGTTGTTGTTGTAATTTTTTTGTTTCTGAACAGTTTAGTCAAACAGAAGAGAATCTTACTGACTTGAATTTACAATTAGATTGAGAAAATAAAAACAAAACACTTCAAATTAAATCAAAGTTAAACAGAATAAATATGTATGGAACTTCTTCATAGGAAATTTAGCCTTCAAAGAATTGCAGTTTCCTGTTAACAGGTCAACCGCCATTCAGAACCAACTTCTGCCTCTAAAGCTCTTCTTAGAAGCTAAAGTAAATTCTTACAGTTTAATGTAAATTTCGAACATCGAGTTGGAAGCCGTTTTCCGGTCTCGAACACCAACCTTATAAGCTAAAATGTTTTGCTTCAAAACCAACCTAAGAGGTTTGTTTTTTCTTGTTGACTGGGCAAAGGTCATTCGGGCTTAAAGCTCAACCTTTAGACTCAATTTTTTCTAAGCTCAACTTAAAGCACCCCGCATTCTTACAGTTTAGTGCTAGTTTCAAGCATCAAGTGGGAAGCTTTTTCAAAGGCATTTTGCAATTTCTTGCTAGCTTGACAGCCTCCATTTGGGCTTGAACCCCTCTCCCAAACTCACTTCTCTATACGAATACTTACTTTTATACTTATAAGTGAATACTTCACGCAATTATTCTTAAAGTTTAGTGTAAGTTTTAAACCTCCAGTTGGAAGCTTTTTCATAGAAAAATTCAATCTCCGAGTTTTGCTATTTCCTGCAGCCACCATGCAAAGTCGAGTTCTGACCCCATAAGCTACAATAATTGCACAATCATACTTACAGTTTTATGCCAGTTTCGAACAGCGAATAAAGAGCTTCTTCATAGCAAATTCTGCTCAAAGATTTATAATTTTAATTTCTTATAACAGAACAGAAACAACCTTTACCCCATGAGGCCCATTTTTTTATAAATTTAAGTGAATCCTTTCCGGTTGTATTCTTAAATTTAAATGTAAATTTTTTCAGCGCAAAATTTACACTAACAAATTTTTCATTTTCTGATCAGAAAGCAGCTATCTTTTGGTCTCGAACTTCGAACCTAAAAGCTAAAATGTTGTGCTCCCAAAACCATTCTTAGAGTTTTGTACCGATTTCGAATGGCGAGTTGTGAGTTTTTAAGGGGAAATTTTATTCCTAACACTAGAAATACCGCAAGTTTTCCATACCTACAAAGACTACATATAATATCTGCTGATATCTCGAAAACTACACATCGGATTGTACTTCTAAAACCCCAATTGTAGAACTAATATAATTGTAGAACTAATTGTAAAAAATTACAGTCAGCAAAGTAAAAGTTGATAAAAATACTAAGAGAAATACAGATATTTAAAAATGAAAAACCATTAAAATGACCGCAATGGTCTTTTTAGTGTTAAAGGTTTGCCATTTCTAATTCAGTGGCAGCCGTTCAGGTTCGAAACCTGACTGACTGACAGATTCATATTTTATTGTGTAAAGCGAACTAAAACACTTTAGAGGTATGTTATTTGTTACTTTAGTTCTTAAGGTATCATGGCACGTTAGAAAGGGGAATTTTTAATGATTTACAAAATTATTAATTTTTCAGCTCCCTTATATCAATCTTTTTGATAATTTTTTTACAATATATTAAAGGTTTAAGGAACACAAAAAAATCTGAAACAAAAAAACAAAAAAGATTCATAATTATTAAGCTTTCGAACACAGGAACTCATCAGAAAAATTAAAAAAACGCTAAAAATAAAAGGATAGGAGCTTTTTGAAAAAAATGTCAAAAATTGACTGCGTTTTTCATCTTTTTTTCCCAGAAAAATAAGAATTTAAATTAAATTAAAAATTAAAAAAAATTTAATTAAAAATTTTCTTCAATATTGTGGTGGATTCTTGTCAAAAATAAGTTAATAAAAAGAACTAAAAAATTTTTTTTTAAATCGGTCGAGCCAATACGAAGATTAAGTGTCCGTAATGGAGGATGTGTTTTTTTTTCTTATACTTATAAGAGACAATATGCTAAAAAAAAATGTTTTTTTTGTATTCCTTAAACCTTCAATATATTGTAAAAAAAGATTGATAATAAAGGAGCTGAAAAATAAATAATTTTGTAAATCATTAAAAATTCCCCTTTCTAACGTGTCATGATACCTTAAGCTAAGAAATCTCAGCACGGAATGACTTATAGCATCTTATAATCTATGGAAAAGACTTAAGCTTAAGATTGGAGTAAACATTTTAGTATAAATTTCGTCCATTAAGTCTCTCTATAAAGTCAGAGAAGAGCTTTAAAACCTTCTAAAAATTATTTTCTGTCCAAAAGTTTCTTCTCATGTCATGTTTTTTTGGTTGAATAGATGTTCCACAAAGTTATCTTCGGAAAAGTCAGGATTCCTTCAGATTATCAGAACTTTTTACACCCCAGAAGAAAATCTTTGAATACTGCTCGGCTTAAAAATTGTCTATATTAATTCTTCCTTTTGGTAAGAAAAATTTCATCAAGGAGTATTTTATACTCCTTGTAAAATCTCGGGCAATTTTTCGCTTTAATATTCAATCAGGCATTTATTTTTACGACTTGGACCCAACACAGACTTTTCAATTACAATTCAACAAAGTCATTATTATTGTTGTTGTCACCTCATTATTACTCAACACACTTTCAGATTGAATATGCTCCGCGTTGTCGTCACATCAACGCTCCGATCGAGTGCATTGTCCTTTCTCTCGCAGCGCGTGTGTCAACAACGGCGGCCATTCGCCATCGATTCAATTTGCATCGATGTACTTATTTGTTGTGGTTAAGCCGCTTTTGCTCGCCGCAATGCAAACAAACCGAACCGAACTGAACTGACTGGCTGAATGAAAGAATGCCACAAAATGAGGCAAACTGCACGTTTCAATATTTTTTTCCCCCCACGCCCCCGTTCACAATACAAACGTGGTCGCAACTGTCCAACTTAACGGCTTTGGCTTGACAAATAAAATGGCCGCAAATGAATTGCTCTGTGTGTGTGTGTGTGTGTATTTTTCTGCTGTCGACTCACCTCAATGTCGGCAACGACACTCGTGAATGGAAATGGCAAAAAATCCGCACAACTGCGACAGAGTCACGTACGGAGACGCGCGCACACGCAGCCAATGACACTGCACAGTGGTTGCTGCCATAGGCCAAAAATAAAAACTTCCAAGTCAAAATTTTAAAATCAAAAGTAACTACATAGTCTCCTATATAATCAAGCTTTCTAGCGGTAAATATTTTTTGGTTTGATTCTTGCGGTACTTTCTGAAAACAACATCAGAAGTGAGAACATTTGTTCACTTGGTTAGTGCAGTGTGAGCAGCGTTTTACAATAATCAATTTTCAAGTGTTAAAAACTTTATTAAAAACTCACCAAATTTAAAATTAAAAAAATTAATATTGAACATACAGGTATTGAACTTCATTTTAATTAATGAGATATATTTAAATTGAAGTGTACTTAAAAACAAAAATCAAAAATTACAACTACTATTTTCTGTGTATTTAGTCTGACTCCTTGAATTTCCCTTAAAGTTTTAGTTGTGTTCCCCCTCGTTGCCCCCATTGATCTTTTTTTCTTAGTACTAAGTCACGTTTTAAGATTATAATGTGTTAGTTTTAGCTGCCAGAAATTGCCAGGCTTCGTGCAATTTTCCACAGACTGTGAGTGCCTGTACTAAAAATGGGGCGCAAACCCAGAAGTGCAAAAGAAGTTTAGCATTTTGTACAGTGGTGTTGTTGTTTGTTTGTGTTATTGTGTTGTTGTTTTTTAATAAAGTGATGTAAATATAATGTGTTTTGCAAGTTTTTTACTTTCCTATTTTAACCTTCACCTTGACACCAATTTTAATATACGGTGA